>CM053790.1:543200811-543768311 GCA_028749045.1 Cupressus sempervirens
CAAGTCCTAAGATCCTAAAAAGCTTTACATTCAAACTACTTATCTAATTTAACACAATATGTTTTAAAAGTTGAACAAAGTCAAGAAAAGATGTCAATTAAAAACTTTGTGATTTCAATTACTATTTATGCACCAAACATTAGATCCCAAAGACTCTAGATTCTAGTTTCCAAGGTTAAAATGTTGGAGTTGCTCTTGCTCCATTTTATTTTTTGTAGATAATTTGAGCCTTTAATATAGCTTACTTATAAAAATTGTCACATACTAACAATTATCCTATTTGCACATGTATGAAAACTTAATCATAAGGACCAAATTTTTGATGTGTCTTACTATTTCTACATTTTATCTTCTCTTATTCCCTCAAAAAATTCATCTTCAAGTGTAGTTAGATATAGACATAGAGAAAATAAAACTATATAAAATTATAAACTAAGTACAAATCTTATGTTCCTTGATCCCATGGATATAGGTACATAGGAAACCAAAAAAACTGGATGGATTATCTTTGGTCTAAGTGCCAAGGATATAGTTTTTTTGTTTTTGTTTTTGTTTTTTTTGTCTTGTTAGTAGATTGCTTACTTTAGTAAACATACAGGCCCCTTGTATAACAACCGCTCGAGCTATTGTGTACATGATTTAGTTTCCTTTGCACCTATATGTATAAATATACATCTATCTATCCTTTATATATTTGTGAAATATTAGCTCCTATGATCCTAGTGTTGAGACTCCAAGTTGCAATAGGATTTTGAGTACTTATTTGTGAACTTTGCTAAAGTGAGCCCCTATAAATGCTTTTTGTGCCTATGTGTCAAGTTTATATTTTGAATCACAGGACATGTTTCAAGTACTTATTGTCTTTCATTTAGCAATATTATAAAACTTAGGTCATTGGTTGAAAGTTTTGAGTCATTTGGTGAGGTTTTGTTTTGAGCACTTGTCATAATTTGCATTTTTTAAATGCTTTTTGTGCCTATGTGTCAAGTTTATTTTTTGAGTCATAGGGTATGTTTCAAGTGCTTATTTTATTTCATTTAGCAATATTATACAACTGAGGTCATTGGTTGGAAGTTTTGAGTCATTTGGTGAGGTTCCATTTTGAGCACTTGTCATAATCTGTGTTTTTTCCCAAGTGTCAAATAGTGGTTGGAAGCCTAGCTTGTATTTGAATATCTTGCACCCAGTTTAGTGTCATGACTCACAACTTTGGGAATGTTTAGAATGCATATCAAAGAACCTATATTTCAGATTTCAAGTTATTTTGACATGTTCTGATAAGGTTTTGAATTCTCCAAAGTCGGTTGTTAGTCTTTGTTTTGTTGAAGCACTTTGCACAAAATTTTGCAAAGCCCTTTTTGACCTTTAATAACTTTGACTAAGTTGACCCTATCGAGAAAATTCCTCACTGCTGTTTTGTAGGGTCAAATACATGTTAGCTTTCAATTTTAAGCTTATGAAAAATCCATTTGATTAGTTTTTAAACATGATTCCATTTGCAATTTCTAACATGTTGATGCATATCATATTCATAGATTGATTGGTAGCCTTGTTCAGGATATTATAACTTGGAAACCATGATAGATAAAATTAAATTGATTTCACACCTATATTCTATACTGAAAATACTCCATGTGCACCAATTTTTTAGTCTTGACAAATCCATTTGCACACTTTCCTATATCCATTCCATTTTGCAAAACTCTATGTTTCACAAGGTTGCCCAGTTTTGTAATTCCAAGTAGCCAACTTTAATGCCTTGTCACATATGCCCTATTAGTTTTCACAAGCCCAAATTGTATATTCATATTCTTCATGTGTCAGTCTACAAATATCTTAAGTTGCAGATTCTCAAGCGACTATTTGACTTGTTTTTGAAGTCAAATCTGTCTGTGATTTCTTGTTTCTAACAAGTTGGTTACAAGATGTATTTCATAGAGGCAACTTTAGAGGCTAATATCTATCGACAAGAAGGTTGTCATGAGATGAAATCTTGCAGGGTGAGAGTACATGGATCAGAAAATAAATGTACCAAGTTTCGGCCCCTGGTCAAGTATTTTAATCATTTTTTAAAGCCAACTTATAGGCCTCCTAACACAAAATGGAAAATTTTCAGAAAGGGCAAGAGATAAGTTTTAATTGATCAGTCATTGATTGTTTTTTATCCAATCAATGTGAGTAGATCAATGGATCAATTTGAAGGGTTAGGTGTTGGAGTTTGATTTTTTTTTTATAGCCAGACCCACTTTGGGGCTTGATTGATTTCATCAAGATGCTAAGATAATATTTGGAGCTTGAGAATATTTAAAAGGGGTTATAATGATAATAATCACTTAAAATATCTCCATGGTATCTACATTGGATGATGTCATTGATTGCACCAAGCTTGATGATTTGGAATTACTAGTGGCAACTTTGTTAGATATGGATGCAATTGATAACAAAAGTGTTGTTTCTCTTCTTGCAAAGTATTCAGAATCTCTAGATGTGGGTGCAAGGCAAGCAAACAATACAAGCCTCAACGTATACATTGAAAGCAACATTTCACGTCTTAAGGTTATAAACATGTGTTAAAGGGGGGAATTAACTACCAAATTTGCCAAAAGTTGTCCCAAGCAACATGCAGAAGGGACATGGTGTCTTGTTGACTTATTAATGTGTAGGGATGCAAAGATAAAAGCCCAATATAGAGGACTCTGATAGCATGTTTGCCCTTTAAAATACCAGTATGGGACATTGTTTCTCTAGTCATATGGAGGAGATGGTTCAAATGTTATGAACATGAAAGCCACATTTTGTAGGGAACCTCCATCATTTGAAAAATCTTTATATCTGCTCACACTAACACAAAGATCCCTATTCAATTTATTTTTCTAAATCTACTGACAAGAGTACAAGAAAACAAGTGCATTGTTTTGACGATCTTCTACTATATAGACCCCACCCAAATTGCTAATGTCTACAATGCCAAGTGTAGAATCTAACATGTAGATCATTGGAAATGGTATGATTGATTTCTTGTGAGTATGGAGAATACACAAACCCAAAATGAGTGTGGATAAATCCTTATTGCTAGTATGAAATTGACTTCTTTAGCCAGTTTTGAGCATGCTCAGGAAAGGTCATGCCTTTGACCAAATTTTCTGTAAGTCATCAATTTAGAGATTAATGCATGAGTGCGGTGAGCGCATGCTAGTGTTAGAGTGGCTATATGTTTTTGTTGACTTAAAGAATCATACACAAGGTCATTCCTTGGAGAATAAATAAGTAAAAAGAAAGTGGATCAGTCCAATTGAAAGTATGAAATGAATTCCATCACTAGTAGACAATGAACATTGGAGGTCAAGCTAATCTTCATGGATGCCATTCGTTGAATGGATAAACTATTTTGCAAAAAAAACACAAATCAAGTATGATGGATGTGAATGATCTCTAGCATGTGAATATACAAGAATGGTACCATAATTTGTAGATGTTTGAACATACTTGGGACCAATGTGACCATGTTAATCTCTAGGTCAGCGATGAAGTGCATAGGCACACTATTGTTTCAATTTATTTTTCTTTGCAATATGTGGATCATGGGTTCAAAGATTAAAAAAGGCCATGTTAAATTTCTTCTCTCAAATCCTCTCATGCAAACCCTAGAAATCAAGCATATTGCTCTAACCACCAATGTATGCACATGCAAGTTATATGTTATATTCATTTATCCCACATTTAGTGGGTCAAAGGCTTTACTTTAGTTTTTAATACAAGTCCACCAACATGCATGGTGGCTCACCACACTATGTGTAGTGCTCAAGTAAATTTTGAACAAATACTAATGACAATGAGATGGGCAAATGGGTACATGCCATGTGGCTCAGATCGAGGCAAGACTGGAGGAGCGTGACTTTGCCAATTAGGTCTATGGTTAAGGAAGAATGATTGCAAAATTACAACAAACATTGAGTGTGACATTGCAACAGTCAATGGAAGTTTGTGGTTATTGGTTGTGAAGTTTCACTAACTGCTAGTGGTTGCTCATGACTTCACAACGGTTGATAACAATTCCAAGTTAGGAGTTCCGATGGTGCGATAAGGTTGAGCCTAACTTCTCCACTCTCCACCTCGTGAGTTCACAACGATTGATGGAAGTTCCAAGTTAGGAGTTTTGTTGGTGCAATAAGGATAAGGTTGAGCCCAACTTCTCCACTCTCCAAGTGAGACCCACCAGTGAGCTCGTAAAGTCAAGAGGATGTGACATACAACAAAGGTGATGACATGAAAAATTGAGCACTCAAATCTAATTACTGAAATATTTTAAGGCAATATAAGGATTTGTAGCCAATCAGAGAGTGACATGTGGTGCCTTGTTGGTGGTCAACCAAATTTGACCTAATTCAGAGGAATAAGGTAAATTTGAAATATTTCGTAAGATTATCATAACTTTCGTAATCAGAATTGAGTGCTCAAATTGTGAGTAATGAAACATTTTAAGGCAATATGAGGATTTGTGGGACCCATGAGAGAATTTCAAATAAACTTGCAGATTGATGTAAAGTTGGAACTATAGGATTAACTGAAATATTTTAAATATTTCAAAGCCTATTCATTGCCAAGAACTTGTAACTTCAAATATGAACATCTAGGGTGTCATTCCAATCCAAGTATTGCAAATTTCTTGGAGTGAAGAATCCATTTTTTGCATTTAGAATGTGTGCAAGTCTTTATGGTTAAAAGTGTTGGAATTACAAGTAGGAAAGGTGAACTTCTGAGAGGGGGGGTGAATCAATAGTTAAAACATGAACCCATAAAACTTTTCACCACACATCCATCTCATGCATTCAATAGATAAATTGAAATAACATGTAAAGTGCATACATCTAAATCATGTAAACATATAAGCAATCACACATTTGACACCTGATATGATTACCCAAAAACCCTCCAAAGAGAAGTTAAAACTGGGGTGGGAATTACACCCACAAATCTTCACTACTGTAGTTGTAAAGTGTAGCCAATTAAGGTTACAATGGTTTGACCATGAATCATGATCTGCCCTATCAAACGCCTACCTTGTTAAAGGCTTACAAAGATTGTTAAGTCCCACCTTGTTAGAGGATTTAAACACCCTATTAGAAGTGTGTCTGGTTAGAGGACTTATGGTCATTCACTTGGAATGCCACCCTGTTAAAGGATTTAGTAAAGCCTGTTAGGACTACTTTGCCTAGGAGATTTAACTAAAATCACCTGCTAAAATGTCTTAGCATGGATCTTATAATTGGCACTTGCTTGTTTGATAACATATCAACTTTTCACAAAGTCCTTCTTAATCATTTACGATCAAATATAACAATGACATATCCTCTATCCTCTGTTCTTTTTAAACTGATTCTGCAATTTGCTCTCTATAACTTCTATGTCTCCATGAATGCTCTATTTGCACATGCAAACTTCTCTATTCACTTCCTTCAATCCCTTACACATTCATCATATGTAGTTTAGGGTTTCGTCCTCCTTAAGAAGACTTGAAGACTTAGGATTAGGTATGAATCTATGACTAAGATTCATCCATATTACTGCTTAAACCTTCCCTTTTTTTGATTGGCCACATGTAATTGCATAGGAAATCTGCATACAGATTTTTCCTTATCTTGAAAAGATCATATTCTATCCTTAGGTCAGCTTCGAAATGGTTTACACAATTGTTTGTGCAATTACAAATAAATATGTCTAATCTGTGTTACTCGGCATATGAAGTTACTGATGCTCAACATATATTGCAATTCTGCTTCTAACTCGGCACTTGAACTACTTGATATCTATTGTTCACTCAACACTTGAATCACACAGCATGGTCTATCTTGCTTGGCACTTGAGTGACTCGGCACATGACTGACTCAACACTCATTGCAACTCGGCATGGTCTAATAGTTACATGTTGCACTCGACATGTATTACTAGTTCAACATGAACTAAGTAAATGTCTTAAATGTGTTTGACACTTGATTTTCAAAACCAATCTAAGATCAACAATCTCCCCCTTTGACATGAGTGTCAAAAACACTTGAATATACATAATTAATCTAATCTTCTTGAGTATAACATATCCATGCCTTGACTTATAACAAAACTTCAAAATTTCAAAAATTTGCAATAACCTATGTACCTCAAAATGTATAACTCCCCCTGAGTTAATATGTTTGTTTTGTATCCGAAATCTATTCTCCATTCTACATAGATTTGTCTCTACTAACTGATAATCTTTGACTTCAATGTCTTTGACTTTAATGTAATTATGCTCCTTATGCTCTACCTTAGCTGATATCTACTCTTCTCTGTTTCTATCTCTACATTGTGTTTCTCAAAAATGTATATCACTGGGGTCAAAATTGATAATTGATAACTCCCCCTTTCATTCTTCTCCCCCTTGCAACTTGCTAACTTACTCCTCATTTGTATATCTCCCCTTTTGCGTTCTATCTCCCCCTTTTTGACACTTATGTCAAATGGGCTATACACTTATAGCGTATTTGTTCAAAAATTATTTATGGACTTCCATGACTATTTTTAGAGCTACATCCCAATTTTCACATGCAACATCTAATGACTTAACTTAGATGGCGAGCTCGGCTGTAAGATGTACTAGGTCATCTAGTGTAGAAAGATTGGGATCTTTCTTTAACAAAGTTTCTACATAGCGTAATTATTTATGGATAATTTCCATGTGTGGGGTGAGAGAGGCCTGAATATTTGTTAATTTGGCTCTTATATTAGCCTCTTCTACTATTAACATTCTTCTCACTCTGAGCTAGTTTCTTAGGTAGCTGGGTATATGATATGTTTAGATTCCTCTTCAGGCTCAAAATTCTATGTTTGGTGTCTTGGGTGAAGAGTGTGGGATCACAAAGTTTGGTGTACAATGAGAACATATTCTCAAGTACCTTCTTTACATCCTCAACCTTGAGTGCCAATGCAACTTGAGTAAGTGCTATGTCACCAGAAATCTTTTCATTTACTTTTCCTTGAAACTTTCTTTCAAACCATTCTAAAAGTTTAGAATTTGTGTCCATGTCTTCATTATTAAATTTTTCAAAAATGTCTAACAATTGTTCCATTAGAGGCTTTGACTCTTCAGGAGTAGGCAAGCTAAATGCATCTAAGAAGATGTCTTTAATTTCTTGCAATGCTTGCTTCTATCTATACTCTTTCCTAAGAATTTCTTGATGCTTCTTCTTCTCAAATGCTTGTTGTAAAATACCTATTTGATCTAGAGTCATTGTGTCATAATCAAACTTAGGTATTATTACCTCTTCATCAAGAGTGATGTCACCATAGTGAGTTACCTTTTCAACTTTAGAAGAGCTGGAACCTGGCACTGAGATTTGTAGGGGTGTGGCTTCCATGCTTGGCTTTTGAAGAGATTTTGTAGGAGATGTGCCAGATGTTGGTAGAGTTACCAATGCTTGAATGGCCTCTTGCTCCTTTTCTTTCGGTGTATCCTTACTATATTTGGATATGCTCTTATCAATCACAATGATTTGAGTGGCACCTTGTTCTTGTGTCTCATGTACAAATATATCTATCTATCATGTTTGTTATGTTGTTGTCTCTTTTTCTTCTATGACAGTCTGCCTCTGCTCAACTATGTCCATTTTAACACTTGTGTCAACCTTAATAGATGTGTCTTCAGTTGTTTTAATCACAGGTTGATCATTAGTAACTAAAGGGATGGCAGAAGGTGGTTCTTGTGTATTCACCTTATCCCTTGTGATGTCAGCTATTGCCTTTTGAAGCTCATCTACACTAATCAATACTAGATTTTCACACAACCTTGCTTGTAGTATAGATTGGTCTATAATCTTCTTCAAATCTTTTGCAATCAATGGGTTGATGTTCTGAGCTGAAACATCAGTAACATCCTTAACAATTATAGTTTCTGTAGGTACACTTGTATCATGAGGAGGATTTGCACTCGGCATTTGTGTGTCTTACACACTCTATTCCGCATGTTGTTGTTCAACTATTGCCATGTTAGTATCCATATTCTTAGTCTCCTCCTCTATGTTTCTCTCTTCCTTGCTATCTTCTTTGTCATCTTCTTCTTTATCATCATTTTTACCCTCAAAGGGGTCTTTTCTCCTTATTTTATTGTAGTTAATCCATAGATTAGTTTCCACATTTGAGTGAATTTCTTCTCAATATCTTCAATGTCATTTTGGAGAATTCTAAAGGCTCTATATTTTGGTGTGAACCTTCCTCCATATTTCTTATTTGCCTTAGTAATATACCCTTTTGTTAGTTCTGGCATAACTTGGGCTAGAGTAGTTTCCCTTATTTGTTTCTCCAAATTTAAAAAATAGTATCATTTTTGCTCAACTAAATCATATAATGGCTTGGGTACTAAGTTAACAAATTCTAATGGTGTATTCTTAAATTTGGACATCATTGTGTATAGGGCTTCTTCTACTAACTTTTTCTCCTCTTTTCCCAAATTATCAAACTTTGCATTCTTAAGACTAGATAGATCTGGATTGTTTCTGATATTTTCTCAGATATTTTCAAGATTAGGAACTGGTGTATGACTTACCACTTTAAATTGGCTTTGATCATATGATTCAGTTCTTTCTTCATCTGAATCAAGTTGAACAATATATTTCCTTCTTTGCTTCTTTTGCACTTGGCCTCTTTGTTCTACCTACTCGGTTTTCTCCTTGGCCTTTTGTGTGGTAGCTCATGTGCTAGCTCTTGTGGTAGGTGTTTTTGGCTTTGTTGGGCTTGGTTTAGAACCTTTCTTTATTTTAGCCATAGGATGTGCCTTGGCCTTTCTTTTCTTTGGCTCGACATGTGTTGGTGCTTCCTCGACTTCTTCTTCCTCGACACCCTTTTCTTCTTTTTCCTCACCCATGCCTTGGGTTGATGTAAGAGGTTCTTTAGTTTTTTCTTATTCTTCTTCTTCATCCTCTTCATCTCCTTCCTCTTCTTCCTCTTCAACACCTTCACCAAATTTGGCCTTAAGTTTCTTCACTAGCTTGTCCTTCTTTTTCAATGTAGAGGTTGTCTTTATTTCCATTTTTTACCTTTGATTTCATTACATCATAATTTCCAAAGATTTTGGTTGTTTTATCAACTTCCTCAGCTATGAGTGTAGTTATGGCTGTTGAAGCTCCATCTACATTGATCTCATAACCTAAGGGTCTTAGCCATCTTACCCTAAGTGTGGCAGCCTATACATATGTGTAATCAATATCTGTAAGAAAACATATATCATTGTAGTATTGTTCAACTAAGGAAGCATGTATCCTAATCCTTGCTTCATCGACTTCTTAAAGTCTTCAAAATAGCTAGTCATGATAGTTTCAAAATTCTCTCCCTTTTGTTCAATATATTCATTTATTTGAACAACAATAGATCTGTTTGTTTTCCAACTTACTTTTCCAAAGGAGGGAAAAGTATTATGTACATAGGAAAATATGCAAACTAGTATTGCACCAAACTTACATTGAGCACTCTTTGTCTTTTCGATGGCTCCAAGATTCTCCACTAGTTGTTGTCGCTAAAGTCCTGTAGATCATAAGTATGATCTTTCTTCACAATTTTGTAACCAACAACTACAGCTATGCAGGGTACACTATTCAATCTGCTAGACTGATAGAATTTATGTGAGATTACCTTAATAGAAAATTCAAGTAGAGGATCAGTGATGATATCAATTTTCATTCCTCTCTTGTTCCATTTGGCTCTTGTATTCTTCTTTGTTACCTCTTTAGAATCACTTCGTAGAGTCTTTGGCCGATCTAGGGTTGGGAAACTAGTCACCTTGTGGATTATTCTCTTTGATATCTTTATTGGTCCACCTTCTAGCCATAATCATCCATCATGGATTTAGCTCAATACAATCTTTATCCATTCAGTCTTGAATACAGTAGGAAAATCTAGGGCATGCATCCAACCCTTCATTTCAACAATTTTGAATTATTCTTTTAAGATGTCATTTTCACATAATTTGTCATAGGATTCTCTTATCTCCATATCACCTATCCCTCCTATCTTACAATTGTAGCATTTTATGACATCTTGGACCATAATGACTTTTGCGGGAATCATGGACAATGTGCCTGAGGGATCTTGTTTGTAAGAAACATCTAGAATTGCTTTGAAATCTGGTTGTTTTACCTTGTTAGTAACTAATAGAACATTCAAGAACTCTTTTTGTTCTACATTTCTTGAGCTAGATACCATTGTGACAAACTAAGGTTTTATAAATGTAAACTGCGTAGCTCAGCTTGTGAATAAATACCTTTAAAATCTTGTAGAACTGGTGTGAAATCGTTGTTCAGATATTTGCAAATGCATTGAATGAGTTTTTGAATTGCCTTTTCGCTCTGCTTGCTCTTGCTCGAATTCAAAATGATGAGAAATGAGTAAAAATTGACCATATACCCTTTGAAAACCTAACATTTGATGCTAAGTGCTTACACAACTATAAGCTCGACATCCACCATTTCTAGATTTATCTGGCATCTATAGATATTTCCATCACTCGACAGCTACTACGAGTTTGGCATCTACTAGCCAGTTTGTTAGCTCAGCATCAACTATCATTCCACTTGGAATCTATTGAAAACATTTCATGCTTGGCAACAACATCTTGCATCTTTATTCATGCTAATGTAGTATTTTCAGTACTAACTCCTTTTTGGAATTGATGTATGATATAACACTTAAATATTAGTCCCACATACCTCTTGATTGCTTAGTTTGATGAGGTGTGATCACTTGACCCATTGGGTGAAGTGATCCCTTCTCCATTTGATGTACTGCAATCTTCTCTCTTTTTCCATGTCTTGTTCATTTCATTCCTGATATGTTCAACATCTGCCTTGCCTTTGCCTTTATCAAATTTACAACTTGGTGCCTTTGACCTAGTTGGACAATGCTTACTAATATGACCAATATTTAAATAGCTAAAGCATGTGGTTTGACTCAACCACCTTTTGTAGTTGTCTCTGAAATGAGTCCTAATGCAATTCTCAAGGATATGTCCATATTCTTGACAATAATGATAGCTATGTCTTGTGTTGTAATCCCAATTATAAAAGTATCCATGGTTTCTTACCTTAGCTAGCTTGTTTTATGACCACATGGACTTGGATCTGCATTTAAAGGTTATATGTCCATACTTCTGACAGTTGTAGCAATATCCTTCAAATCTTGGTGCATGCATGGTTCTAGTTCTGCATTCATGTGCCTAATGACATTGTTTGTTGCACTTATGACAATGAGTCATGTTCTTAGGCTTAGCATTTTGATTTGTATTCTTGCTCCTGCAGACATTAGCAGTATGTCCTTTCTTACCACAACTATGACAAGTAGGTTTAGAATTCTTACCTCTGATGTTCCTTTCTTCAACAACTTTGGATGATTCTCCTTCTTCAGTGCTTGTGTAGCCTAATCCTATTTCATCATTGTTGAATCTAGGGGATTTCAACAATTGTTCAAAGTACTTGATAGCTTCATTTGGCTTGTTGAAATTTTTAGCAATTTCTCTTTCTCTTTTCAAGTCATTCTGCAGTGGTTCATTCTGCAACTTCAACGTAGTTATTTCAATGTCTTTGACATTTAGTTCATGATGAGCATTCATCATTTGGCTTAATGTATCCAATTGCATGTTTGAGATCTTGGTTAGCTCTATTGACTTCTCTTCTAGTCTATTGCTCAAGATTCTTTTGTCTTCTTCAATCATGGTCTTGTCTTCCATGGCTTTCTTGTTTTGTTCTATTACCTCACATAGCATCATGGCTTGAGATTCCTATTCTAGCTTGAGATTTCTGATTTCCTCAACTTGTGCCTTGTTCTTTTCCATTAGATCTACACCTGCTACATCAAATTCATTGGAGTTACCATCTGCAAATAGCTTTGTGGTGTCGATTTCTTTGTATTGTATGTCAATTTTTGCTATAGCAATCTCTTTCCTTCTCTTCAAGAAACTCTTCAAAGCATATCTAGCTTCATTCAGTTGATGTAGTATGAGATGTATTTCAATCTCTTGGTTCTCAATGGTCTTTCCCAATTTGTAGAGTTCCAATTCAAGATATTTCCTCTAAGCTGCAAAGCTTCTCCTTTTGAGAGACTGGCTCTGATACCAATTGTTGGAATTACAAGTAGGAAAGGTAAAAGCAGTTAAAACATGAACCCATAAAACTTTTCACCACACATCCATCTCATGCATTCAATAGATAAACTAAAATAACTTGTAAAGCACATACATCTAAATCATGTAAACATCTAAGCAATCACACATTTGACACCATATATGATTACCCAGTAACCCTCCAAAGAGAAGGTAAAACTAGGGTGAGGATGAAACCCACAAATATTCACTACTATAGTTGTAAAGTGTAGCTAATTAAGGTCATAATGGTTTGACCATAAATCATGAACTGCCCTGTGAAAGGCCTGCCCTGTTAAAGGCTTACAAAGACTGTTAAGTCCCACCTTGTTAGAGGATTTCAACACCCTGTTAGAAGTGTGTCTGGTTAGAGGACTTCTGGTCATTTACTTGGAATGCCACCCTGTTAAAGCATTTAGTAAAGCCTATTAGGGCTACTCCACCTAGGAGATTTAACTCAAATCACCTGCTCAAATATCTCAACATAGATCTTGTAATTAGGACTTACCTACCTAATAATAGATCAACTCTACACAAAGTCCTTAATCCTTTACGATCAGATATAACAATGTTTTATCCTCTATCCTCTATTCTTTTTAAACTTATTTTGCAATTCACTCTCTATAACCTCTAAGTCTCCATGAATGCTTTGTTTGCACATGCAAACTTCTCTATTCACTTAATTCAATCCCTTGCACACTCATCATATGAAGTTTAGGGTTTCATCCTCCCTAAGAAGACTTGAAGACTTAGGGTTAGTTATGAATCAATGATTGAGATTCATCGATATTGCCACTTAAACCTTCCCTTTTAATGATTGGCTACGTGTAATTGCATAGGGAATCCACATACAGATTCGTCCTTATCTTCAAAATATTGTATTCTATACTTCGGTCGGCTTGGAAATAGTTTTAAAATAGTTGTTTGTGTAATTACAAACAAATATGTCCAATATGTGTTACTCAACATATGAAGTTACTGATGCTTAGCATATACTACAATTCTGCTTCTGACTCGACACCTGAACTGCTCGGCATCTATTGTTCACTCGGCACTTGAATCACTCGGCATGGTCTATGTTGCTTGGCACTTGAGTGACTTTGCACATGAGTGACTCAGCACTCATTGAAACTCAACATGGTCTAATATTTACATGTTGTACTTGGCATGTATTACTAGTTCGACATGAACTAAGTAAATGTGTTAAGTGTGTTTGAAACTCAATTGTCAAAACCAATTTGAGATCAACAAGAAGATATTCTTAGATTGTAAAACAAGGGCATTCTTAACAAAATTTCTTGTTTTCTTCCACAAAGTCCCATATTTAGTTTTGGAGCAAACCATCAAGTGAGTTTTTTGTAAACTTGGCAGGGATGTCCGAAGCAATGATATATTGCTATTGGAGTTGTTTAGTGGGATTTTTGGAAAACTTTTAGCAACATATTTGGTATTTCTTCTAGAGGCGGTTTCTCATCATTTTGAACATATTTTTTAAGTTATTGAAACCAAATGATTATATTTGATCCAATTTTTAGTTGAGGAGAAAGGAGATAGGCTTTGGCTTCAATGTAGATGAAGGATGAAGATGACAAGTGGCAGTTACAAATCAAATTTGACCCATCTCCATTTTTCAACTTATTCTTTCTCTTTTTCATTGTATAGGGTTGGTTTCAACACGTTGAGCAAGTTCTCAAGCTGTGATTCCACCATTCTTCAACATTTCTCTCTGTATGAACAAATAATAAGTCATAATTATAGTTCTGGTCTATTTTGTGTTTATCCTAAGTTATTACATGCATCTTGATGTATTTATTTCAGAGAAATGAATACAAGGTAGCCTTGAAAACATTTTTATTCTAAATCTTGTCTCCTATCTCTGAGTTTTACATAATTTATGTATTATGTGGGAAAATAATACATTTCTCAATTGCAACTTGTTTAGGGTTGTATGTTATTGTATCTTTTTTTGTTGATTCAAAGAATCAATTAAATGCTTAGTATATTTTGATAGGGTTGCATGTCTCGTAGAAGAATTTTGATGAGTAGAAGATGCAGTGTGAAAGTTGATATCTCATTTACAAAGTTAATGGATAGATGTCTATGATCATGATGTATGTATTGATTTGAGTAAACACCCAATGGATTATGCATTGATTTGAGCTAGGAGATCACATGTTCTTGTTGTTTCATATTTGGTTCTTGCTGATTCTATTTATAATCAAATATCCATTTCCATTTATGTTTAGGAGCTGAAAGGATAACCCTCACTTAAGCTTGTTAATGAATAGTTTTGGTAACTTGCTATTGCTAACTTTTTATTGCATAAGTATAGAAGAATTTGGGGTTTTAATCTACTTTGTTTAGATTCAGATCTATATTTTAGCACTGGTGATATGGATGAATCTAAGGTCTCCCTGCCTAGGTTTTGTAGAGCCTGGAGTGAAGGAGTATATCCTTATAGTTGGCCCATGTATTGTCCAAGTGCATCCATCATAGGAATTATCTACCCTTAGATGTATTTTGTCTTGGTTACTTGGTCATTCAAACATTGTTAAATCAGGAACCAACACCTAGGAAGCTTTCTAATAAAATTGTTGACCCTATTTAATACATTTGGCTATGAAAGTGAATAAAGTGAAGATGAGATGCCTATTTTTTACTCGATGCTTGTAATTTGTATTTCTAAACAAATTTTAAAAAAAGACACAAACCTAAACAAGGATCTGTAAACAAAGCTCACTATACAAAAAAACTCAAAGTGAATAAAACAAATGTCAATGATGAATACTACCCAAATCTAAAGTGCCCTATAATTAGGGAAGTTATAAAATCTTTGGAGAATAGAAGAGTTTGTATGCAACAACTTTATGTATAAATAAGATTATAAATAGATGTTTAACTTTTAGAACTCATTATGTGATACCAATTAAGAAGAATTAACAAAAATAAAGTTAACATGGACACAATTAAAGATATGGACATTATTGAGAAAAGTTTTGATTATAAATTGAATATTGAAAATAAGTGTCATTTACTAGTTGCTAATCATTCTTTTCATGTGATATACACTCATTACTTTTGCATGTGTTTTAAATTTTATGAATGGATTTGATGAAAAATGGTGTTGCATTACCAAAATGGGCAAAAAATGGGCTCCCATTTCTATGTATACATAAATACATTCAATTTCCCATTGTGGTTGGCAACGTTTTCAGAATTATCATTATAGTTTGGATATGAAAAAAATTCATTGGAGGGTAACACATAAAGTTGGTTCATAGATATAACCAACTCTTGTGATACCATTAGTTCATCTAGGCTACCCATTTATTATTTTATACACTATAAAACAAATGTTGGAGGAATGTTCTATAGTAGGCATATTTTACAATTATCTACTATCAATAAAATATTTCTTTCAATATTTAGTTTATAGCTAAAAATTTCTTGCATACCTTGCATTTCCTTCAACTTTGTTAGTGCTAACTTACTTTATTTTGATTCTTCTTTAATATCTATCACCTATTGAGGTTGAAAAGCTTAACAACTATTCATAACCCGATTTGTATTTTCATATCAATGGCAAGTAGCGACTTATTCTTCTTTCTATTTTCTAGTTATTTTACAACATCCATAATTATTGGGTATCTTTGATTAATTCTAATAAATTGCAATGTTTGTTTTAACATTTCATTTCTACCATTTTTTTCCTTTTTACCTATGAAACTATTGTGATGCCCATTAATGATGCCAACAATTCAACCTCTACAATTGTAGGTATAAATATATGTATGTATGTGCTCTATATAATTGTAAAGTATAATCTCCTAGGACCCTAAAAGTCTTTCTATTCAAACCATCAATCCTATTTAATACAATTGGTTGTGAAAGTTAATTTTTAACTTTGTGTTTAGGGTTTTTCATAGTGTCATCCTTAGGCAATTAGATGTTTTCCTTGGTCTATGTCTATCATTTGTCATCTTTGGTACCCATATCATTGTTTATTTGGGAGTGGTTGTGTTGTAGATGTTCAATTTGTGCACTAAATATTGGAGCCTAAACACTCTAGATTCCAACTTCCATGTAAAAATGCATGATTTTCTTTGGCTCCTTTTCAAAATTTCCAACTCATTTTAATATGTGTGTGTGTGTGTGTGTGTGGTATGAAAATTCAATTGTATGGACCAAATGTTTTCTATATCCTACTACTACTACATTTTATGTCATCTTTTCCCCAAAAAACCTTTTCCCTTAAATGTAATTAGATATAGACATAAACAAAACAAAGCTACATATCATTAACTAAGTATGGATCCCAACTGGTTTGATCCCATGGATATGAATATTTAGGTATCCTGGAAGGTGAAGCAAACCTCCATGGCACAAGAAATCAAGATATAATTTGGTTGTTTATTCTCGTGTTGGTACACTTCTTACCTTGGAAAACGTGCAAGATCCTTGCATAGCACTGAGCTTTCAATATTTGATTTAAATTTGAAACCTTCCTTAACATGTTCCATTTACTTCAACATTGTTGGTGTCAACTTCATATCGATTGATTCTTTCAAAAATCTACATTAAACATCACAATAAGATTTCTTCAAACATACACCATAACAATTTTTTTTACTATGCATTTGCACTTTCTTTATTTATCATTAGTAAAGCCTAAAAATACAAATAGATGTTACAAAATATTTCACAGGGTTTGAAGAATACAACAATTTGATTCCTACTTGTAGACACTTTACCCACATAAAAAAATACCAAAGGATATTACAATTTTTTCTATAGTGTTTGAATGCTATAAACATTTTGACACCTTTTTAAAATTACTTCATTATTTAATGTGACATTAGGAAAACCATATATTACTATAAGATAATTAAAACACAAGCATCTTCCCCTTGAACTTTTTTTTTTTTTTTTACCCTGATAGACATCTTGTTTGGTAATTTAACCTCGAAAAGTTGTCAAACATCAACCTTATTGCCATTCCCTTTATAATTTTTTGAAAAAGAAATACCAAACCATGGAATTTATTATAATAATTCAAACAAAAGTGTAAATATTCTTTCACTTGACAACAATGTGGCCAATGGCCTAAGTAATTGCCAAACAATTTCATGTAAAAAATGTATCATTTGTTTCATATGATAGTTGCAATCTTTGCTGCCAACATATTTAGTTTTACTATAGTACATTTCAAATTATAACTATCAGTTGAAACATGTGGTACCTATTCTTATTTCAATTCATTGTTTTCTTGTCGTATCAGTTTGTTGTAATGTCAAATAACATAATAACTTTTACAGATGTATTTAAGCAAAATTTAGATTGTGGTTTCTTCAATAGCACCTAGAATGGTATTACTTTTTGGTAATTATTTCCTTGTGCCTGTTTTGAAAGTATTAATAAGTGTCCAAATGATTTATAAACTCTTCCCATGTTTCTAAAAATCCCATTTTATTTATGGAAGGCACTAATTGTAGCACAAGAATATTATAAGAGTATGGCATATCATATGTTGGGAAATATTTGTAAATCATCTAGACCTATACTAATCTTCATCTTACCATAAGTACATTACCTCCTTTAGTGATAAGAATTTTAGTTTACTTTCATCAACCCAACAAATCATCACCATAACTAGTAATGACACCAATAGTACAAAAAAACACAATATTTTGAAAGAGTAATTATTGGACACTATTGAAGAACCCAAAAAAAACCTCTACAACATCCTTAAAATTTTGTAATAAATTTTAATGGAAGTATTTATAGGTAATTTTGAAAGTAATGATTTTGACTATAATCTCTTTAACCTAAAAAGTCAAAGTTTGACAAACAACTGCATCAAAACGTAACAAAAATAAAACTACATATTGAACACAGAGTGTGTCTACAATACACCTTGATCCTATGGATATGATGTGTATGTAGGCAACTTGGAATACAATCAAACTTTCCATAGAGTAGGTGCCTTGGATATTAATTACAACAAATTATATCTTATTAATCAACATTAATATTTTTGCATTTTGGTTTCCCAACTTTTCCTTACTATGCACAATCCCCCTAGCAAGTAGTAATATGATTTTCTCCTTATAGAGTATAGTCCTTATTAATCAAAGACAAACTAAGTTTGTTGTATATGCTGTCAATTGATTGTTAGGTATCTTGCTTTTGCAAGAACATTATCGTGATCAAGTAGATATTCCAATGTTTGCTTCAAACATCCCCTTTATAACAACCACAAACCTAATCCATGACCATATATTTAGTATACTTATAATAGAAAGTTGATTACTTTTGGCTAATTACTAATTGCAATATTAGATGATGACATGATTTTCACATTTTCTAACACTCTTCCTTATTACTTCAAGCAATCCTCCAAAATTGCTTGAACTCTTACGTTGTGATGCATATTTTACCAACAAATATAGTCCTTTCATACTCATACTCTCCACTATACGATGACAAAAAACATAAGAAACCTCAAAATATTTCATGTTTTTTCTTAAGGTATGCATCAAAGATTACAATCCTCTTTTAACACTAACCACTTAATGGGTTGTAAACTCTCGATCCTATCAAACTAACAATTTCTATACTTTGTACCATTGGAGCATAACAATCTCTATTTCTATGAAAAGTGCACCCAAAAATGCACAAATTCATGTTGAAAAGTATTTCAGGTAACCAACAACATTTATTCAAAATGTTTTCCATTTTAGAAGCATTTTCTTTGCTCTCATACTTGTTTACTTTCAGATATCAATATCACTCTTCTTAGCATTATGATTTTAGCTTCCAATACTAAAGGCTATGACTAATTTTGGTAGATGGCATTTAATTGCTCGTCCAAACTTAAATTTACTATCTATGAAAATATTAACACATAGAGTCCATTGGCTGCAATATTGCTCTAGGTAACATTTGCAAGTTATCTTAATACTAACATTAGTTCAACTATTTTAAAAAAATTGAATGCAAAATATGGCCAGGGTATGACCATTTACATAAATAAAATGTTTCATCAACACAACGACCTTCAATGACGAATGTAGCCAAATCCTTCAAGAGCCTTGATACAAATTTCATTTAATTGCACCTTCTTGCAATTTAACATCTATTTATGCCACCTCCTACACAATACCAAGTAACATCTACATATGGAACCTCCTCCACAACAACATTCAAATATTATAATCAATGTCGTTTTCCAATATCAAACTTCTTGCACAATATCCATACTATACCAACATTCCAATATGATAATCAAAGTTGTCTTTTTTGGTTATTGGTAAGAGATGGAAGCCATGATTAACCATTATTATTTATTAAATTTGAGTAGATTTGAACCCAAGACCTCCCAGATAGGAGGCTCACAAACTTAGCGTTGTGTTGTAGGCTCTTCCCTCAAAGTTGTCTTTTCAACATATTAGTTGGACAAAACATATTATTATAAATACAAACTTCCCCAGAAATCATTTCAAAATACAAACTTATTGAGATAGTGTAAAGTCTGTAACATAATATTCTATTTATATTGCTACATCTAATGATGTGAACAAACATAAGTGACATTTTTACCATATATCATAATTGTAATTACTCTACCAGATATGTAATCTTCCATTTGTCCATTCAATTCTACTTGACTCTTTCAAAACATTGTCTTTAGAATTTTTTAGACTCCCATTTTTATGGAGTTAAGACTATTGCAACAATTTGTTTCAATTCTTCGAAACAATCAATTACTTACTATTTCAAAACATCGTGTTAAATTTTTTCCATACATTATCATATTTATATCCTAAAATCTTCATTTTAAATGTGATTCTTCATTGTACTCTACAAAGCAATATGATTTTTCATCAACTTGTATGCTAAAAATTATATAATTATATGTTAAAAATATGTGTCTATTCTATATTTCAAAATGAATGCAATATTAGATTATAACATTGATGCCTTTATTTTAAAATGTGATATTTAAAATTTAAAATTTATACTAGATTCTAATAGTAATGCCTTCATTTTAAAATGTTTTATATAAAATTTTAAACCTTATCTCATTTATATATACTTATCTTTAAATATATTTAGCAACATTAAATGTAATACAAAACTTAAGTTAGATATACACAAATTGTACATCATATGTTTTTTTTATATATTGACAAATAATACATAACGGTAATGTTAAAATTTAGTTCTAAATGTCACTATTCACTAATCTATGCATAAGAGTATATTTTTTTCCATTACTACTATTTTTAAAGGACATTTATATTTAACAATGCAAAATATAAATATGAAATTATAATTAGATGCACACAAAATTATTTAAGATATTTAATTTTATATAATCTCAAATAAAACAAGATATTAATGTCAAAGCTTTATCTTAAATGTAATTCTTCATTTCATAATGTACACAAATACCAAATTACAATTAATATTATGTTATACATTTATTTCGATTATATATTTCAATATCATAAGAAAAAAATATTAATTCTAATATTAATGATTCATTCTTTATTTTCATTTTTTTCACATTTTATTATCTTTCACTATATTAAACATAGCAAAACATATGTTTACTTAGGAGTTGTGTTTTTGGACTAAGATTGTGTATAAAATTTTAAAATGATGGGATCATTAAGAATGCCATGAATACTTTTAAATTATATATATACTTTTTACCAAAAAAATTTAATAACTAGTAAACAATCTCTCTTAAAATTTTTTAAATTATACAAACATATAATATTATTTTATAACTTATTTTTCTTCATAAACAAATTTAACATATTTTTAAATATTATTATTATTATAAAGTACTATAAATTATCATTAAATATACCTCAACTTATATGTTTGCACTCATCCAAAAGTATACAATTGCTATTTAATAATTTCAACATATGTATATTGTAAGTGCTTCATAGACCTTGCCCACACATTATTTAGCGAATCATATTTAAGTTATATAATTTCAACAAATGATACATTATTGGTGCTTTATATAAGTTTCCCCACATACATTATTTAGTGAATCATATTTAAATTTAATAATTTTAATAAATGATACATTGTTGGTATTTTATAGACGTTTCCTCACACATTATTATTAGTTCTTGCCTTTGGCAAGAAACTAATGGAATCATGTGGTTCCATATTAGTTATATAATCTAAAATTTTCATTGATATACTAATGTTTGCAAAAATTTTATTAATTTGCATGCTTTTTTGGAATTGAAAAATATAATTTAAAAAAAATTGTATTGGCTTATGATGAAAAAGGCAATGAAAAAATTCAATTTACTTCAACAAAAATACAACTATTTTTTACACCTCTATTAATGCATGCATTAATTGCAACTTTATCTTTTCCACATTTATGACAAGTGGATAAACTTTAAAAAAAAAATCATTTTTCTAACACCTCTATTAACTCTATTAATGAATGCATTAATTTCAATTTTATCTTTTCCACATTTGTGACAATTGGATAAACTTAAAAAAAAAGGACAATCGATTTTAATTGATGTTTATTTTTGTAATTTGTAAAGTGTTATTCAAATATAGATATTTTAATCAAATAGATAGTTAAATATATTTCTTATTTTAAACACATTTATTATTTAAGATAATTAATGAGAACTCATATGAATTTAAGTGGTAGAAATTTAGTTCATACATTATTATTTATATTATTCATATGCGATATAATTAAATAAAAAATAATAATAAATATTACTTTTTAAAAAAATCTACAAATATTTATCAATTTATTGATAATTCAAAATTTTAATCATGTTATTAGACTTATCCAGTCATATAAAAAAATTCACTAATCTCATATTTTCAAATGGTTGGACATTTTTTTGAAAAATTTAACTTTAGAAATTTAAAATATCACTCCATTAGTGAAAATATAGGTAAAAGTATCAAATTCATATTATTAAACTTAAGAATACAGTTAAAAAAAACAATTGCTATCATGAAAATTAATTTTTTTGCCTTCACATCACTGCATTTAATTGTATCATTAATACCATTTAATGTTATTGAATGAGTCTGTTGTCCTTAATACCTTGATGAAATCTATTTGTTGGCATCAGTGTCACAATTTCCACTTAAACAGAGGGGTTTATTTGCAGGTTATCTGATATATCAGTGTTGAGTTTGAGCGCATTTGAATTTGGGTCTTTTGTGTTCTGATAGTTTAATCCTTTGATCTCTAGAGTTTTGTCTTTCATGTCTTACCAAACTGTAATCACAGAACATGAACTCAATAAAAACATCTATGAAAAACTCTAAGGTAATTTTATCTATATTTTATATATAATTAGTTGATAAATATCTTTGATATGATAAATGTTCTTTAGGATGTCATCTAATTTTAATTTAGCATGAAACTATAATGTTTATTTATATATTTTTTTACTGCTTTAATTAATATATATCATTGCAATTATATAATTTAATAATATACTAACTATACTCTCTAATTTAATTTAGTTTAGCACTATAATATTATATTTTTCATTACTATTTATTTGTTATATTTATTAAACTAAATACATTATATTTTAACCAAAATTTACTTTAATCAATTCATAAAGGCAAGAAGCCCCTTGTTTAATAAATCATATCTAAGATATTGTTTTTTATTGAAAATTTGTATATTTCTTTGTTATGATTTTAATATTGGTCTGTTAGATTGATGGAGTAGGAACAGAAATTGAAATACGTTTTTCAGAAATGTCCCTTCCCCTACACAGTCACAAGTCTTCAAGACAAGGTATCTTAAATTAATTGCGATGGCAGCACATGTAATAATAATAAGGAAAAGGACAAACTCCGCTCCATCGGACCGTTAGCTTTGGATAAATTCGCATTAAATGCAGATCCAAAGTTGGCAGCAAGAATGCTGGTTTTGGGAATGAGCACGATAGGAAATGGGATTTCTGGCTGCCAAAACACTGTTGGATACGTATCAGATGGAGTGCGTAAGTAAAACAACAACAATATTCACTCCAGTTCTTCAAGTCGTGCTTTCCCTCATCTTCCTTCTACAAGCTCTGATAACATTGATAACGGGCAAATTACAAAGGCGCTGCCCTTGTCACAGGCACCTTGAAGAGGAGCTTGAGAAAGAGAGAAATGCTTCAGCCATTGCAGCAGAGCAGGCCATGGCCATGATTTCTCGTCTTCAGAAGGAGAAGGCCTCTCTTGAGATGGATAGCCGCCTGTTCCGCAGAACTGCAGAGCAGAGACAACTCTATGACCTACAGAAGATCAGTTTTCTCAAGGAGCTTGTGCTCAAGCTTGAGATGGAAAGATATGCTTCTCAACGACAGATTGCTTTTACTTTTCCTTGTACTCAAGTTGAAGACCATATGCCTCTGCCCAAGGTAAACCCTCCAAAAAGTAATTAGCAGAGGATGGGATTTTTGTTTAGAATGCTTTTGATGAAATTTGCATTAATCCATGTTCAAAGTCTTCTGTCAATTTCCTTCCGTTAAGCCTTTTGTCAGTTTTTTCTGGATTGACCCATGGCTTCAACACGTCAGGCATTATCATCTTGTTAAAAATATTACAGGTTGTTGAGGCATCGAGTCGTTGTGAGATTGTAACTTTGTTTATGAAACCTGAATAAATTTACTGGTTTCTGTAAATAAAATAAGATGATCTATAATTGTGGGTTCTATTGCATTTAATGAGTATTTGTCTTTTTCTCTGGGATTTACCAAGAAGTAGTGATATTGACGTTCTTGTGTTCCAGACGTATTCTTTATAAGTTTATACCTGGTCTGGTCCATTTTTGCTAACGAGAGTAGGTTTTGTCACTTGTTTTCCAGACCTAGACGACAGAATTTGTGATATGGCTTTAATAATTTAATCTTGTACCTTATGACATTGCTATAGAAAATAAAACAATCTATGGAAACTCTGTACCCTCAATCATCTCATCACAAAAGTGATGCCCTCAAATTTAATAAAGAAATAATACTGCTAGATTGTGTTTTGATAAATGAGTTACCTAGAAAAAAAGGAAAGAAAAAAAGGAAAGGAAAGGGGGTTTTATAGTCCATGACACTATGCCATAGTTTTTGGGTTTACGTAAGGTGACAGTGATATGGGACTACCTTGTACTCTTTTTTGAGAGGCGGTTGGCGCTACAAATGAGGCGTACATACCATTTGGGATTCCATTTCCTTTGTTTTCATCTCAATTCTATTTGAATGTTTGGTGGATATGCGATTTCAGTAAATCTAGGTCAAGAATTATTGAGAGTTTGAGCAAGCAGTAGTGCATTCAAAACATTCAAGTTTTCAACCGCAGCGTGCTGGCGTGGAGCATCTCTTTGTATAACATATTTGAGTGCTACTATCAGTGCTAGCTGTGTAGCCCTCATATGTCTATGTTATGTAGTTAACAGTAGTATGTGTCATTGAGCAACGCATTTGGCCGTAAATGACAAAAGAGCATGATAGTAACCGTGACAGAATGCACATTATCAAAAGGTCTAAGAGATCCCCACTTAACACAGAGATCAGTAAGCATTGTTAATGTCAGCGAGAGGCATGATGCTAAGGCAGGGGTCCCATGGGAGGGGCTTGGGCTCTATTTTTGTGGAGCGGGTGACCCCATGATAACTCTATAAGGGGGCTGAAGGTTTATTTGGAATCTTTTCCTATAAAATAGGAGGCCTGACTTTTTAGCCCTTTCAATTCAAGGGGTGAAAATGGGGTGGGGCTGGAAATAGCCCCACCAGCTTAGGGAAGGATTTTGTCATTTGTCAAAAAGCTCGTCAACTTCCCACTAAAATGAAATAATCACTTTATTTTTATAATTTATGAGACATCCAGATTCCTTTATTTTAGGAGCTGAGATTTTTAATGAGGATTCAATATAAAATTCATGGAACCATTTCCCTTTGAATATTCCTAAAAAATCTCAGCCGCAGATGCTCTATTTTTAAGGAAGCGGGTGCCCGTGAGACCCCAGCCTAATAAGTTTGACCAACACAATTAGTGGAGTGGACCTAATTCTTTATTATGTTTATTTATGCAACTGGTATTTATGGAGTTTGCTGTCCTTGAATGTATGTATGTATGTTGACTTAGTCATTTTCTGTTTACTAGCACATTGACACTACTTTACAGAACATAATGAGAATGGATTTTGTACCATAATACCGTCATTTTCCAAACCTGGAAGGTACACCGTTAACACTGAATTCAATTAAACAATGTTAGTAGTCCAAGACTCCAAAGGTCTAATACACACCGATGCGTAGGATGCATTATTTTTTGACTGCAGGGTTCTGATATTGACTTTGTTTACCTTTACTTTCTATGATTGGGTGATGAATTTCAGAATTCTAGTCGAATAGCATTCTGGTACTAGTTCAAAAAGTTACATGAATGAGAAACTCTGTACGAGAATTTATCATAACACAGACAAAGGGGTGGCCCACTTGCCACAGAAAAGCTAATCTGGATCACAGACAAAGAGGATTCCAGAATGGTATTAATTATTAGCATTCCATTTTTTTGTTGCTTCATATGCCATGTAATAGAATCTAGATCAAGTTATGGTCATTAAGCTGTACAGTTTTATTTTTTAGTTTTGTTTGGCGAAAGATGAGAACACGTTGATAAGGAAAGAGAGAGTAGGATCTGGATCAAATATGGACGTTGATCTATACAGTTTTATACTGCATTTTTGTTTGGCCTAGTGTAAAAGTCTCAATAAGGAAAAAGAGAATGATAGCAGAATGAACCGTACAAGCAAAACTCTTTCTCAGGGATAACCTGACAAATCAGAAGATAAAATTGGAAAAATCAATAATTACAAAAAAATCCAAAAGGATGAGAAAAAAATTTCCTTAAATTTTTATTTTTGAAGATGGCAACTGATCAAGTTATCACAGCGTGCACTGCGTAGTTTGACTGTGAAGCTCAATCCTCAGTTAGAATTACAGACTACAGAATATAAATGTCAATCTACAAATTATAAGTATAGAGCAACACAAAGTGGATGGAATCCATGATGCTAGCTGCTACAATGTATGACCCACTAGTGGGCTGCACGCCATGATAATATAGGGGCCTCTTTAAAAAATGGTTAATAAGGCACAATATGTACTGAAGGTTTTGCGAATTGGGTAGCAAGCTAAGTGGGCTTGATGTTGATAAAGATTGACTCAAAATTTCACAATCGATTCTTGGTAAAGCATCAGATATTTTAAATTTTAATACTCTAAAAAACACTAAGTAAGTGTAAATAAGGCACAACACTTGCTGAAGGTCTTGCAGATGTAGCTGCAATCAAAGTGGGTTTGATCTTGGGGAAAACTCTTTGGTTAAGTGTGTTTGAGTCAAGGTAGTATTAGGATGGGTCACCTTTGGGAAGTGCTAATGCTTCACCCCGTGAGCATCTCAAGCGATGTGTTCTTGTGAAATATAACTCATGAAATATGGGCTGATAAAGATTAACATAAAATTACTTAGTTATATCTTGACAAATAGTCACAATATTTGATAAAGTTAAAAAACATGTCCTAAATGTAAATGATTTAGGGAGTTCTATAATAAAAAGTAGGCAGAACACTGTTGATGGTTTTGCAAATCGAGTAGCAATTTAAGCGTGCCTGGTTTAAAGGGAAACTCCATTGCTAAGCATGCTTGAGTTGGAGCAATATTGGTATGGGCAACTCGTTGGGAAGTCCATTGAGACTTCTCAACAAGTCACCCTTATGAGCATAACCTAGGTGCAACAAGTGCAAAATGGGCAATTCATGTGCATGAGAGATGGATTTTTTTGAATTATACTCTTGAAATTTAGGTTAATAAAGATTGACTCAAAGTTACATATATGAAAAACATCATGTGATAGGGAATAAACTAAAAACATCATGTGATAGGGAATAAACTTCTAGCTATGTCTTTAAATATGGTATTGGTGTTATCGCATGGAGTAGTGAGGAATCAATTGTTGCTATCTCCTCTATAGAAGCCAAATATAGAAGTGCAATGGAAATAGCAAAGGAATTGGTGTGGTGTAGGAGGGTGTTGGATTGGCTTTATATGGGAACTATTTAGAATACCACCTTATCGTTTGATAATGAAATTTTTATTGTTCTTGCTAAAATTCCTATTCAACATCAAAGAGAAAAGCATATTGAATCCATGCACACTTAGAGAAATGCTCTCTCTTCTTACGATAATGGTGGAGAAATGCCCAAATCGTAATGCCCTAGAAGAATCACGGACTTGGAAAACTATAAAATGGTGTTTATTCCAATTCACAAACAGTGGAATTGGAATTCATTTTCCAATTCTAGGTATTTAGATGGAAGATTTATATTTTGGATTTGAGGTGAAGATAGAATTCAGAAATTCCAATTTCCATTTTGTCTTTTTCAAAACAAACTTAGAATATGACAATTCCGGTATATGAAAATGCCAATTCTAGGAAACAGGGCCCTTTTGGTTGCCGGAATTGGACAGGAATTGGCATCAGGAAAATTTATAATGCATAGTTTGAATGCGCCAAATTGGAATTGGAATTTGGATTCGTTTGGATATGGTATCCCCATTTACCCCCCAAAATTGGAATTCAACCTTCCATCTAAATAGGTGGAATTGGACAAATTCCCATTCTAATTCCAATTCCATGAAAATGAGCATTAGAGAAAAAATCAAATGTAAGTTTTTTCAAGTCCGCCCAGTTGAAATTGCCACTTTCTACACTACTTGCTGCCAATTTTCTTGTCGACACTATGTGTTTTATATTTTCCTTTGCTAAGCATGTAACAACTTTCATTCTGGAATGTATACATTTGAAATGCCACACAAATTTTATCAATCCTCAATTTGATTGGATAGTACATAAAGATTGTGAACAATATTTATTTTATTATCAATTGGTTGGGCTTGTGTAGAACTATACTCGCAATAGGACATGATTTTGTAGATATAAATTGAAATTTATAATACAAGTGATCATAGAAAAAATATTTTATAATATAGCTAGCTCATTAAACTTGAAACCTTCACCTCAAGGTTGTTCACTCTGAGTTGTTGCCTCATCAATTCTCACGACTTCTGCTAACAAACATTTTGAATGAAAATATATTATCCAATTCCATTGGAGGGGTCTTTTCGATCCCATTGGAGATGCCATTTGTCCGATCACACAGTCCAATAGTTATAAGAACTGTAAGTAGAACAGACATTATTTTCCAATTCGCAAAACATATACCTTTAAAAGCCTCAACTGTTATGTTTGACTAGTATGTGATAGAAAAAAGTTCCATGACAGTTGAGGTAATTCATAAGTTCCTACCATTAATGACAACTGTAAATCAAGAGCGGTTCCTTCATAAAACGTTAATTTTTTTGAAGGGGTAAGCCATAAGTCACAAAAATGGCCAAAAGAATAGATACACATATAGCATGATCGGGGAAAGCACAATTTGGTTTGAGTGGTAAGAAGTTACCTCTTGTTGTTTATGGTGTTCACTAAACTAGGAAACATTGAATGAGAAAGTATGGACATAGTGATGGAAACTTAAGTAACCAGAACAACCTGCTGTAACAAGCTAAATTTCATACTAATTAAATAAATAGGAAATATCCAAAAAGAACATTTCTTTTCAAAGAAACACGAAAGATAGTTAGAACAACCTATGCATGATTATTGTTTCCTTTCTATTTTTACATAAACAAGTAAGAAATAACTGAAATAAGTACTTTAATCCAATGTAAGGAGAAACTAACCATATCTATCTAAATACTTAATTGAAAATGCAAAACACAAATATAAAGTACCCAAATTTCAAGTGATTGCATAAAGACTTTGAACTTGAGTTGTGCAAGCCTTGGCTATCGGAGGAGGGGAGAAGCATTACCATGGGCCCAACCTCTCAACCGCGGACCCTTAAGTATCCCCACACAATCTCTGTTGAGAATTAGGCCTGGGGCACCGCTATCCAGCCACAAAGCATCTTGGTGTTGTGTTGACTAAACAACCGACTAGGCTTCGTATACCTTCCATAGACCTATGTGCCAACCATTAGCACTCTGACCTCTAGTGATCATAGCAACAAGCATGCCACTAACCTACCTTGGCCAAGGATTTGTGAGGGCACTATGTATCCGATCACCCACCACTCGACTTGATAATAAGACTACACTAAGGACTATCACGAGCTGACATTGGTTTTTTAAACAAATCATATTACTTGCTTGAGTTATTTATGGTTCTTTTCTTTTTATCATGCAGGAGTAACCATAGTTCAATCATCTTGACCATGCTGGTCTTCCTGGATGATTCATCAGGTGGATGCATGAACAATTGTAATCACAACCAATGTATATGCTAAACTGGCCAAACATTATAAAGGAATCCTGAATGTTAAAGCATTTATATGCACAACCAATACATTTTCCATTCTGGCGTTGGCATTACAAAAGATATTTGAATGTTTAAGCATCCATATGCCCAACCAATACATTTGCTATTCTGGTGTTGGCAATGTAAAGATAGTTTTTAAATATCTAAGCGCTTATATTTGCAGCCATTACATCTGCCATTCTAGCTCTGTCATTATACAATGGTTTTGAATATAAAAACATATATCAATCTTGACTCACAAGGTGCATTTTTCTTATCTTAGGGAGTATATTTCAAATACCCCTGTATAAGTCGCACTTCCGTTAATTATGATTCTGAAAGAGATTTTCTTAGATGAGAGATGCCACAGTTCAGATAGATTCCTACAGTGTGTGCATAAAGAGTGAACATATATGCATTTCATGTTTGATACAATTAGCATTACATGATATTTCCAATAGCTTCTGCTAAGCCTCACGATTCATTTGAACATATATATACAAGCAAGAGAGAGATGATAACATGACCTGATTGATGGTTGTGCTTGCACAGTATGAACAACTCTTGTACGATGCTTAGAATGCCCAACTTTGAAGGTTGTAGAAGCAATGATCGGCTACTGCTGCTTTGGTTATGTATTGCAATATGGAATTATGTTTGAAGCAACGCCTATAGAAGGGTGTATAAAGATCGCAGGGATATTTGTGAAGAAAAATGAGAGTGAGAGAAGGTAGTAACTCTATTCACGGTGGTATGCTTTTGCTAGAGATGAGAATATTGTTTATGCTCAAAAGATTTAGCCTTCGCGGCTACATGCTCAGTTATAGCCTTCTTGGCTGCATGCTCAGTTATAGCATTCTTAGCTGCATGCTTAATTATGAGCGAGATGCAAAGTTGGCAAGAGTTACAAGATACAACAAGGCCATCGTTTCAATGTTGCAAATAAAATAAATATTAATGTGGCCACCCAAACAAAATTGTGCTCAGTTATGAGCAAGATGCAAAGGTGGCAAGAGTTACAAGATACAAGGCCATCGGTTCAATGTTGCAAATAAAATAAATATTAATGTGGCCACCCAAACAAAATTATATAAGGCCGATGGAAAACATTAGAGAAATATAGTTGCTCAAGATGAAAGATAAACTATTGCCAAGGAATAACATTAACCCATGATATTTACCTTAGTATAATAACATCATACACCACCTACTTATTCTTGTGTATGTATGTACACGCATATATATATTTATATATGTGTAGTATTTTAACAATGTATTTAACATATATTTCTTATGTTAAGTGGACATATACATACATCTAATTCACGCATATATACATATATATGTGTGTGTGTGTGTATATGTGCAAGCATACGTGGATAATAAGATATTATTGTCCTAAGGCATGACAAAATCACACGAAGCTCTGAGATCATCAAATTCAAAAGGTAACATATTTTAATTGAATGTATGGTGATCTTCTTTAATAATGTATATTTATTTTGATTGGGCAGCTCATGGTAGTCCTTAGTATACTCTTGCTTGCCTAGCCGTTTACCCCTTAGCCTTGGTGGTTAGAACCCATGCCTGTCGACTCATAGGTGAAGTGGTGTCCCTTGCCCAATTCCCTTCTTCGCAATGCTTCCCCCTTTCGACATGCTCTTGCAAGAAGAAATTCCCCACTATAATTTTATATTCCTCAAATAATCATAATTTAGTATCACAAGTTATTGATCATAAACCATCATAACAGCTAACTACTATTTCACTTCTCATAAAAGAATAACCAACTTTTCAATACTTCTCGATAACATCATAATGATCAACTAACATGTCATCTTCACATGAAATCATAATGATTAACCATTTAATCATTTCACATGATGATAGCTAATTTTAACTGTCAACTAATTTCATATGAAACTCAATGCCTATATGAGAAATTTCAAATTAAGCAAAAATTGGGATGTAACACCTGCAAGCTTAGATTTCCATACTCTCTTCATTCAGTTGCTACAAATGGGTATTATGAGATAGTCTCATTCTCGTACCTTGCATTGCAACAATTATCATGAAATTTCGTCCTCCAATCTTATTACTTTGGGTTAACAGTGTGGAACATTTTTCCCTGATTTTTTACTTGGTCTAATTCTAGGTGGAACAACTTAGCAGTTATGTTTGTCAAGTCATTAGAAACTAATTGAACCAATTTCAGAAATGTGCAACCAAATGCAGGAAATGTCTCCTCATTATAGATTCTTGGTGAACCAAATGGTCCCAAACCATATTCTGAAAACCACAATCTGGATTTCAAATTCCAGAATTGTTCAAATTTTGGATTTGGACAATTTTGGCGTCACTAATTTTGGCAACCAAAAGGGCCCCAAAGGAATAAAAAAGCAACTCTATTCTTTTTTGCATTATTAGGAGATACTACGATATAAATTGTGACAAAAGGATTATCGTGTAGTCTACTATGATGGTCTTCATTTTGACATATTTTTGCATGAGAGGATATTGTTTTACTTATGGGGCCATAGTTAGTGGTACTAAATAACATTTATAAGGCTCTAATATTATAAAGTTTAGCCGTACGATTTATTGATATGTCTGTTGTCATATAAAGTGGTGATAATGATGGTTATATACTGAATCTTGTTTTAATGAAGGGTATGACTCTACCTCCCTTGGATTCATCATTGATCTCCACCTTAAAGTCCATAAGCTTTCACCATTAGAGATTGTTGTACTGATTGTGTGCTAATAGTTGTTGGAAGACATAACTTTTCTTGTATATAATGGTGCCAACCAAAGAAGCATTAATTGGGAATAAATCATGATTAGTTTGCAATTAGTCACAACTTGTGGTAGATGGCAATTTTTTCTTGGTTGAAATCCAAGTAAAAATATTCTCGCGGTCAACAATTTTCCATTTTTTTGCAAAAAAGTCCCACTTAGTTGGCTTTGTGGTTCACCTATATAAATTTCCATACTCAAAGCTTGCATACAAATCCTCCTTTTTCTTGGCTCGTTATAGGCATTTTTAGCAGAATTTTAATTAGTAGAAATGCAAGCCAGAGATTTGCAATGCAGTAGCAGGAATATTTTCCACATAGCAGCAAAAGGTACGCATTGGTTTGATGGTATGAATTGGGTGATTTCCTTTTATATTCTTCTCAAATTTTCTTATAATCTTACGTAGGCAAAATAATTTGATTAGAGTCACTGTGATTTTTGCTCCATTATTAGCCATATATGCACCGTTACAAAGTATGCACAATGCAGTACAATTGAGGAAACTGCCTTATTCATTCTTTTGATGGACAGATTTTCTGGCCTCTCCAAGAATACTTACTTTTCTAATAATTGTTAATCTACAGCTGAAACTCCAAGGATGATGTAAAGAAAATAACTTCATCAAATTCACACTAGAGAGATTTTTTATAGTGAATGAGGTTTTGCAAGCGAGGAATTTTGTCACAAGTACAAATTTAAGTACTACTTCAATGAAACACAATAGTTTTTGTACTTAAGTAGTCAATACTTATCATTCTATTTAAGTATCTCTTTTAATCTGGACAGATTAAGGAGATGGATGACCATTGTATGAAACTAAAAAATAATCTTGAGGGAATTTTTGTAAGCATTTCTAGTGGAAATAGGCAAAACTGTAAAGTGCCTAGGTTTCAACAAACCTTCAAGGTTTCGCCTAAAAGCATTTCTAAGTGCTATCATTGGTAGACTACAATTTTTTTAAAAGATTAAATAATATGCATTATAAGCTGTGTGCTAGGTGTGTTGAGGGCACATGGAGTGAAGTAGGGTGGAGAAGTGCTAGTGTTGGATATAGTAGTGTCGTATAGACCTCAAGTGTCATGTCGAGTTTTAGGATTGCTCATTCTACTCCAACTTACCCATATTTTTATGTTAAACATTTCTTTTTCTAAGATGTCATATGCTAAGGAATAATAGGAGGGTTGGTTGATTCAGCTCATCCATTAAAGGTTATCCATATAGTCAAACTTTCAAAGACCATGCAGAAGTGACTGATAAGTAATTTTATTAAAGCACAGAGAGACTTCTTATATTAAATTCCCATTAGACTTTTAACCCAACCTTGCCTAAATTAGAATCTAGGAACAAGGCATTAATAACTTGTTCCCCAGTGTACCACAAGGTTCTATGGAAGCAAGAAGGCTAAAATCTCACACTAGTATCAAAACAGTTAGAGGACTATATAGTTGTAGATGTGATAATAAAAGGGCCAGTTTCTTTGTAGGATGTACTACAAAAATAGGGACACCAATGTCATAGTACATGTTTGGTTTTCTTGACCACATTGTAAGAGTGTGATGTTAGGGATGTTCAAGGAGTGCTATAGATGTAGGAACTCATATGTTAGCTAGATTGTATTTAGAGCAGTCAATATATTGGTGGACAAGTTGTGTATGGTGGTCTTCCTTGGCTTTGGTTGTACAACAACATTATCTGGGAATGCGTCCCTAGCCTAAAACCCTTGTTCCTATAGTGGAAATATTTTTGAGACTTTGGGATGGTTGGGGGACATCCCCACTCCATTCCTCCTTTTTTGAAAATTCACAGGAAATGTACCAAAAACTTGGGGACTTCTGATTTGTTTTTGGGGGTGCCTGTATGTCCCGAAGACGGTTGGGGACGATGCCTTGGAAGTCCTTCACTAGTTGTATGGTGGTGTTGCCTTGGCTTTGGTTGTACACCAAATATTATGTGACGTATGGTAGTAGTTTCTTTAGTAGAATGTATGGTGAAAATTAAAAACCTAATAATAACTTATGAAGGCCACATAATAGATTGTATGGTGGGAGTTTTCATAGTAGACTATGGTGAAAATTAAAAACTTAATAACAATTTGCGAAGGCCACACAATGAACTCAAATGTTCAAGGAGTACTATAAATGTAGGAACTCATAGTTTAGCTAGCTCATATTTAGAGTACTCAATATATTGGTGGATACATTGTATGGTGGTGTTGCCTTGGTTTTCGTTATACATCCATAATTTATGGGGACATGTTCCTAGCCTAAAACCCGTCCCCATACCAGAAATGTTTCTAGGACCCTAGGATGGCTAGGGGATTTTTGAAAATTCATAGGAAATGTCCCAAAACCTTGGGGATCAGTTTCTGACAACAATACAGTAAGAATCGTGAAATTAGGAATGTTGCTACAGTTATGCTTCATGCTCAATCATATAGCTGACTGTTTGCAAGGTGTTGTGAAAGTCTGAAAAGTGAATAACTAACCTAGAACATGTATTATTATGTCATTTTGTGGCCCTAGGTTGATTAGGGTTCTTTGTGGAAGATATGGTGAATATTGGAGGTCACATTATGGTACCATCTCACTGTAACAGACTCATATCATGATCAGAACTATATAGTAGACCTTTTTGCTAGGTTGCATGGGTATGTGTAACCACACCCTGGGATGCGTACACATGTACCCAAGTATTGGGTACACGTGCCCCAAGTGCCGGGTACATGTTCCCCAAGTATTGGGTACTTAGAGGAGAACTTCATTTCTAAGGACCTTGATTAAGATTTCTGATTTTTGTTTGTGTATCGGCTTGTTGTTTATCAAGCTTAATTTAATACTTAATCAGTTTGAAACTTTGATACGATACTGATTAACAATAAACTATCTCACTGTTTAAGTCAGAAGTTTATCATTTGGAATGTGTCATTGATATATGATTTATGATTTTCTTGTTCACGTTTAAAGTCTGCTTTCTCTGTTAAGTATCTAAACATTAATCATATATTATTACTAATGTTTACAAACATATTGCAAATCTGAAACTGAAAATAATATATTAAATCTGCAAATTTTATCATTGTTCTTGTTTTGAGAAACCATTGGCATGACTCATATTTTTAGATTTTCTATAAATATTAAATTATATTTAAAAAAAAAGTTTTCCATACTCAAGTACCCTCGTCCCCTGTTTTTGGAAAAAAGTCACCAGTACCAGAAGTACCCCCCTCCCCATGCAACCTTGCCTTATTGTATTAACCAGCCCACTTACAATGAGTTGGAGGTGTAGTTTTAGAGTTAAATGATAGTATCGTGTTTCAATTTAGAAGGTGGGTTATTATTCATGTTGCTATTGACAATGAATTCTGAATTATGTTGTTCAGTGCATTTCAATTTTTTAATTTTAATTTTGATATTACATGTACATAAATAATAATTCCAAGTTATGAACCATATTGAACATTGAGTTTGACTATTGAAATGTTGTATGTTAAGGTTCTTTGATGTTTAATTGCATGCTTTTTCCTTGTTTTCATATGAATGTATTTTATATATGTAAATTTGCCCATATATTTATATTTTCCCTTTATTTATATAGTAGTCCCCAAACTCGGCGGAAAAAATTGCCTCTAAATTATTTTGGGGGGTGCTTGTATGGCCTAGAGATGGTTGGGGAGGCCTTGGGGATGACGCCTTGGAAGTCCCTGAGACGGATGGGCATCTGGATGAGATAGACAAAAGCAGCACTTAATTTTTTTTGTTTTACAAAACTCTTTCTTTTTTAATTTTAAAGTGGGTCCCTCCTTTCAAGTTCACCCTAACATGCTTATCATTGTTTGGTAGTTAAATCCTACTCTTTGGGGTACTTTGATTAGTTTTTTACTACAATACGTTAAGAATCATGCAATTAGGAATGTTGCTACAGTCATGCTTCATGCTCAAAATATATAGCAGGTTGTTTGCAAGGTGTTGTGAAAGTGATGCAGGAGCATCTTGCATGTAAGCGCAATCTTGTATCGCCCAAAAATATTTTTGTTTTTGTCTTTTTAATAAGGGTATACATCAAGAATCATGAAATTAGGAATGTTGGTACAGTCATGCTTCACACTCAAAATTATAGTAGGCTGTTTGCAAAGTATTCTGAGAGTGATGCAAGAGCATCTAGAGTGTAAGGGTGAGTATCACCCAGAAATATTTCTGTTTTCATCTTTTTAGTAAGGGTTGTTTCAGTGCAGAGTTGCTATTTGTGCAAACTTACTATTTTTGGTAAGTTGGTCATACGGGCTCAGAGTTTTCCGATTTCACAGGTGAAGGCTTATCTTAGATATATCAACCTATTAGTTGAGTTTCATTGCCATATCATTTGTATTGGTGAAGTTACTGAGGATCTTCAGTTTAAAAATTGAGCTCAATTTTGAAGGCCTTAGAGGCTTTGAAATGAGGTCAAACACTAGCTAACGAAAGCTTGCGCTTATAGAAGTTGTAGATTAGGAGCTATCATTTTCGAAAAGTGGTTATAAGAGTCAATCAGGTCTATAGTTAAAAAACGACCTTTGAAAGTTGGGCTACTCAAAAATATAATTCGTAATTGTTTTGAGCTGAGTCTAATGTAAAAAATATGATAATTTTAGGGTTGGTCGGTCTCAAGGGTTAGGGCTAAATGTCTAGAACCTTCCTTGGTGGTGGTAATTTGCTTATATAAGGAAGGCCCATAGGGTTGTCTAGGGAAGTTCAGGGTGGTTGTCCGTGGCTTTGTCTTATAGAATATTGTAAGGAAAATGCCCACGTGGCTTTGCATATTGTATTTATGAAATTTGTAATTCCATACTTTTGGAGATAATAAGAAGTCCATTTTCTGTTCTTGCAAATTGTTGTTGTCTCTCCATTTCTGTTATGTGTTTGTGGTATTAAGGGGAGTACACTTCATCAAGTTGTATTAGAGCAAAGTTCCTGAGTGTGTAGATAGATTGCCCACTATGAGGCAGTTTGCACCAAGACCGTGGTTTAGGGTTTTAGTGATAAGCACGAAAATGCCCCCAAGAAGGGAGAGTGGCGAAAAAGCTGGAGGTGTGACACTTGAGGTTAGAGCCATGTAGAGACAAGTGTGAACATTGCAATAAGAGATTTGCAGAGGGATGAATCTTGTAATAAGAGATGAAAGTGAGGATGAATTCGAGGAAGAAGGAAATGTTGATCAGGAAGGAGAAGGCGGAGTTATGAACCAAGAAGATGAAATACTTTTTAGGGCCATTTCCAAGATTGGGAAAAGACCTAAGACTAAGGTCCCTACATTTTTTGGGAAATCTTAACCGAGAGGAATTGATTGATTGTATCAATGAATTAGAAGAATAATTTGATTATGAAGATATCGAAGATCTTGATAGGGTCAAGTTTGCGAAGGCTGGACTGAAGGATCATGCAAAAATGTGGTGGCAAGAGATTCAATTGGAGTGAAATAGAAGAGGAAATGAGAAAATCACAAGATGGGATCGGATGGTAGATAAACTGAAGCGACAATTCATTACTATTGATTATGAGCTTGATTTGCTGAAGAAAATGCAAGGGTTGAAGCAAGTGGAAAGATTTGTTTAGGAGTATACAAAAGAGTTTTATCGAGTCCTCATCAAAGTAGGCCATGCGGAAGTTGAGAAGGAGAAAGTTGCCCATTACCTTAATGGGTTGAGGCCAAGTATTCATGAAGAGTTAAGTCTAGTCAGAATGAACAACATTGAAGAGGCATACTAGTTTTCCCTAAGAGTAGAGGAAAAACTGAACAAAAAGTTTGATAACAGGCAAAGTGGAAGAGGTCGTGGTGGAAGATCTAGTGGACAGTCTTATGGAGGCCGAAATGAAGATTAGAAGAAGGATAAGGCCAGAAGTAGCTAGAATCAGAGGGGAAATAATTTCAATATTTTCCATCATCAGAATAATAGGGATAAAAGAGGAAGAGGACAGGGACATGGAAGAGGTGGTTTTCGTGGAACATGTTTTTTCTGCAGAGGTCAGAGGGCTTATGAATGTCCTCAACACCAAGAAAGGAGGGGTAGGAGAATTGAAGGCTAGGCCAGAGTTGCACATGTGAATGAAGATGCCAAGTCAACACATTTTGAAGATGTTGAAAGAGGAGAAGTTCTAGTTAACAAAAGAGACTTGTTGAGTGGTGAGAATGAACCTAGGCAAATGACGAGCTTGTTTCACACTAGGAGCAACTGTGAGGATAGTGTTGTGATGTGATTATCGATAGTGGAAACAATGACAATTTGGTGTCAGAGGAGATGGTCACAAAGTTAAAGCTCAAGAGGTAGAAACACCCACGTCCATATTGGATTGCTTGGGTTCAGAATGACCTCAAGGTCATGGTCAATGAATAATGCCTAGTGAAGTTTAATATTGGGGGCTACCATAATGAGGTACTATGTGATATCATACTTAAGGATGCATGTCATATGTTGCTGGGTAGGTTGTGGCAGTTTGAGAGGCGTGTTGTGCATGATGGTCGTGCAAATACCTATTCCCTAACAAAGGATGGAGTGAGACATAAGCTAAAGCCATTGAAGGACATAGAAGAAAAGGTATTTAATCATGCTAGAATAAGTTTTGTTGATGGAAGAAAGTTCCTAGAGGGTATGGAAATGTGTTTCGCTATAATTCCAAAAGTTGGTAAAGAAGATGCACTTGCAGAAGTAGATTTGTAGGATGAGTTTCAGGATATTGTATTTGATAATGTGCCTGTTGGATTACCATCGGTAAGGAAGATAAGTCATCAGATAGACTTGATTTTAGGAGTCAGTTTGCCAAATAAGGCAACACATAGAACGTTACTAGCAAAAAGTGAAGAGTTGAATAGACAAGTACATGAGTTATTGTAGAAGGGGTTGATTCGAGAGAGTCCGAGTCCATGTGTTGTACTAACAATATTAGCACCAAACAAGAATGGAGAATGGGGGATGTGTATTCTAGTGCTCTTAATAAAATCACAATCAAGTGCAAATTTCCTTTGTTGAGGATGGATGATATTATGGATTGTTTGAGCAGCGCTATGTATTTCATGAAGATAGATATGAAGAGCAGATATCACTAGATTCAGATCAGAGAAGAAGATGAATGGAAGGCTGCCTTTAAGACAACATAGGGATTTAATGAGTGGTTAGTCATGCCTTTTGGGCTAACTAATGCATTGAGCACTTTCGTGCGGTTCATGAATGAGGTACTGAAAGAAATTCTTGGTAAGTTTGTCATTGTTTACCTAGATGATATCTTGATCCTTAGTAAAACATTAGAGGAGCATACAACGCATATTTGTAGGGTGTTTGAGAAGTTAAGGGGAGAGAATTTATTGATTAATTTGAAGAAGTGTAGTTTTGTGAAGGAGTTACTATATTTGGGAGTTGTAGTTTTAGTAGAAGGTCTAAAAATGGACCTAGAGAAAATGAAGGTTGTCCTTGAATGGTCTACTCCAAGGAGTGTTACTGAGGTAAGATCTTTTCATGGTTTTGGCTAGCTCCTACAAAAAATTTAATCATGAGTTTTAGTAGTGTCTGTGGATCACTTTTCCGGGACTCTGCGAGTCCAAGGTAGAGGCAGCCTTTCTGAGGCAAATGGCCCCTAGACTCAGACTTAGCCGAGTCTTGGCAGAGTCCAAGGACTCACCGAGTCCCGAGCCTAGGACTCTCCGATTTTTATTTTATTTTAAAGATAGAGATTTTTGGAAGGTGTTTTTTTTTAGTGTATATTAATTCTAAAAATGATGTTGTGCGGCTGACTCCTAATATTGGTTACTACTTGTAACTATGCTGCGGATCCTTGACATAAACGATGAGATGGGATAGAAAGGAGTTTAAGTGGACTATCGGAGTAGATAAAAGTTTTGAATTGTTAAAACACAAAGTTACAAAACAACTTGTTTTAACACTTCTACATTTTAATAAGGTGTTTCAAGTAGATTGTGATGTTAGTGGTATTGCAATAGGATTTGTTTTTGAGCCAATAAGGTAGATCGATTGCTTATTTCAATTAGAAGTTAAATGATGCCGAAAGAAAATATTCTATTTTTGATCAAGAATTTTATGCTATAGTGCAGGCATTGAAGAAGTGGAGACACTATAGACATTTGAAATGGGTTGAGTTTTTGAGAGTTACAGATTTATTTTGAAACACAAAAATGGTGAACCTAACAAGGTTGCAGATGCTCTTAGCAGGAGACAACTTTTGCTAACAAAGTTGCAGATTGAGGTTGTTGGGTTTAAGGAACTCAAGAGTTTGTATCTAGAGGGTTTTGATTTTGGAGAAGCTTGGAAAGCTTGTACAGAACCTCTAACTCTAGATAGATTGAAGTGGTTGGATTTCATCATCCAGGATGGTATGCTATTGAGAGGGAGCCATTTGTGCATTCCAAGGAGTTTTATGAGGGAGAATCTCATCAAGGAGAAGCATAGTGGAGGGTTGGCTGGACATTATGGTCGAGATAAAACCATTGCTTAGGTTAATGAGAATTCGTAGTGGCCACAGTTGCAACAAGATGTCAAGAAGTTTGTAGAAAGTTGCAGTGTATGTTAGATGGCAAAAGGAGCAAAGTAGAATATAGGGCTGTATCAACCATTACATGTACTAGAGAAGCCATAGGAGGATATCAATATTGACTTTGTTCTTGGTTTACCAATGACTCAACGAGAGCATGATTCAATTTTTGTGGTGGTTGACAGGTTTTCAAAGACGACACATTTGAAGAAGACTAATGATGTTGTTCATGTGGTAGAATTGTTTTTCAAGGAAGTAGTGAGACTACATAGTCTACCAAAGAGCATAGTTTCAGAGCAAGACACCAAGTTTGTTGGTTATTATTGATGCACATTAGAAGTTTAAGACAGATTTGAAGTTCAACTCATCACATCAAATTTTACCGTAGATAGAATTTGCATATAATAATTCTATCAACACGAGCACTAGTAAATCACCATTCCATATTGTATATGGAAGTAGTTCCCTAAATGCTTCTGAATTGAGGAAGTTGGACAAGGGGGAGATAAGTAAATGCTGAAGTAGAGGATTTTGCAGAACACGTGAAAAACATCCATGTAGAGGTGAGGAAACATAGTACAAAAGGCTAAGGCAGATGAGAAAATGAGGCATAAGGACTATTAGATTGGGGATGAAGCCATGGTTCATTTGAGAAAGGAGCGATTTCCAGTAGGAACATATAATAAGTTGAGAATGAAGAAGTTTGGACCATGTAAGATACTAAAGAAGCATGATTTAGGAAATGCCTATGAAGTAGAGTTGCCCACTAAATTGAATATTTCACTAGTATTTAACATTTCATATCTAACAAAGTATCATGAAGGGGGTGTTGAAGACGAGGCCACACGTGGAGTATCCTGACAACTACTTCAACTACAAAGGAGATTGAGGATATACTGGACAATCGTGTTGACCGAAGCACAAGGAACATGACATGAAGAATATCTAGTCAAATAGGAATGACGACCTATAGAAGATTCATCATGGTTGACAAGGGAGGACGTTAACCGTATTGGTTTCCCTCTGAACACCTAAGACGTGGCAAGGTCACTTCTCAAATTATCCTGAGTGTTTGATGCAGGAGCATCCAGAGTGTAATCTTGCACCACCCAAAAATATTTTTGCTTTTGTCTTTTCAATAAGGGTTATTTCAATGTAGAGTTGCTATTTATGGAAACTTACTATTTTTAGCAAGTTGGTTATACGAGCTCAAAGTGTTTTGATTTCATAGGTGGAGGTTCATCGTAGATATATCAACCTACTAGTTGAGTTTCAGTGCTATATGATATGTAGTGGTGAAGTTATTGAGGATTTTCGGTATAAAAACTTTGAGTGAAAATTTGAAGGTCTTAGAGGCTCCAAAACAAGGTCAAACTTTGGCTGACGAATGATTGCACCATTAATTGTAGTAGATCAGGAGCTATCATTTCCAAAAAGTGGCTATAATAGCCAATTGGGTCAACGGTTAAAACATTATGGCATCTAGAAGTTGGGCTACCTATAAACATAATTTGTAATTGTTTTGAGCTGACTCTAATGTGATAAATATGATAATTTTAGAATTTGTTGGTCTCAAGGGTTAGGCCTAAATGTCTAGAACCTTCCCAGGCAGTGGAAGTTTGCCTACATAAGGAAGACCCGTAGGGTTATCTAGGGCATTTTTGAGTGGTTGTTCGTGGCTCTGTCTTACATAATATTGTAAGGAAAATGGCCATGTGGCTTTGCATATTGTGTGAAGGAATATAGATCACAAATAGAGTTTAACAGTGAACTTATTAGGATGATTATATTGTATCAATTTTATTACTTCTTGTGACTGTATTGATACAACAATCTATTACTGATATATATTCAATACTATAGATGCAAAAGACTTAGACAAATATATTACTGCACATCGCTGCTTGTACTTTGCATGAACTTGTGAATGATGATTTCCAATACCGGCAATATCAATCAATGTTTATATGCACTCCAAAAGTCTTACTCACGTAGGGGCATGACTCTATGTGGCTTATGCCACGTAGCGTCATGTCCCTACGTGGGTAATAATACAAATTAATGCCCATAATAAATCTCTTAACAACCTCGGGCAAGGGTAGGTAGGCCTAATAACATAAGTGCCTTATTTAACGTGGAACATAATGCCATGGGGATATGTAGACCCCAATTTGTATTGCAGGAGCACCTAGGCTAACTCCTAGTCCTAACTCTACTTTGGGTTTTTGGCTTGTATTGATCTTAGCCAAGTTAGTTAGGTGTGTTTGGACCTTAGAAGGTCATAGTTGGGTTTGTTCCTAGGTGGATTTGACTAGGTTCAATCCACTCTAGGTGGTTTGGTTTTCTTGCTTTATGTTGTTTGTGTTTAGTGGTTTAGGTGGCAAGATAGAGCAACGGATCATATACCCTAGGAGTGTCTATGAATGCCAAGGAAGTAAGGATTTGAGGTTACCATGTCCCCCATGATGTTTTTACTTCATCTTGCATAAGGGGGAAGGTCATAGTTATTTGGCTCAATATTGCCAAAGTTGTCAATTTATTGCAAAAGTTGTCAAATAGGTCAAAAATATGGAATTGATGCTTTGAAGGCTAAATCATGCCTAGACATCATAAGTGGACCATGTTGGACCTACGTGGAAAGTTCCAAGTGATAAATGTCCAAAAATTGCAAAAATGCAACATTTGTTTTTAACTTTGAAAAGTTGCATGACAATATTTGAGTAGGAATTGGGCATGTCAAATCTGATGTTGATGGTTACTCTAACTGTCTGAAACCTCTTGGAAAACATATAAAACCATGAAAGGAATCCATCCCAAAGGGGTTGGTAGTTGTAATAAGTGAAGTTTTTGCAAGTGGATCCACGAAATATAGCTTAGAAGTTGACAGTTTTTTTTTTTGATTGCATGTACGGATCAATGGATTGAAGGGTTCATTTTTGTGCTTGATTCTTATTGTTCAGGTTGTTACAGTACTTTTTGTTTTAGACTTCAAGTGGAATAGAGTTCATTTGTGCATAGTTAGAAAATCTTTTGTTGTTAGTCTGTTCGCTGTTTTGGCTTTCACATTTTTTGAAAAAATGGCTCCCCCATGAATCCTATCTATGGAATCATCATGGTTTTTGGGGATATGGAAGTGGAGCCCTTGTACAGTGTTCATAGCAAAATGAGAGGCCTAGAAAAACTTGGCAACTATTTTTAAAATGATGCCTTGGGCTAGCCTGCGGTGCATGGCTAGCGAATCACAGTGCTAGCAAGTGGAATGTGGTGGATTGATTGTGTCAGATACTTAAATCTGAGTGTTGTAGAAGGAGGAGGGATGTGTGAGGAAGCCACATCTGAGAGGAGAAGTGCCTATGACAAGATTTGCTAGTGTATTCACCAAACCCTTGTTGAAGCTGATAAGAAGGATTCAAAACCCTTGTTTTTAGGCACCTATATAGGAAGGACGAACAAGTTGGGAACTTGAGACTAACAAAATCTTCAAGCTCTTCCAAAAGGGTATTAAGAATGGTGGTTAGTTTGCTAGCTTATTAAGAAGAATTGGGAGTAATCATCCGAAAATCTAGTTAGGAGGCCTAATTCAACTAGGCCTAATTAGGCTAGTTTGGGTTAGTTTGAAGAAATTGTTAGAAAGACCTTTGGATTTCAAGACCAGGAGTATGGATGAGGTCTAGAATCCCTTAAATGAATCTCTCACTCCTTGTAGAAGGCAAAAAGGTCAAGATTGGTGGAAAAGTGAACTTGGCGAGTAAGTTGTAGTTTCTAAAAGGTGGAAGCAAGTAGGAAACCCATTGGTGTAACTAGATAGGGAGGTGTAGGGGATAAATTAGCAATCCCTTGAGATTAGGGTGACAAAGAGGAACCCTAGTAGGCAAAGAGTGAAGCCTAGGTAGTCCTTTTGATGAAGTCAAGGGCTAGTTAGCAATCCAACTTACATCAATTTGTTAAGAACAAATCACACATTGATCATAGGTTATGTTACATGGATTATTAACATCATATAATGTCACTCAGATTATATCCATTGACGGGCGCCATCACTAAACACAAATAGATATGTGATTAGTTGATGGTCTATTTTGACACTCTCAGTATTGTATATATATATGTCAATTAGACTTCAAGATCCGATTGATGCTATATGATCTTCAACACTCCCTCTTAGCGAGGGAGGATTTGAATAACTCAACCACCTTTGAGTTTGTTACTCAAAATAGCACCAATCTCATATTCTTCTAACATGAGCTTTAGCATCAATATGCCTATTAACAAGTATATCTTGCAAGGATATGAGTTATCTAGATTTCCAACACATTTTGGGACAATAACTGAATGTAGTCTTATCAGATAACAATCTTGATCTTAGGGACAACAACTTAATATAGTCTCCATTGTGACAAGTATGATGATCTCCGACACATTTTGGGACAACAACTTAATGTAGTCCATCATGATAATAGATCAAGAACTCTAGAACAACTTAATGTAGTATCATGATCTATAGCACATCTCGGGACACAACTTAATGTAGTCTATCATAATACGTTCATTATCATGATTTCTGACACATTTCGGCATAACAACTTTGATTAGTCTATCATGATAATGGATCAAGCCATTGTTAAGATCGCCACCTTATAATAGCGACCTTACAAATACATCAATGAAAGATTGTCATCTTTCATGACATAATCCACATATGTAAGACAATAACGCTTTTAACATTTAAAACATAAGTTAATATATATAAAATTTAACCATGATTGAGACTCAATCACAGGAATTACAATTACATTTTAGTCATACCAAGTTTACCTCTAAAGTACTCCACTTTTAATTTTGCAAGAGGTCGGGTAAATATGTCGGTAGTTTTCTCTTAAGTGCTGATATATACGAACTTGATAACATTCCTATCTACCATATCTTTGATGTAGTGGTAGGGAATTTCTATGTACTTGGATTGGTTATGAAAAACTGGATTATTGATAGTTTAATGCAGCTTGGATTATCACAATGTTAATTGTGGGATTCAAGGACTTCTCAAATAGTTTAACTAGTAACTTCCTTAACCACACTGCTTCTCGAGCGCCCATAGAGGTGGCTATGTATTCTTCTTCAATGGAACTCTGAGCAACTATTGATTGCTTCCTGCTAAACCTAGATACCATAGCAAATCCAAGGCTGAAACAATATCATGTAGTGCTTTTACAGTTGATGGAACTGCGGGCCCAGTTTGAATCTGAATACCCTTGAAGTTGAATTTCAACATTATCATATTTTAGACGAAATCCAATGGTTCCACACAAGTATCTCAAAATGTGTTTGGCTGCCATGACGTGAATTTTATTAGGTTCCCAAATGAATTGACTCAATGCTTTTGTTGCATAACAAATATCAGGTTGTGTATTCACCAAATACATTAGAGATCCAGTTATCTATCTGTAGTATGTAGGATTTGTAGATTCAGATTCAAATGCATCACTCCATTGCTGTAGATAATGGTTTACATTCCATCATTCCAAATTTGTTCAAGATGTTAATAGTATATTTGCCTTGGTTTAGGAAAATGTAGTTTTCCTTTTGTAATACTTCTAGTCCCAAAAAGTAGTGCGAGAGGCCTAAGTCTTTCATCTCAAATTCAGGTTTAACATCTTCTTTACATTTTGTAATGAGGCGATCTTCCCCTGTTATTAGAAGATCATCAACATAGAGAACACGTATTGGCATATCACCATCTGAATCCTTTTAGTATATATTTCGATCAGCATCATTCTACCCTAGTTTGGTAAGGTAGTTGTCTATCTTTTCATACTATGCCCTGGGGGCTTGTTTAAGACCATAGAGAGCTTTCTTTAGTTGTTATGAATGACAAAGCCATTTGGTTGTTCTAGATATGTTTCTTCATCAGTGACACCATTTAAAAATGTAGTCTTCACATTCATATGATGTACCATCCACCCTTTCGATACAACAATGGCAATTATAGTTTTGACAGAGGTATACCGAGCAACAGGGGCAAATTTTTCTTCATAATCAATTCCATCCTTTTGAGAGAACTCTCTGGCTAGGAACTCAGCTTTGTGTTTTTCAATACTACCATCTAGTGCTTGTTTGATTTTGAATAGCCATTTAGAGGAGACAACTGATTTGTTCTTGGGTCTAAGTACAATGTCCTACACATCATTTTTTAATATGGGTTGATATTCCTCAATCATAACATCTTTGTAGGCTTGAGATCTTAGGGCTTCTTCAACATTTGATGGTTATGATTTGATGTGCTCACTTATAGTGTAACATAGCATGAGTCGCTTCTTGTTTTCTTACTTTCCCTAAAGATTTCTTCAGGGGCTACATTATTTTCTTCAATCATTTTCATTGTCCATGGTGGCCTTTTCCCGTTGAGTGAGGTTTGAGCATTTTTAGAATTAGATGATGTGGGTCCATGATATTTTGAACAATTCTCCCTCTGAATCTCTATGGTAGAACTTACATCAAATTTTGAGTTTGGTTCATCATTTGTTTCTTCTATATTTTTTTGAGGGTTTATATGCAACATCTTCAAATATAACATCGCTGTTGATTTCAATTGATCTTTGTCCTTGCACATATAGCTTGTAGTCTTTGGAAGACTCACTATAACTGACAAGGATACCTTTCTTTCCAGAGGGTTCTAATTTAGACCTCTTATCTTTGTGAACATGGATATATACAAGGCAACCAAAGATTCTTAAATGACTTAGATCTGGTTTGTTCCCAGTGAAAATTTCTTTAGGTGTTATGTTCTCCAGGATTGAATGAGGGCATCTGTTTTGAATGTACACTATTGTATTTGAGGCTTCAAACTAGAATGTTATGTGAAGATTTTGATTGTGCATCATAGTTTTGGCTGCTTTAATAATGGTTCTATTTTTCTTTTCTGCTACTCCATTTTGTTGAGGATTATAAGGTATTGTATACTCATCTTAATCTCGACAGAGGTGCAAAATTCTTAAATTTTTTCGAAAATGTATTCACCCCCTTTATCTGATCTTAGTCTTAATTCACTTTCTAGTGTGATTTTCAACTTAGGCTTTAAACTCTTTGAATTTCAATAATACTTCATTTGATTCTTTAAGCTTTAGAAAGTAGATCCAGGTTTTTTTTGGAATAATCATCAACAAAAATGACATAATACAAGAACCCCCCTAAGGAAGGAGGGTATTGACATTGGGCTACACAAATCAGTGAGAATAAGTTCTTTGATTCATGTTCACTACGAAGAAAAGATTTTTTGGAGTTCTTCCATAGGGCATGATGGAACTCTAAAATTTTGGCAAATTTACAGTCCCAAATATCATAACAGAGGATACTTATATTGGACTCATGTAATAAAAGTGAACAGAGCAGTGAATAAAGGAATATATTCAAAACGATAAATATTAGTAGGGAGCAGCACATGAGATATAAATGGATAATGTAACTATAGAAATCTGATACTTGAAGAACTTGCTAAGGAAGTATGAACAGTGGACATGCCTCCTGTGTATTGACAACAATTAAATATGTACAGACCTAAAGAGCATAATAATTTCAAAGCTGTTCTTTGATTACCAGAGAGCATTTGTCAATACAGACAAGTGTGTGCTTCAAAGGGTTGCAGTTAACATGAGAAAATTAAGTATTCATTTTGCAATTATATGCTCGAATTTGCAAGGATTCAAAGTGATGGGCTCCTCATTGCCAGGATTTGAAGGATCTTATCATTCGACTCTGTATGTTGGCTTTCTTCTTATGACACCATCAACATTGCCTTGGAGTTTGACAAGTGAATATGTTAACACATGCCTACTGATGTCTTCAACTGATCATGATTAGCTTCAACTTTTCCACCACAATGAGAATATATATACAACTAAGCAGTTAAGGAAGCCACAAGGAAATGGATAGCATCAGGAGTACAGGAGCATCATTGACAAATAAAAACAATGACCAAGTGTAATTAGACACAACATCATCTCTGAAGCCAGGCAGATCATATTTCATGCTATATATTAGCTTGTTTGGGATATTGTCCAATTGAATATTGTTATGAGGTTCTCACACCATCGCCCCAAAAATTTGGGTACCCCCCTTTTTTTATTGCCTTGGTAAATTTTTGGATTGTCCAACAATTTTGATTTTTTTGAGAATTTTGAGTCTTCGACACCTTCAGGACCAGTGGGAGAGGCTTAGCTTATTTTCACCAGGTTCCAACTTGATTTTCCAAAGCAACCAATTTCATCCTTAGGCCGGACAAAATTCAAGAGGCAACGCTTGACAGGATAAAATTGTAAATTTTGTACTTAAACGATTTCCTTTGAGAATTTGGATATAACTGTGTGAACTTAGATAATTTTCAAAAAATGAAATTTTGTTAGATTTGAGTTTTGGAAAATCTTAAATTTTTCTTTGGTGAAAAAAATTAATTTTGTGGAGAAGAAGCCAAATTGCAAAATCGATTTTAGAGTCTAGAAGTGATTATATTTTTGTCAATTTTTTTTAATGGCATAGCAAAATCGATTTGGATGAAAATTGCAAAAAATTGGCTTTAATGGGTTAAAATTGCCTTGAAAACTTATTGCATTTTAAATTTGATAAACATAGATACTGTGAAATATTTAATTGTTTCCATATTTATTTCTAGTTTGTCTCCGGAGGAGTTAAAGTGCATCTTAGTCTAGTTTAAAATTGCATTTATATAATTGATCCGTCACGTCTGAATTGTTAAAATTGTTTATAGTTTAAATATATTGAATTTTATATAGTTGTACGTTTTAACTTATAATATTGACTCTGATTGCCCTTTGGTCTTTTACTCTTGATTCATAATCCATATGCTAGCAATTGTTTCATTTCTTTCCCTTGAGGAATTAATATATTCATTTGTTGGATTCATTCTTTATTTAAAACATTATAACATTCATACAATCATTTACTTTTATTTTTAATTCACAAATCGCAAGTCTGAAGTTTTCGGTAATTCTTGCCATTTTGGAAGCTTTCAATACATTTGCGTTCTAATCAATCTGCTATAAGCATCTTGGATCTAAGTGTTTTGTCCAAGATCAGGTACACCCGCCTTGGTTTTGCAGAGCCAGAAGTGCAAGGAACTTGGACCGCATTGTTTAGTTCCATCAAGTTGGCCATAACCAGTTGATATCCCAGTGTTGAGCAGGCAAGGTTTGTAGGATTTCAATTTGCGGTTTTGGCTATCAACAGGGCACATACCTTGCATGTTCCAACATGTTCAGATTTTAGATTAGGTAAACCTGTCACAATCTTTTCAATGGAAGGTAGAGCACGAAAATGAAGGTGTCCTAGCCTTCTGTGCCAAATTTCATTAGTTTTTGAAACATCATGATTTAATGCTAGGTTTTGAGAATTACAAAGTTTGTATAAGCTTCCATCTCTAAATCCTATGGTGACTGCATTCTTGATATTGGAATTTTGAGGGGAACATAGGACTTTATCTTTTTGAAAAGTGATGAAGGTGTCCTAGCCTTCTGTGCCAAATTTCATTAGTTTTTGAAACATCATGATTTAATGCTAGGTTTTGGGGATTACAAAGTTTGTATAAGCTTCCATCTCTAAATCCTATGGTGACTGCATTCTTGATATTGGAATTCTGAGGCCAACATAGGACTTTATCTTTTTGAAAAGTGACACGGTATCCTTGATGCGTGGTACAAATGGAGACCAAATTCCTCTTGATGCCTAGTACAAACAATACATCTTTTAGTTGCAAGGCAACTCCTGTTTTAATTTTTATTGAACAAGTCCCAATTCCCTTCACTAGATAAGTGGAGTTATCCCCTATTGTGACTTCCCCAGTTGAGTGTCCTTCAAAGGTTTCAAATTGGTCTCTAATTTAGGTTATGTGTCTAGAAGCTCGGCTATCAATTATCCATGTATTCTTATTAGTGTTTAGTTTACTTGATAGAGCTAAGAAGAATAGTGAATTTTCGGCTTCCTTGACTTCAGCTATAGAGACATGGGTTTTCTTTCTTTTTGGGCAATACAGTTGAGTGTGTCCAAATTTATCACACTTGTAGCATTGTATTTTAGACAAATCTCTTTTCTTCTAGGGTTGATTATTCTTCCCCCTTTTTCATTTGAATTGTCTTTTCTTTTTATTGTCTGCGTTTGTATATGTAGGGCTTGAATTTATTTGGAGTGATCCCACTTGTAATTAATCTTGATTCTTCCCGAGTGCAATCATTCTTAAGCTGATCAAATTTTGGTAGAATAGGTCGTGCACTAATACCTTGAATAAAGGATTCTCAAGTAGTTGGTAACCCTTTAAAGGCTATTAATGATAATTATGAAATTCTCATAAAATAAGATGTAATTGTTTCTCCTTTATTCATCTTGATATGCAGAAGTTGTTGTTTCAAGGTAAGCAATTTGCTTGTATTATTGATCTCATATGTATTTTGAATGGTCATGAACATATCATAAGTTGTTAATTTTGATATAGTTGGAAGGATATGGTCCTTTACAACATCAATAATAATTTTCATGGCTTTATTGTTATGTCTTTTCTGTATTGCTTTATTTGGTTCATTATCAAGCATCGGTTTGTTTTCTTCTACATATGATTCTAATACAAATTTTTGCAGGATGATCATTATCCGTGTTCTCTTTTGAATAGATTATGTGTAAATCTCAAGTTTGAGAGGTAATTTCACTATCTTGTTTAAATTCTACTAGTTAGGCTCTAATACCATGTGAAGGAATATAGATCACAAATAGAGTTTAACAATGAACTTGTAGTTTCAATGTAGTGTCCCCATTTTTGCCAGCATTGGAGTTTCAGGGATTAACCTATTATTGTGATCTTCGTAGGCTAATTATTGTGGATAGAGGGTCTTCTAAGGGGGTCTTCTAAGGTAGTGACTTGGCTTGGCTTGGGAGGGTCTTGTCTTCTCCACAATTTAGTATGTTACAGGTTGGTCTTCGTTAGGTTCAAATTGGACTTCGTTTGGGCTTAGTTTTGTGCACTTACTATTTTCGGTAAGTGGGGCTGATTGATATGGACCCTTTCTATTTTTGGAAAGTGCATTTGGTCACATGGAGAAATAATAGGTATGACTCCTATTTCAAATGACATATTTAAATGATGAGTATTTTGGGAGTTATTATATTTTTAATGGCCAAATTATTACTAAATAATTAAATGGCTTATTATAAAGTTATAAACTAACTTTATAATCTCACTTGAGTGTTGAGTTATCATTGGAAAGAGTCATTTATTAATGGAAGCTTCTAATTAATGTTGTGTGGTGAAGCTTCTTGAGTGAAGTTACATTTTGGCGACATGGGCCTCTGGAGCTTATAAATACAGGCCTATTTGTTGAGAAAACAATGCTTGGATAATTGATTTACTTTTGTTGCCTTTGTGGCCTTTTCTGAGTTTTGATAGTTTGTGGCCCTTGCTGAAGTATAAGGGTTGAGTATGAGAAATTCTTTTTCAATTGTGCTGAAGTATACAATTGGCCAACATCTTCTACTGTATTTGCTGTAGCTAAGGAGAATAACCTTGATTATTATATTCTTATTGAAGCATCTAGCTAAGGGTTTGGAGTTTTAGAATTGAGCATTGATCCTGCAATTGAGGTATTGTGGATTAATTTCTTGAGGTTTGCATCTTCCATTTCTGTCATTACTGTTGCTTGGAAGAAAGTGTGTGAAATTCTGAGATGTAATTTGATTCAATGCTGATGTAAATTGAATTGAGAGATAAATATGTAGTAGTTCAGTTTTTTTTAAAAGTTACATGGTATAGTAAATCAAATGCAAATCTATCATTGCCATTAAATTGAGCTTGTTCATCATCAGTGTTGTTCAAAAATTGCCTAATCTTGGTGAATGTGATTTAATCAGCCTTGGAGATCTTTTCAATAGTATTGTCTTTTTAGTAGTATTGGCATTGTATGCTAAATGTTTTGAAGTAATCTCAAAAATCAGAAATATTAGTATTTGTTACAGCTATAGCTAGGCAGGGTTATTACAGTGGTATCAGAGCGGTTTCTTGACAGATTGCAGGAATTGGGTTCAGTTTGATTGTTGCTTTGTTTTGGAGATTCGGTTTTCAACGTTATGGATGGTGACAGGAGGTTTGGTATTCATTATACCCACAAAGGGCGTACTTCTTTGCCTAGGGATGGGGATTCAAAGATATTGTGAATTAGCTGGATGTGCTAGTGAATGAGCTGAATCAAAATCACAAAAGGATCACCTAACTGATTTCAAATCCGAGATTTGAGCAGAGCATGATATTGCTTTTTCGAAGAGCGAAATGTGATGATATATTTGCGGCTATAGATGTGTGGGACATTTCTTATGAGACATCGCATGAGCTAGGCACAATTGTGGTGAAATGTGATGAGAATTCATTTAAGGTTGAGTCAGGTGATGCAATTGTTGGCATGAGTTCCCAGGATCATGTATTTGATGGCAATGCAATGATAGTGGGAGTAGGAGCATGCGAGGATATTGTCATATCAGCAACCACTTTTGTGTTGGTTGAGCCATCTAGCGAGGAGTTTAGTAGTATGCATGTAGTGGTTGTAGATGTGTGCCTTGATGATAGTACACATGTTAATGATGATGAGGTGAGTGGTGTCGAGGCAGAGTCATGATATATTTCAGATTAGCATAGTGGTGAGGATATTGTCATATCAGCAACCACTTCTATGTTGGTTGAGCCATCTAGCAAGGAGTTTAGCAGTATGAATGTAGTGGTTGTAGAGGTGTGCCCTAATGATAATATACATGTTAATGATGATGAGGTGAGTTGTGTCGAGGCAGAGTCATGTTATAGTTCAGATCAGCATAGTGGTGAGGTTCACTTCGTAGAAAATCCTATATTTGACATGGATGCAGCATTGTCTTATGACAATCCGTTGTTTGAGGTTGGTGTTGATCACTCACCTTAGTGGAGTTGGATTCAATTTTCACCATCTGCCAGTGCAGTTCAGTTTTTTGTTGCAGCAGTTAGTGATGTTCGTGAGACAACATATTTTAACGTGGCTACACCTATTGTTGATACAATTGGCATGAGTGCATATGGTTCTCTCATAGCTACGTCTTTTTCAAGGATTGTTGGTGATGATTAGGATTCCAGTCCAATTCATAGGTCTTCAGTGGAGTTGACTTTTGGTGACATTTTGACTTCTACATCATCAACACAAGTTTTGGGTGCTATGCGGCAGGGCGTGGTTGGTCCTGATGATGCTGGTTTGCAGTTGGTTCACTGTTGACAGGGATGCGACACACTTCTTCATTTGGGATCCAGGTGGAGGTTGCAGTTCACTGTGTTGCCCCAATTCTTGAGGACAAGCAATTTTGGGGAGGGGGGACTGTAATGTCCCCATTTTTGCTAGCATTGGAGTTTCAGGGATTAGCCTATTATTGTGATCCTCGTAGGCCAATTATTGTTGATAGAGGGTCTTCTGAGGTAGTGGCTTGGTTTGGGAGGGTCTTGTCTTCAACACAATTCAGTAAGCTACAGGTTGGACTTCATTAGGCTTAGATTCAACTTTGTTTGGGCTTAGTTTTGTGTACTTACTATTTGTGATAAGTGGGTGTTGATTGAGATGGACCCTTTCTAATTTGGAAAGTGCATTTGGTCACATGGAGAAATAATAGGTATGACTCCTATTTCAAGCGACATATTTAAATGATGAGTATTTTGGGAGTTATTATATTTTTAGTGGCTAAATCTTTACCAAATTATTAAATGACTTATTATAAAGTTATAATTTAACTTTATAATTTCACTGAAGTTGAGTGTTGAGTTATCATTGGAAAGAGCCATTTATTAATTAGTTAAGGCAAGTCAAGTGAATGAATCTAATGGAAGCTTCCAATTAATGTTGTGTGGTAAAGCTTCTTGAGTAAAGTTACATTTTGGCAACAAAACGGGCATTTGGAGGTTATAAATAAAAGCCCATTTGTTGAGAAAAGCACACTAGGATAATTTATTTACTTTTGTTGCCTTTATGGCTTTTTCTGAGTTTTGATATTTTGTGGTCCTTACTGAAGTATAAGGGTTGAGTTTGGGAAATTCTTGGCAGTTGTGCTGAAGTATACAATTGGCCAACATCTCCTACTGTATTTGTTGTAGCTAAGGAGAATAATCTTGATTATTATATTCTTATTGAAGCGTTTGGCTAAGGGTTTGGCGTTTTAGAATTGATCATTGATCTTGCAGCTGAGGTATTGTGGATCAATTTCTTAAGGTTTGCAACTTCCATTTCTATCATTATTGTTGCTTGGAAGAAATTGTGTGAAATTCTGAGATGTAATTTGATTCAATGCTGATGTAAATTGAATTGAGAGAAAAATATGGAGTAGCTCGGTTTTTTCTTAAGTTACATGGCATAGTAAATCAAATGCAAATCTATCATTGCCATTGAATTGAGCTTGGTCACCATCAGTGTTGTTCAGAAATTGCCTAATCTTGGTGAATGTGATTTAGTCAGCCTTGGAGGATGCTAAATGTTTTGACGTAACGTCAAAAGTCAAAAATATTAGTATTTGTTAGAGCTATAGCTAAGCAGGGTTATTACATTCAATTTAATCAAATAGGATGATAATACTTTTATTACTTCTTGTGACTATACTGATACAACAAAATATTACTGATATATATTCAATACTATAGATGTAGAAGACTTCAGACAAATATATAACTACAGAGATCACCACTTGTACTTTGCATGAACTTGTGAATGATGATTGCCAATATTGGAGATATCAATCAATGTTTATATGCAAACCAAAAGTCTTACCCACGTAAGGGCATGACTCTACGTGGCATAAGCCACGTAGGGTCATTTCCCTATGTGGGTAATAATCTAAATTAATGCGTGTAACAAATATCTTCACAACCTTGATCAAATGTAGGCAGGCCGGATAGCATAAGTGCCTTATATGCCACTTAGATTCATTCCCCTTCATGGGTAATAATCCAATTTAATGCATGTAACAAATATATTCACAACCTCAATCAAGGGTAGCTAGGCTCGATTGCGTAAGTGCCTTAGGGGATATGTAAACCCCGAGCTATCAAGAATAGATCACACATTGATCGCAGGTTATGTTACATGGATTATTAACATCATATAATGTCATTCAGATTACATCCATTGACGAGAGTGATTACTAAACACAAATATATATGTGATCAGTTGACAGTCTATATTGATGCACTTAGGAGTGTGTGTGTATATATATATATGTCAATTAGACTTCAATATCTAATTGATACTATATCTTCAACATATTGTATTTTTGAAATCTGTAAATTCCATACATTTGGGGTTAATAAGAAATCCATTTTCTATTGTTGCAAATTGTTGTTTCTCCATCTTTGTTATGTGTTTGTGGTATTAAGGGGAGTATCCTTCATTAAAAAGCTTGAAAAGTGAATTAATAACCTCGAACATGCATTCTTATATCATTTGGTGGCAATACATTAGTGCACGATTGGTTTTGGGTTGATTTGGCTTCTTTGTAAAAGATATGGTGAATATTGAAGGTTGCAATAAGGTACCATCTCACTGTAACAGACCTATATCATGATTGGAACTATATAGTAGACCTTTTTGTATTGATCGGTCTACTTACAATGAGTTGGAGGTGTAGTTTCAAAATTAAATGATAGTAGTGTGTTTTAATTTGGAAGGTGGGTTATAGTTCATGTTGCTATTGACAATGAATTCTAAATTATGTTTTTGGTTGCATTTCAAATTTTTATGTTATTATTTTAATATTACATGTACATTAATAATAATTCCAAATTATGAACCATATTGAGCATTGAGTTTGACTATTGAAATGTTGTATGTTAAGGTTCTTTGATTTTTAGATGACATGCTTTATCCATGTTTTCATATGAATTTAATGTATATATGCAAATTTTCCCATATATTTATATTTTCCCTTTATTTATATAGTTGTCCCCAAACTTGGGAAAAAAAATTGCCATCCTAGAAACTCCTCCCCTTGTCCCTTGCTGTCACTGTCTTGGAAACTCAAGGTAACACTGTTGTACAACAAATATTATGTGATGTATGGGGGAGTTTTCTTAGTAGAGGATGTTGAAAATAAAAAACCTAATAACATTTTACGAAGGCCACATGATGAACTCACATGTTTAAGGAGTACCATAAATGTAGGAACTCATATGTTTGTTAGATTGTATTTTAGAGCATACAATATATTGGTGGAAATGTTGTATGGTGGTGGTGCCTTGGCTTTAGTTGTACATCAAATAACATGTGATGTAAGTGTAGGGTGAAAATTAAAAACCTAATAATAACTTATGAAGGCCACTTAATGAAAGGGCTAACCACATAAGGTGTGCAACTAAAATAAGTCAAAGAAAGGCCATATGGTGGGTGATGGGCCAAGAAATGGCCACACAAGTTCTTTAGAGTGCCTTTTGATTAATTCTTCTTTACATGTTACAATATATGCGGCTTTAGAAGATGTTGATTTGTGTTTTCAACATGAATTTTGTGGGTGCGGCTTTAGAATCATTTTGATTTGTGTTTTCAACATGAAGTATGTGGGAAGTAGACTATTGCAATATAGGGTTATATATTCATTTTTTCTTAGACTATTGCAAGCTAGTTTTCCATTCATTTTTATTTTTATTATTTTGTGGGACCTATTGTAGTTGGTTTATGCTTTCAATTACTTCTACAACATGCATAGGGTCCTTTAAAACAATCTCAAGCAAAACATGTATCAATGGGATTGACATCAAAACTTTTAATAACATGAATATTCTTACTAATATTGTCACCCTGTTGGTTTCCAAAACCGTAGATTGGAAATCCAAGAGCCTGTCACTTCTCCAATAGGACTTCTCAATCAGTTCTGGCCAACGAATGAGAATACTTCTCAATTCCCCTACACTTTGGGCTCTGCGACACCTAGGCGGGTAGACTTTCACCTTGAACACTGACTACTCAATTCAAGGGTTTTCTATAGCGAATTTCAACTTTGTGAGTTCCTCGGCTGGCAAGGTCCTTGAACTTGATCAGAAAATTGGATGCTGAGTAATTTGGATAAAATTTTAATAATAATGAATTTGATTTTTTGTAAGAAGGATATTTTAAATCTTCTGACTTTAATAACAAAAGACCAGTGCTTTGTTAATTCGGGCGATAGAGTCAACTTCAGTGAACTTTCACGTACAACTTCATAATGTTCAATGCACTTATACTGCCAACAATTTTAATAATCCAGATGTGACGAACCAATTATAATGCAATCTTAAATTAGTCCAGATTGAATTTTAACTCCGCTGAGATGGAGACAAACTGGCTAGAGGTACGAAAACAATTTAATATTTCACAACACCTATGATGATTAAATCTAAAACGCTAATTGACCATGTCTACTTATCTGATATCAAAATCATATATAGAATTCTAAAATGTAATTACGAAGGACGATTCACCTGTAGTTTAAATCTCCATGCCATTAATGATGAACAAAGAACAAAATATTTTATTTTAAAAATAAAATAATGGAATTTACATTACAAAGCCATAATAAGCCCTTATCCCTTTGTACAAATTAAAAAAAATAAATAAAAAATGCTTCTTTTGAGAGAATATAAAGTGTTCGGATATTACAATGATTTGTATCTTCCTTCTCAAGTCATATTTATATCTTAAATGTTATAAGATATAACTTATCATAAAAAGCATGTCTCCTCATAACAAGTGACTTGACTGATAAACACAAGTCTTAATCCTTAATATGAATCACTAACTAATAATTAACTTGCACGTTAAAGGTATTTGGTCTGTAATATTTTGTCTTTTGAATAGCAAATCGACGAATGAAGAAATGTTCTGGGGCATTATCGATGTCATTTCCATCCTTCATTTAGAGCAACTTAGTCATTTGCCTGCAAAGTTCGGTCCCTTTTCTATCCATGTGGCATGTTACCTTTTCAGTAGCGTTGAATGGAAATAATATTGGGTTTGTCCCTTCTTCAGCGTTGTTACTTTGGTAGAAGTATTTCGATTTTGCGGGATAGAAAAACACTGCGCAGCCATCTCCAATATAATATTTGAGCTGCCTCTATGTAGAATATACTTATTTCTTCTAGCACAATGAATTCAGTCCCTTTTTATCGAGCTCCATATACAACCCTCAGACTTTGTCCCTCTTATCGACGATCACATCTATGTTATACTTCTTGAGTCCTGCGATATAAACTCCCGTCTCACTATGCAAGTTCGTTGTCTTTAGCCTAACGGATTTCTCGTACTCCCGCGTGGATGTGCTCATAGTGATTTGGAATGACCCAATGAGTTCTATGGTGGTTGTTCGAAGCACAGATTGATGTCTTCATTAGTGACGGCTCCAGTTTTCACATGTTACAGCCTGAATGGGGAAAAGTGCTTTGTTTCTATGGCTTGAGATGATTGATTTGGAATTTTCCTATGTGATGCCGCAAATATTGACATTTGGAATTTATTTATAATTGTTTGAACATTTGCTTGATCCGATCAAGGATTGTTTAGTAAGGCTGAAACACGTAATTGCACAGGGTGTGCCATTTTTTACAAATAAGTATTCAATTGCAAGCATAACTTCCCATGTTTACCCTTGTGGTTGCATCAGATATTTGATTGTATCTCGATTGTTCTCATTATTATTTTTAAGAGGTGACTGTGTATAGTTCCTGTGATTTATGGTGCAGATGTTTGTGAAGTGGAACTACTTATTTATTGTCACTGCTCCTCCAGCTTGGCCCTGTATCCCATCTCATTGATCCAACCAGTGGCATGAAGGCCAAAACTTGTTTCTTCCTTGGAAATGAATATGATGTCCTTGTTTCAGAACACATCACAAACTGCTCACAGACTTGACATTTCTACAACAGTGCAAAACATACAATATTTTTTATGGGAAAGTTTCTATCGTACAATCAATAAATCTTCCAACTCCCGTATTCACACAATGGTCCATTATGCAATTTTCAGCTAAAAAGCATCCCATTCTAAAGCATCGTTATTGCACATTCAAATGTATTTATGAACTGTGTTATGTCTTGGTGTAGTAATATTTTGTGTACATCTTCATGTGAGGACCCTTCATCGCTATAGAACATAGTGATTGTCATGTATACCAGAGTAGGCCTTTTCAAATTTATTGTTGTTCTAAATTCTATAATAAAGTTGTGATATAACTGAATAAGTGTACCATCAATTGTGTATAAAAGTAGGAGAAAAAGATTGAATAGAAGCCCCTATTTGCCAAAATTTAAGGCTCCATCACACCCAATAAGTTCATTTTTTAGATATCCATCCCTTGAGATAGTTGAGAATATAATTTTAATGGTGAACCATATATGCTACCTTTCATGGATGAGCCATTTAAACTTTTTGAAATCATTTGCTTCTTGTCATATTGTAGTTTTTCTCCCTCATCATTAATCTGTGTAGTGAAAATAAAACTACATTAAAATATAAATAATGTTTGGCTCCCATTTTCTAGTGGAATATGCCACAAAGGGAGCTTGTTTCATCCTTTGAACAAAATTTTCAATTCCAAGATTCCTTTGGTGTTTGGCTCCATTTGACCTTGGTCATGCTTCTTCATCCTCTCTTCTTTAGAGTCAATTGTGGTCAACTTTGGCTTGTTTGCTATCAACCAAGCCAACCTAATAAGGTATCTTATTGCATAATGAAATTTGTAAAGTGGAAAAGTTTTAGTACCAATGTAATACCCCTTCTTGGGTTCTCGAGATTTGCCCTCAAAGTGACCAAAACAACAATTCCAACTTAAGATGAGATTTCCAATAATTCTATTAAAAAATTGAAGATATTTTATTATAATATTCAATGTATAATTCTAAGAGTGATTCATAAGATAGAACTTATCTTCATTTTCTCCTTTGGATTGTCTCAACAAAGTTTAACAATAATGGGTTCAATAAATCATGGCATCATATTAGGATCAATAAATCATAACATATTCTTCATGTTACAAATCATATTGTGATTTCCTTAGAAATACTTGCAAATGACAATATTAAGCTGGGTCATCCTCTATATTGTAGAGAGCATGTAAGAGGGGCCATTCTTACAACTCCATGTTCACCTTGGAGGGGGGGAATCCTCCTTGATCAAGCTCGAGAGCATGGAAGGCTGGTCATCCATTCCATCTTTGAGTGACATACTGGATAAGAGTATGAGAGGATGGTCATCCTCTCATCTCTCATGGACTTGGAAGCGGGGCCACCCCTTCTGTAATGTCCCCATTTTCATGAGCATCAGAGTTTGAGGGATTAGCCTACTATTGTGCCCCCTTGTAGGCTAATTATTGTGGATAAAGGGACTTTTGAGGTAGAAGCTCGGTTCTCAGAGGTTTTTGTCTTCTTCACAATTCAATATGTTCCAATTTGGTTTCCGTTTGGCTCAGATTGGACTTCATTTGGGCTTAGTTTCATGTACTCACTATTTATGGTAAGTTTGGTGATGATTGAGAGGGAACAAGTGCATTTGGTCACGTGGGGAAATAATAGGTTTGACTCTTGTTTTAGATGGAATATTTTTAGGATAAGTATTTTGGGAGTTATTATTATTTTAGCGGCCAAATTATTATTAAAACATTAAATGACTTATTATAAAGTTATAATTTGACTTCATACTTTCACTTGACTTGAGGATTGATTCATCATTGGAAGGGGCCATTTATTCAATTAATTCATGGAAGCTTAAGCCAAGGTATTAATTAAAGCGATGGAGTAAATGAATGATTTAAGGGAAAAAGTGTATCTGTTTATCTCACATTGGCTGGAAAGGTGTGTGAGTTCTCCCACAAAAGTTATAAAAGATTCACATGAGTTCTTTTTCATTATGTTACTCATTATGTTACTTGTGCCTTGTGAAATTGGTGTTGTAAGTTGAAAGCCAAGGGTTTTTAGTTTTCCCTCAGCTTGTAGAGTTGTGAATTCTTCAAGTTTTAGGCACTTTGAGTTGGTGAAAGATCCAATGATATTGTGTACTTTGGCTATGGCTTCATCCAAGAGCCATGATTGGTGATATGTGCTTTAAAGTTGGTGAAGTGTGGTATAGGTTTCAATAGACATTAAAGAAGAGTTGATAGATGGTAAACATTGGATTGAGTCATAGCCTTTGTTCAAGGTATTTGTCGTATTTTATAGCAGCTGTCGTAGATATTGCAGTCACATAAGCTTTAGACATGCTGCTAAAACCTCTACATTGAACACATGGTGATTGTGATGTATTCTTTCATTTCAGATTTTGGTGCCTTTGAGTATTCTTGCATTGTGCATAGATTATGATCATTTTTTGAATCAAATTTCCGTCCTGCAATTCCATATCAGTTTCTCATAATTGTTGTTAAATAATTTGGAATTAATAATTGTAACATCCCGATTTCCTGGGTCTAAATTATCAAATACCATACTCAAAGAATACAGTTATTACTTGTTCCATAGGAAGACAGTTATATCATTCAAGTTCATGTGAATAAGATTTACTGTTAAAATTAGTTAGACAAAATTTCTTAACTAAAAATTTGAAATACTTTCAATTGAATTTACCGCAGAGGTTGAAAACCACTCGGAAAATTGAGACCGAAATCAAACTAGTGACGCTTCTACAACCACCGAGTTAGTCCACAAAATACACTATAACAATTTCATATGATGACTATCATCTACAAACCGCTATCTTAAGATCAAATGATAATTACAACTAAATACCACTATATTTTAGATTAGGGCATTAGATACCACTGGATCAATTAAGGCATTGTTTACCTTCTTTTCATTTAGGGTTTCTGATACCGCTATCCCACTTAGGGCTTCCAATACCATGGATTCAATTAGGGGTTCCGATACCACGGATTCAATTAGGGCTTCTGATACCACGGATTCAATTAGGGCTTCCAATACCTCGGATTTAAATAGGGCTTCCAATACCTCGGAATTCAATTAGGGCTTTCGATACCACTGTATCATTTAGGGTTCCAGTCATCTCTCAATCAATTAGGGCTTTAGATTCCTTTCCCTCCGATCACTTAACTGTGACAGTATCTCAAGATTAGAAATATGCTTATAATCAATATTCATATCAATGAAAAGCAATTCATGATTCTATCTCTTATATCTGGATGTAAAATAACAATAACAATGAAATTAACTCAACTTAAATCTTACCTCATAAATAAAGGTGATATTACTAGTTTTTTGATAAACAATTGAATGCATTGCTTAACTCTGTCTAATGCACGTCTGACATCTTGAGGAGAGGTGAAACATTGTTAGGGGCTTAACCACCCAACCTCGGACCACAACTTATTCCCACATACCTGGAACAGTCAGGGGTCATCTTACCGTTCACTGGGCTTCCTGGTAATTAACTCACCATACGACTTGGCAGCAAGGATTTGCATGAGCTATTAATTAATTCATATTAAAAGGATAAACATTGAATTATCATAATTGATTATTGAATCGTATTACTTCAGATTCCTCTTTTCACCTCATCACCCTTTTTCTTGGCTACATAGCTAGGTGAGTTCTAGGAGTTAGGAATTCTTAGAACAACCAGTTCTATCAATTTATTCAAGAAGACTACATGCATCTAGCATCTCACACTCTGTGATTAAAAGATTTCAAATTGAATGGTTAATTAATTAAATTAATCATAACCGATTTCTCTTTAACTCCACCTCTTCACCATCCTTAGGCCGTCAAGCCGGTGATTCCTAGGTGCTTTCAGATTATTATTCACAAGATGCTTTACACCTTCTTCACCACATACTGGCATCTCACCTGGTGAATTCCTTGGTGTTCTGGGTTCTTTATCTCATTCTCAGTTATTTATACTTATATCAGGATGTAATTGATTTTCTCTGAGATGATAACTTTCTTAAATAATTCAGAGAAATTTTAACATATTCAGATATATATACAAAAGAGAACTCAGAGCAGAGTGTAAATCATTGCAGTGAATATCATGAATGACAGTCGGCAGACTTGATAAACTTAATAAGGAAAAAGAAAGACGACATGCTTTATACACTAATCAATAGACATATTGTTTCTATGGAGACGACAAAAAGGAATATGATAGACTTTTCACAAAATAGACGGCAATTTAAATCAGAATATGGGAGGCATCAAACTTATTATTTGTATTATGTTTTTCAAATAGAAATGACAGATTAAGAGATATGATACACTTGTTATTTGAAACAGATACATAGCACCCTATGCTATTTCTATGAAACCCGATGAACATAGACGTCAGCTAAAGGAGCAATTTCATATACATTACCAGCTAGGAAAGGAATGAAAAATGGTTTGTGGAATGTATTAGAACTCTTACATGACTCTGCATGATTAATTAAGTAGCTTGGTGTGTTGGATGAGTTCGCCAACCTTAGCTGAGACCCGTGGCAAGACCATTCAGCCGTATGCACATTATCTCCGCTTTCGGGTTGTCTCTACAAGATAAATTGATTGCTAACGGGGAGGGTTCAAATGTTTGGAAGGTTGTAAGCCGTGAGCAGGGATGAATGCTCGGAGCAAGAATGAATGCCAATATATGTTTAAAGGTTTCATATTATAAACTTGAGCCAAACCTTACGACTTCCTTCAGTTACAAGATCTATTCGAATTCCCAAGAAGTTTATATGAATTCCAATTATAAAATCAACCATGAAGAGAGAAAAGGAATAAAAGAAAAATAAGAAGTTGGAAAGAAGAATTGGAAGATTAAAATTCAAAAATTATAATAATACAATTATTATAATTCGAACATAAATACAATGTACAACTATTAAATTATTAAATGATAATGGTGCCAAATCATTTTATATTTAAACTAAATTAATTTAATTAAATTATTAAATAACTCATGTGAGTCTTGCAGATGTATTCTATTTCAAATCGCTAGGTCTTTTACCCGTTTGCCCAGTGATGGTGGTGCCCTGCCTAATTCTTTTTTGACAATGCTTCCACCCCTTCGACATGCTTCCTGCATGGAAATTCTTCGTTATATATATATATATATATATATATATATATATATATATATATATATATATATATATATATAATTTAATCATAGATAATCATAACAATTAACCTTTCATCTTAATTCCATGAATTTGCGATTAGCGATCAACTAATATGTCATCTTCACTTGAAATCATAACGACCAACTATCTTACCATTTCGCCAGCTTATATCAAATTAAACTGCCAACTGATTTCATGCGAACCTCAACAGCTATATTTCAAGCTAGGTCAAAAATTGGGATGTAACAATAATAAAATTCTATAATGTCCATTAAAATAGTATTAGTTTTCAATGCTGCTATCATTTGTTAATCTGATATATTTTTCAATTTGATTGTATGTAAATCTGAAATCAAATGGTTATGAAGATTTGATATGAATATTGCCACAGTTCATCTACTAAGTTTGTAACTTCTAACGAGTAAATCCAAGTTTACAAGAGAGGAATTCTATTGTGTGAAGAGGTGGTACCCCAAGTGTTTGACGAATTTTCTCAGTGAGATAAGTGATTACTGCAGCTTGTTATGACCATACAACTGTCTGAAAAAAGTCCTCCAAGACAATTCAAGTATTTAAGGATAAAATCAGCAGGGGTTCTTACTCCTTCCTATTTGTAAAACTTCCTCAACTCCAAGACTGATTGCTCAAAAAGGTTTTTAGAGCATTGTTCATTGGTCGTTTCTCTTAATTATCATTTCTTGAAGGATCAATGAGTGGATGCTCAACTAATGCTTGAATGATTGATGTCCAAGTGATTATATTTGAATGATTTGATGCTACAATGTTTGATGCTTGAAGATATTGGAGATGATGGACGTTTGTATGTTTGAGTTATTCAATGAATTGATAACTTATGATGGGATTTTTTGATTGATTGCTTGCTTGATTTGATACTTGATTACTTCAGATGGATTCATGAGTGATGATTGAGTGTGCGCTGATTTCATGTAATGGTGAATGGTGATTGATGAGTGATCTTGCAATGCTTGAAATGAATTTCTTTTGCATGTACCTTCTTCCCTTTATATCTTCGAATGTGAGGGAGAAGTTACATCTCTTAATTTTATCTTTCTTTTGCGATGTGATGTCTGCAACCTTTCACAATGTGATGTCCTAGCCTAAATGTTGTGGCAACGTGGATTCTCGTTGGGTGTCCATGACGAAGTTGGCCTGTGCTGGCACACTTGTGTGATGAACACCCCAGTCTTACTGCTAGTGGATGCCATTCACCATTAGTCTGTGCTTTTGGCATAGTGGTTGCCTTGCTTGGTATCAGAGTTGATGTCTGGAGACTGAGCCTTGTGGAGTGTGGTGGGTTGTGATACTCCATCCTAAATGCTGTGGTGGTGCGGCTTCCCACTAAGTGTGTTTGTAAGGCTGGGACACACCCATGATCGGGCAATCCTGTGTCCACGAGCGGGCTGGCCTATGTTGGCACTCTTGTGGGATAAAAACCCCACTCTTAATGTTGGTAGATGCCATTCCCATCAGTTCACGCTTTTGGCGTAGTGGCTTTGCCTTGCTCAGTGTCAGAGTCAAGGTCTCGTGGTCGAGCCTTGTGGAGCATGGTGGGTTGTAATGTCACAACCAAACTGTTGCGGTGGTGCAAATTCCCATTGGGTCTCTGTGCAAGGCTGGGACTTGCTCACAATCGGGCAGCCGTGTGTCTACTTGGGGGCTGGCCTGCACTGTTACTTTGGCGGGTCCATTCACCATTAGGCCAAACTTTTGATGTAGTGGTTGCCTTGCTTGAGCCCAAGCAATCTCCAAGAAGGGAGGACCGTAGTGTCCCCAAATTTTGGCAAAATAAATAAGATAAATTAATTATTTTAAAGTTGTTTAGATAAATTAAATGTTAGAAGGGCAACTTTATTTTAATTAATTTGATTAAAGTTGACATGAATAGAATAAGTATTATCAAAAGTCACGTAAATAAATATAGTTCCCTAACTTGGTATCAGATTCGAGGTCGAGCCTTGTGAAGCGTGGTGGGTTGTGATGTCCCAGCCTAACTGTTTTGGTGGTGCAAATTCCCATTGGGTGTCTATGCTGAGGGGGCTGTCCTATGCTGGCACTCTAGCGGGCACCATTCACCATTAGGCCAGACTTTTAATGTAGTGGTTGCCTTGCTTGAGGCCAAGCAATCTCCAAGAAGGGAGGATTGTAGTGTCCCCGAATTTTGGCGACATAAATGAGATAAATTAATTAATTTAAAGTTGTTCAGATAAATTAAATGTTAGAAGGGCAACTTTATTTTAATTACATTAATTAAAGCTGAAATCGATAGAATAAGTATTATCAAAAGTCACTCAAGTTAATATAGTTCCCTAGCTTGTTGGAGAAGCTACATGATGAGGTGATAATTAAATATATTTGCGAAAAAGCTATGGTTGTGGTTAATGAGAATTTAATTATATAGGTATCATTAAAGGGGGCCACTTGAGTTACGATTTAATATTCTCGGCCGTTTTACATGGTGGTGAACATTTTAATGAGAAGCAAATAATATAAATGCCTAAATCGTCAAGAAACAGTGAATTAAGGATATGATCGCAGCTTTTTGAGCTGAGGGTTTTTTATAAAGAGTCATCAATGATTATTGGAAGTTATTAGGAATCATTTTGAGGTTGGTCTTTTATAACGAGGCATTTATGGGAATTGGAAATTATTAGGAATCATTTTGAGTTTGGTCTTTTACAAAGAGGCATCAATAGGAATTGGAAATTATTATGAATCGTTTGAGTTTTGTTTCTCTATGCAAGGAAATTGAATAGCGATATGATCGCAGCTTTTTGAGCTGAGGGTTTTTTATAGAGTCATCGATGATTATTGGAAGTTATTAGGAATCATTTAGAGGTTGGTCTTTTATAATGAGGCATTGATGGGAATTGGAAATTATTAGGAATCATTTTGAGTTTGGTCTTTTACAAAGAGGCATCAGTAGAAATTGGAAATTATTATGAATCGTTTGAGTTTTGTTTCTCTATGCAAGGAAATTGAATAGCTAGCATTTTCAGGTTGCAAACCCTGAGAGCTGAGAACTCCATGCTTGGATGCAACTCCTGGCATAATTGCTGCTTTAATTCATTTGCAAAGTACAGAGGTGGCCAGAGCAGGTATCTGGATCAGAATTCAATCTTAATTGAGCAGAATCAGATTGATCATCTTTAGACTATTATAATGCCTATTTAGCAATACAATTGTCAAGAAGAAATCACAGCTTTTTCATCCAGAGGTTGCAGCACATGAAGACGTCATAGATAATCAAATTGCAGGTCTCCAACTAATTGAGATAATCTCTCTTATCAAGCAATCAGGTTAGTGATTGATAGTTTCAATCTTGCAGTAAACATTTGCAAGCTCTAAATGTGTAACTTGTTTTCCCAATTTCAATGAAGGGCATATTATTATTGAACCCTTGTTGCTGTGAGATAAGTTATCCAAAAAAGTCATACATATCACAATTAGTTTCATTAAATGTGGTGAAAGGATATTTCACACAATTAATCCTTGATTCATAGGCTCCATTGTTTCTTCTTTTTACGCCATTGATCGTTCAATAATATGTCTTTTGACCATATATTTAACTTAATAGATTTTAAATTATATTATATTATACTTTTATTTAGTATGTTTAAATTTGTTGTTAAATCCCAATTCAAAAAGGGACATTATGATCCACCCTGCCCATTATTGCATGTCCTCAAGGAATGTCTCTTTTAATCTTGTCAACTTAATCTCTTGCTAATATGGAGGTCCAGACTCCAAACCACCTTTTAATTGGCTTCTGCTGCATTTCTTCGATAAAATTTATGAATCGAAGGTTTCCTTACTGGCAATGTTTCTTTAATATCTTGGTTATGACCAACTTTCTACAGCCATGACTTACTTGACTAGTGGTTAAAGTATTTACCACATGGTTAATATTAGTCTTTAATATCATAAGGTTGGCACCATCATCTAAAGTGGAAGGACAAATTTAATTTCTAGTTTTCTTCTGGCTTTTGTACTTGTATTTTCCGATAACATTTAATAATTAAATTGAGATTTGGAAACTAGCCAGGCCCATAAGTTTTCTCTTATCCTTAAAGGGACGGAACAAATCATTAATCTGAAAATAAATTTCTTTTCGTGTCAGTGATATCCCTGTCAAAATAAATATAATTAAAATATAGAGAAATGATAAACCAATAAAATAATAATACAAATAATGATATAGCTATGATTTATTATAATCATACTATAATAATATATTGCTATTAAAAAATGAGAATTAAATATTATTATAAGAATATATATCAAGTAGATATATTATGCAATGTTATTAAAATAATAATAAGAAATATAACTTATATTACTTATTAATATAATAACTTATATTTATAATTTAATAAATATTTATGAAAGGACATGACTCTTAGTATGAGAAACTATATATATAGAATATTATCATTAAGAAATGGAGAAATCAGAAATACAGAGATATGTGGAGGTATGGAGAAATACACAAAAGAAAATATTTATATCCGGTCCGTAATTGGAAAAAAATATAATAAATTACTGAAGGTCCCAATTGGGGACATTACAGTGGTATTTGAGCTATGATCCTGCCATCCTGTAAGTATGAGAAATTGATATAGGATTTCTTACCAGATGACATTCTTCAAAACGATGCAGAAAAATAAAGAGAGGATAAATTTGAAAAATCTATAAAAGTTCAGTTTTTAACTCATTGAGAAGATATAATCAAATCTAATCTTTTAGCAAATGAATTGGAGACATGGGATTTTTGACAATAGAGTATACCCAATCACGGGCTAAAGCCACAGAGATTGATAGATATGATTCTAGTTGCATCTGCACTTAATGAATAAAATGAACACAATATACTAGTAAAACAATCACTCTAGTCTGAGTGCAACAAGCATTGAAAAATTTCATATAAATGAACCACAATGACAGTTCATATATTTGCGATGTAAATAGGAATTATAATCCCAAGAGATTTTAATTTGAATTATAGACCATACACTTGACGTAAGATTCATCAGTATGTTTTGCACACTCACTATTACCGAAACCAAATAATCTAAAATGATGAGGCTATGAAATTAAAAGTCAATGTTGAACAAGGGGCTCAGCATAGAGGCAAGATCCAGAAATTAATTAGGGCAAAACACATTGATTATCAAAAGGAAAGATAATGAATAAGTATACACCTAATTCGATCCACTATTTATGGGATTTCTCATAGTTATTACAGCAAAATTCAAAGGTCATTCGTAGCAAAGAATTGTAGAAAGGTTGATCCTTCAAATTGAATGAGGAGAGTGTAAAACACACATGATATATTAACACTTTGGTATTGAGAAGAATATGGTCTATGCTAGAGGGGAATGATCTTGATGGCACAGTCAGTGATTGCATAATACAATAAGAGAATAGTTAAAAATAAACGACATGGAAATGGGGGACAGAATAGATATTCTAATGTGGAGAATGACTATGTGAAAAATAGAGTTGCATCAGGGAGAACAAAGATGATACTGTTAGAAGCTGTAGACAGAGAAAAAATGATCAGAAAAAAGAAGCATTCAGTGGGACACGGTGACTTTCCAATCAACATGATGGTCATTACACCCATAAGCACAGAGAAAAGGATTTAAAAAATGGAACTACGGACATTTAGAGAAAGAATTATCAGATAAGCTTAATGTAAAACATCAAGTAAAGATTGCATAATAAAGAGAGAAGAAAATACGGAAGGGCATCGCTTAATATTTACTTATAGTTATCTCAAATACCTATATGCCCAGGCAGATATCACATATAGTGAATAATCAGGGTGGAACGAGGAGATTCAAGGAAGGAACACATACAATGAATAATATGTCAACCAGTGATAACTGGATTACATCCTCTAGCAAACATATCAGAGTCTGATATAGTGAGAAAAGATTTATGCAAGTACTATCAAAATGAAATAGAAGCAATGTGAGTACATGGGTGATTCTATATTCACTCAAACCTGAAACACAAAGTTCTCTATCATTTGCAAGGTAGCCATAATATTATAAGTGGGAGAAGGGATTCATATCAAAGAACAAGAGGAACAATGGTTCCAATTCATATTATTCTGAGAATTTATTTCCAAGGATACCATGACCAATTACATGTGTTTGGAGAGTGAAGCAAATAGTTGTTGGACTCGTATTCATGTTCATTTAGTGTGGGTTGAATTAAAAACCCTATCCGTAATGTATCCCACCAAAGTAGACATTTTCACTAACCAAGGAGAACACTATAGACAGATTATATCAACAAATATATCATCACTCACTCAAAATTTATCTTATTAAACACTAATGGAGAATCATGAACACAAGCAATGGGCAAAAACTGAAAAGATTAAGTAATGGCAGACTACGATCATTATTCAAATTCTTTTGTTCTTAAATTTAGTGGGTAGGGAGTGTGCATAGGGGGAGGAGTAAATTGGTTGTGTTGGGGTGAAAGAATTCCAATATGGATAAAGATTTGAGGGAGCCCCAAGCTGAGCGTGTCCAACCTCGAGAAGCAATAAATCTACCATCCATATCAAAATTAAACATGTTCCTAGTGGGTAGGGAGTGTACACAGGGGGAGGAGTAAATCGGTCGCATTGGGGCAAGAGAATCCCAATATGGATTAAGATCAGAGGGAGCCCCAAGCTAAGTGTGTCCAACCTCGAGAAGCAATAAAATCTACCATCCACATCAAAATTAAACATATTCCTATTGGGTAGGGAGTGTGCACAGGGGGAGGAGTAAATCGATCGTGCTGGGGCAAGAGAATCCCAATATGGATTAAAGTCTGAGGGAGCCCCAAGCTGAGCGTGTCTAAACTCGTGCATCAGTAAATCTACCATCCACTATGGAAGTATATACCCTATTATATTACTAGCCAAAGAAAATTTATTTAAAATATGCATCTTGAAGAACTTTTGATCTCTAGATGGAGAAAGGAGCACGACATTCTCGATCAAAGTGGTAAAACATTTCCTTACATTTTCTTAATTTAAATTGTAAGCAGGATTCTAACATGTAGACTATGTGTCTACATCATGTCTTCATGCATTGATATGTTTGCTTCGTGTCTTCTTCGTGTCTTCATGCATTCATGTGTCTACCTCGTGTTTGCATTGCATCTTCATGCATTAATCTGTCTACCTTGTGTCTTCATTCATATGTTCTTGTGCATGCTATTATATACTAACATGTTTACTTTTCCAGTACCTAACACATATGCAGGAAAGAAAATTAATCCAGACTATGAATTAATGAGGATCAAATCAATTGCTTGAGGACAAGCAAATTTGAGAGGGCAGGACTGTGATATCCTCGTCAAAATAAATATAATTAAAATATAAAGAAATAATAAACCAATAAAATAATAATACAAATAATGATATAGCTATGATTTATTATAATCATACTATAATATTATATTGCTATTAAAATATGAGAATTAAATATTATTATTAAGAATATATATCAAGTAAATATATTATGCGATAGTATTAAAATAATAATAAGAAATATAACTTATATTACTTATTAATATAATAACTTATATTTATAATTTAATAATTATTTATGAAAGGACATGACTCTTAGTATGAGAAACTATATATATAGAATATTATCATTAAGAAATGGAGAAATCAGAAATACAAAGATATGTGGAGGTATGGAGAAATACACAAAAGAAAATATTTATATCTGGTCTGTAATTGGAAAAAAATATAATAAATTACTGAAGGTCTCAATTGGGGACATTACAGTGGTATCAGAGCTATGATCCTGCCATCCTATAAGTATGAGAAATTGATATAGGATTTCTTACAGATGACATTCTTCAAAACAATGCAGAAAAATAAAAAGAGGATAATTTTGAAAAATCTATAAAAGTTCAATTTTTAACTCATTGAGAAGATATAATCAAATCTTATATTTAGCAAATGAATTGGAGACATGGGATTCTTGACAATAGAGTATAGCCAATCACAGGCTAAAGCCGTAGAGATTGATAGATATGATTCTAGTTGCATTTGCATTTAATGAATAAAAAGAACACAATATACTAGTAAAACAATCACTCTAGTTTGAGTGCAACAAGCATTGAAGATTTTCATATAAATGAACCACAATGACAGTTCATATATTTGTGATGTAAATAGGAATTATAATCTCAAGAGATTTTAATTTGAATTATAGATCATACACTTGACGTAAGATTCATCAATATGGTTTGCACACTCACTAATACTGAAATCAAATAATCTAAAATGATGAGGCTATGAAATTAAAAGTCAATGTTGAACAAGGGGTTCGGCGGCATATAGAGGCAAGATCCAAAAATAAATTAGGGAACTTGTATCAAGTGCTTGGGAAGTACTTGGGTAGTGATCAACAACATAGTTGAAATTGATGTAGATGGGGCCAAGAGCCATTTGGTGAAATTAATAAAGTTACTTATTTGCCCCAAATACTGTGTTCATTGTTGTGTTAAAATATTCCGTTATGAGATATTGTGATTGTATTAACAAGTGTATGTGCAAGTGTTGAGCTTGATCTTTTGTGGAAGGCGCAGTTGGGGATCGTCCCAAGTTCCCAACTCGGGGAGATCGTCGATGTCGTACGGGGTAAAAATCTAGCCTCGTGACAGTTGGTATTAACAACATAGTTGAAATTGATGTAGACCAAGCTAGGGGCCATTTGTTGAAAACGTAAAGCTACTTTTTTGCCCCAAATACTATACTCATTGTTGTGTTCAAATATTTTGTCGTGCAAGAAGATATTGTGATTATATTGACAAGTGTATCTATAGTTGTTGAGTTCGGATCTTTGGTTGAAGGCATTCTTCGAGATCGTCCCAGCTTGGGGAGATCGTCGATGCCGCACGGGGAAAAATTTGGCCCCATGAGATTTGGTATCAAAGCGTAGTGTTCGATACTCCAAGCTTAGCACATAGTAGTGAAGTGTAGTAATGCTGGAGGAGACATCATTTGTGAAATCGTCTTTTGAATCTATGGCAGCATAGAATCAAAGGGCCAACATAAATAGAAGGCCTTGAGCTACACTAAGGCTCTATGATAGAGTTAATGACTTGGAAAGTCGAATAGAGTCCATGGAGGACCTCAATGCATTAACTTGGATTGCATCTCTTGAGGTAGAGACAAAGGGTTTAGTTGTTGAGAGCAAGGATGCATACAGAGTCTTAAATGTTTATGCAGGAGCATAATCACTCTTAGAGGATCATGATTTATTAGCGAAATCTCATAAGAAGTTAAAGGATGATCATCATATGTTGTCAGATGACAACTAGAATTTGGTAGGGGGAGCACCAAACTATGCCTGGGGATTGTCAGACGTTTGTCAGGGAAGTTCACAGATTGACTAAGGAGGTTGATTTCTTGAAGGCAGTCTTTGCTCAAGGAGGACAAATCAAGACTGGGCATAAACAGAATTCCCTAGATCCATATGATGGAAAAAGAGATGACAAGGTACTGGATAACATCATATTTAATATGGAAAGATCTTTGAAATCTCTGAAGGGATATCTTTCCATACTGATGAGGAGAAGCTTGATGAGGCAGTGTGTTGTCTATCAAGAGAGGCCAAGCTATGGTGGTGAACAAGGTTGGAAGACCAAAGGCAGGGAGGCTAGTGCTAACAGTGGACATCTAGGATGAATTGTGTTTGCAACTCAAACAGACCAAAGGCAGGGAGGCTAGTGCTAATAGTGGACATCTAGGATGAATTGTGTTTGCAACTCAAACAACAATTTAAGTTAGAGTATGCAGCCCTTGAGTTGAGATATAGAGTCAAGTTCATGAGATAGATTGGGTCCATAAGGGACTACATTTAAGAATACCAAATGCGCATGTTCTAATTGCCAAACTGGGAACCCTTGGAGAAAATGTGTTTGTTCATAGGAGGTCTAAAACCTTGGGCAATGGCTGAAGTAAGGAAAAATAAGCTACAAACCCTTGAGGATGCCATTACTATTGTGGATGCATTGAAAGATCACAAGTCTAGACCTAAAGAGTATAATAATGGTAGGTCTTTTCATCAGAAGAATGACAGAAAGCAATTCTAGACAAAGGGTGACGATAAATCTAATTGAAGCAAGTCAGCTGGAGGAGCTTCAAGTAGCATGAAATCAATCGGGACGTCGAAACCAACCTATGTAGCTTCAAGTAGCACGAAATCAATCAGGACGTCGAAACCAACCTATGTTACCAAATTCTTCCTTGGTAAGTCCAAAGTCTGGTCCTGTTCTTGCAAAAGTTTGGTCCTTATCATATTCTTGCAAAAGTCGGCCCAAATTCTGTTAGACGGGCATGGCACAAATTTTATTGTTTTTATGGCAATTTTCAAAATTTGCAATAGGACCCAACCTGAATTTTGCCAAAAAGTGGACATTTTAAACTTTATTAAAGTTTTTTGGGCTCTATATCAATCAATCCAACCCTAAAATGGATCACCAAAAAGGCCAAAAAGAGAAAAACATATGCCATATATATATGTATATGTGTGTGTGTGTGTGTGGTGGTGTATTTTGCTATGTTGCCTTACTATTAGCATAGTGGTTTATGAACTTATTTTCTATTGCAAACATATTTATATACATACATGCATGTATGTATATGTATGTAACATAAGTTTTTGTATGGATGAACCAAAACAAATTAGAACCCACCCAAGAAAAATCTTGAACGAATTTTGAACCCGAATCTTGAACTTGCATCCCAACCTGAATCCAAACCAGCAACTTAGAAACCAACAAACAAGAAGGTTTTGGGGAAGAGTAACTCAAAGGACAAGTATGAGAATGCAAAGAAGCGTGGGTGCTTTATTCATGGGAATCGAAATCATTGGCCTAAGAGTGTCCAAAGCGACAAAGACTAACTTCCACATATACAAAGACTGTAGAGAAAGATGAGTCAGCCTTAGTGATGGGTGTGATCTAAGGATTGGGTGCAGTAAAGAACTCATAACAACAACCAAAGGCTACGAGGGCCAAACTCAAAAGTTTGAATCAGTTGTGTTATGTGGAGGTTGAAATGAACAACTAAATCACCATGGGAATGGTCAATTTGGGGGCCATATACAACTACATTGTAGCCAGGAGAGCTATAGAATTGGGACTTAAGGTGCAACCAGGCACAAGTTCCTTCAAAGCGGTCCAATAACAGAGGTTCCTTATCTTTATTCCCAGCTACCTTTTTCATACTCAATGGTGAGATCACAGGAGCCTTCCGGGATTGTCATCTCTCTGATGTCTTCACCATATGTGAATTTTGTGGATCTAAGAAAAATGACTCTAGGTGAGGCATCACTGGATCTAAGAACTCTTGGCTCAATATCAACTCAACATTTCTATGACACATTAAATCCATGTGGCCTTGACAACAGTTACTTTCTTAGCGGGTGAGTTCATCGATTTGAAGGAACTTGTGCCTAGCTGCACCTTAAGTCCCAAGTCTACAGCTCTCTTGGCTGCAATGTAGTTGTGTGTGGCCCTTGATCTTGTTGTTCATTTCAACCTCCACATAACACAACCGATTCAAAATTTTGGGTCTGGTTGCCGTAGCCTTTGTTTGTTGCTGCGAGTTCTTTACTGCACCCAATCCTTGAATCATGCTCATAACTGAGGTTGACCCATCTTTCTCTGCAGTCTCTGTCTGTACAGAAGTTAGTCTTTGTTGCTATGGACACTCCTTAGAGCAATGATTTTGATTCCCATAGATAAAGCACACATGTTTCTTTGCATTCCTAGACTCATCCTCTGAGTAACTCTGACCTAAATCCTTCTTGTTTGTTGATTTCGACGTACCAGTCAATTTCATGCTACTTGAAGCTCCTTTAATTGACATGCTGCTCTTAGACTTATCATCACCCTTTTTTTTGGAATTGCTTCTTGTCATTCTTCGGATGAGAAGACCCACCGTTATTATACTCTTTAGGTCCAAACTTAAGATCTTCTAATGCGTTTGCAATAATACTGGCATCCTTAAGAGTTTGTGGCTTATTCTTCCTTCAACCATTGCCCAAGGTTTTAAACCTCTTATAAAGAAACACATTTTTGCAAAGAGTTCCCAGGTTGGCAATTCCAACATGTGTGTTCAAAATTCCTGAATGCAGTCCCTTATGTGCCCAGTCTGCCTCATGAACTTGACTCTATATATCAGCTCAAAGGCTGCACTCTCCGGCTTAAACTGTTCTCTTAGTTGCAAACACATGTTATCCAAGTGTCCATTGTTAGCATTGGCCTCCCTGCCTTTTGGTCTTCCAACTTTGTTTGCCACCATAGCTTGGCCTCTCTTGATAGATAACACACTTCCTCATTAAGTTTCTCCTCATCAGTATATCCCTTCAAAGATTTAGATATCTTTCCATATGTAATACAAAGTTGTTCAGTACCATGTCATCTCTTTTTCTATCATATGGATCTGGGGGTTTTTGTTTATGGCCAGTCCTGATCCCTCCTCCTTGAGTGAAGATTGCGTTCAAGAAATCAACCTCCTTAGTCAATCATTGAGCTTCCCCTACGAACATTTGACAATCCCTAGTCATAGTTTGGTGCTCCCCCACCAAATTCTAGTACTAATCTAATAACGTCTAATGATCTTCCCTTAACTTCTTATTAGCTTTTGCTAATAAAGCATGATCCTCCTCGAGCAATTATGCTCTTGCATAAACATGTGAAACTCTATAGGCATGCTTGCAGTCTCAACATCTAAATCCCTTGTCTCTACCTCAAGAGATGCAATCTAAGTTGCCACATCGAGGTCCTCCATGGACTCTATTCGATTTTCCAAGTCGTTAACTCTCTCATTGTGCCTTTTTGTAGCTCGGGGCCTTGTATTGATGTTGGCCGTTTGATTTTGTGTTGCCATAGATTCAGAAGACAATTCCGTAGATGACGTCTTCTCCGACATTACTACACTTCACTATTATGTGCTAAGCTTGGAGTATCGAGCATTGCACTTTGATACCAACTGTCACGGGGCTAGATTTTTACCCTGCATGACATTGCCAATCTCCCCAAGTTGGGACGACCTCGAACTACGCCTTACACCAAAGATCCAAGCTCAACATTTGCACACTCTTGTTAATACAATCACAATATCTTCTTGCACAATGGAATATTTGAACACAACAATGAACACAATAATTGGGGCAAATAAGTAGCCTTATTGATTTCAACAAATGGCCCTTGGCTCTGTCTACATCAATGCATCAATTTCAACTATGTTGTTGATAATTGCCTGAGTACTTCCCAAACACTATACAAGTTCCCACCCCTAGATATGCATCCACCTTGGAACACCGACACACACCCAACGCACCTCAACTCCCTGGTTATAGTTCCACATGTAGACTCCACACCTACAAAACCTTGTGTCGTTGGAACTTGCTGATGTAACCCTAACTCATTGTGAGCAAAGTTGGCTTGGAGTATTGAGCACTGCATTTTGATTCCAATTGTCATGGGGCTATATTTTTAACCCACTCGACACCGACGATCTCCCCAAGTTGGGATGATCCCGAACTATGACTTCCACCAAAGATCCAAGCTCGACACCTACACACACACATTAATACAGTCAAAATATCTTCTTGCATAGCGGAATATTTGAACACAACAATGAACACGGTATTTGGGGCAAATAAGTAGCTTTATTGATTTCAACAAGTAGCCCTTGGCCCAGTGTACATCAATTTCAACTATGTTGTTGATCACTACTCAAGTACTTCCTAAGCATTCTATACAAGTTCCCACCCCTAGATATGCATCCACTCTTCGAACACCGATAAATACCCAATACACCTCACCTCCTTAGTTGTAGCTTTACACGTAGACTCCACACCCGCAACACCCTGTGGCTTTGGAACTTGCCGATGCAACCCTGACTCATTGTGAACCAAGCTAGCTTACACGGATAAGATCTAGGCCCCCTTTGTGGATGGGGACTCCAAGTCACACTGCTCTTCACACCTTCACTATCACTACACCGCTTCACTTCACATTGCATTGCACTACTCTGAACACCCTGCTCGTTGAATGTTGTTTTGTGTCTCCTTGGATTTTTTCACCATGACACTTCACCTTGTGAGCAATCGATCACTATAGAATGTTCATCTTAATAATCAGTCAATCAGAAGCATCAATAAACCACACTTCGTCCTTCAACGTCGTCTTGTGCATGTGCTCAAAAGCTGAGAGCAAACATAATTCAATACAAGACCTTGAAGGATAAGTTGATAATGGAGTCAAGCATTTTATTTTAATTGTTATGATAAACAAATGCTGTTGTAGTTGTATTAAACAAAAGGAGATGAAACTCCTTATATTGATTTTCAAAGACGATGTTTCTAAAAGAAACAATTGCGAACTGAAGACAAAAATAGAAACCACCTAATAAACTAAAGACTAACTAACATGACCATTAAAGAAATATTATAATAGTCTAATACCCTTCCTCAATTGTCTTTTGTCTAGCTGTTGTCGTTTGGTCACAAACTCTTCAAGACATTTTGTTGCTGTTGAGACCTTCCCTGGATATGTAGAATGTCAATTACCAAGATTAGCCAAAGAGAATATTTTCAAGGGAAAAAAACTACGAAAAAACCATTAATAATTTAATAAGGGAAAAAATTATGAAAACCCATCAAAATTTTTTTAAGGGAAAAAATTATGAATATCCATTAGAGAAACCTTCATGTGGCAAAATAACACATGTAAGCAACATATAGAATCATGTAACTCACATGCAACCTTCGAAAATTAAAGACTTCTCCCTAAACCAAGAAATTGCTCAATCAAGATTCAAAACCCTCGACCAAACTCGTGATTCTTAGCAAAAACTTCAAAGATGACACACTTTTTCATAAAATAACTTTGACGATTTTTGTTTCAAAAATACGAAAACCAAATTTTAGGGAAAATATCCAGATCAAAAGAGGCCTGAATTTTTCTTTAAAAAAAAAATCAAATTTTATGAAATCTCGTGCACCTAATTTGATACCATATTATAGTAAATTGATGTTGTATTAAACATAGGAGATGAAAACTCCTTATATAGATTGACAAAAACAATGTTTCTAGAAGAAACAATTGTGAACTAAAGACGAAAATAGAAACTACCTAATAAAGCAAAGACTAACTAAGTTGACCATTAAAGAAACATTATAATATTCTAGTATTAATGAGAGAAGTATGACTAGAGATAGAAGAAAGTAGTCATTGTTTGTTCTTGTCGTTCCATAATGGCTTTCAATTCATTTATCCAATTTTCATCAAGATAAATCATTTAATTACGTCAACTAACTTCTACTTTTTCCTGAAGTTATTTGGCTTGGGTAAACCTAGGTGAACCCATTGGACCATGTACCTAAAAAAAACATTTTTTAACCAAAGAAAAAAATTGAAAACACCCCCATCCTATTGGTACCCTAGGCATACCCATCAACTCATGTCCCCATAAAAACATTTTTCAACCCAAAAAATTAATGTTTGAAAACAACCCCCAATGTTTCATTTCACTCTATTTTTCTTTTTTTACGTAATTGCAACTCATTTCATAAACACACAACGTTAAGAACACCATTTTTTCCCTCCAGGCTACCATTGTTGGGGTTTGAAGGCTACTTTATTTGTTTTATTGTTGAAGGCTATAAAGGAGTTAGAGGTATGCCAAAAGCTAGACGTTTTTCAACCAAAAAAATTAATATTTGAGAACAACCCCCAATGTGTTATTGCACTCTTATTCTTCTATTTGGTCATTGCAACTCATTTCATAAACACACAACATTAAGAACACCATTTTCCTCTAGGCTACCATTGTTGGGGTTTAAAGGTAATATCATATTTTTCATTGGTGAAGCCTCCTATAAAAGGAGTTAGAGGTATGCCAAAGCTTAAAAATCATTGGACAAAGAAGATCTAGGCATCAAAGGTGAGTAAGTCTTTCTTGCTTTCCAAGTTTTGAATATTTTTTTAAAGATTTTCCAAGTCTTTTAAAATTTAAAATTAGTTATTAATATATTTTTTCTTATGCATAATTAGAGGTTACATTGTCGTTATATTTTATTTTTCAGTAATGTTTTACATTATAGGGTCATACTTAATAGTTAGAACTAGAAGTTCTAGTTAAGTTTCTTGGGGACAAAATAAAGATAATACTTTTAGAATTGATACAATGTCACCTTTTTGGTGATATACAACAATGATTAATCAAATATGTGGTGGTGGGAGCTTTCTTTGGCAGGGTAACCATTGCAAGATAGAGTAGATGAACATATATATGTTGTTGAAAGCTCACTTATGTATTCTCATTGGACACAAAATAAAAGCTTTATAGGGGTAAATAAAAAAGAGCTACCATGTGATCTAATAATGTCTTATAGGTTCATACTAAATGTTTCGAACTAGAAGATCTAGTTAAGTTGCTTGTGGACAAAATAAAGATAATACTTTTGGAATTGATATACTTTTAAAAGCTATATGTTTTACATTATAAGTTCATACTTAATGGTTCGAACTAGAAGTTCTAGTTAAGTTGCTTGGAGACAACATAAAGATAATACTTTTAGAATTGATACAATGTCACCTTTTTTGGTGATATATAACAATGATTAATCAAATATGTGGTATTGGGAATTTTCTTTAGCAGGGGTAACCATTGCAACATAGAGTATATGAACATATATATGTGGTTGAAAGCTCACTTATGTGTTCTCATTGGACACAAAGTAAAAGCTTTACAAGGGTAAATAAAAAAGAGCTACAATGTGATCTAATAATGTCTTATAGGTTCATACTTAATGGTTCAAACCAGAAGTTCTAATTAAGTTGCTTGGGGACAAAATAAAGATAATACTTTTAGAATTGATATACCTTTAGAAGCTAATGTTTTACATTATAGGTTCATACTTAATGGTTCGAACTAGAAGTTCTAGTTAAGTTGCTTGGGGACAAAATAAAGATAATACTTTTAGAATTGATACAATGTCACCTTTTTGGTGATACAACAATGATTAATCAAATATGTTGTGGTGGGAGTTTTCTTTGGCGGAGTAACCATTACAACATAGAGTATATGAACATATATTTGTGGTTGAAAGCTCACTTATGTGTTCTCATTGGACACAAAATAAAAGCTTTACAGGGGTAAATAAAAAAGAGCTACCATGTGATCTAATAATGTCTTATATTAAAGAGCAGTAGGATGTCGACATGAGAAGTAAGATAATAAAGATTGATGCACATCCTCTTGTCAAGAAAAACACAAGAAACCTCCTAGTGGCCTTACACATCCAGCTAGCCCACATCCATCTCAAAGAAATATCCACTTGGCTCATATTCTTACATGCCAATGCCTCCTTTTGAACAAAAGAATGTTTTGGCTCCACAAAAAAAGGAGGCCCATTGGACAAGGCCATCAAAAATGAAATCAGAGAGGTTGCGACTTTAGTTGTATTTATGGCAATGGGATTGTTAGATCACCTTATTGGTAGGGTATATTGTGAATACCCTTCACAATATACCTCATTATGTTAGTCCTAGGTATTAAAAGATGTGTACCACTTTAGCTTTATTAGAGACGTCATTGAGAGTAATCAAATATACATGTCCCACCACAAGTTCTTCAATCATTTCTAATGGATATGGAAAGATTGCAAAAATAGAGCATTGATCAATGCTAGAGCAATGTTTCAATATCCTCATAATGATGTTGGGGCCTAAAAATGTTGTCCAAGTTGTAATGGAAAATGTAAAAAGTGTAGGGCAGTTGAGTTGATAGTGGAGGCTATGTATAGTAACATTTTTTAGACACCTTGTGCAGCCCATTCACTCAATTTAATATTGCAAAAGCTTGATGTAGAAATTGATTGGGTCAAACAAGTCTACATAAAGGTCGTGGGGATTCAAATGTTTGTAACATAACAAGTCACAACCCATATTCAAAACCTTCTCAAGTTGAAGTTGTTGAGGTAATTTAAGTCCTATTTTGTAATTTCTATTTTTTTTATAGTTGATATCTGATGGGTATTTTTTATGCCATGTACAATTTTTTGGAGTTTATACAAGCCCAAAAAGTAAAAGCACTAATCCTTGATGATGAGTAGTGGGCTCATATGGAATATGTTTTGAATTTCATTGAGCCCATCTTTAGCATGATGAGGCATTTAGATATTGATCACCCTTGTTTGGGTGAAATTTATGATGGCATGGACTCCATGGTGGAGAAAATAAGAATAATAATAAGACTAAACAAAATCATTTTTCAAAATGTGCTACAAATTATTGTTGACCCTTGGAACAGGATGGTTACATCTTGACATCTATTTAAAATTTGCTTTGTTGCCAAAGTATTTTAGCAAAGAGGTACTTTGCATTGCCGAGGAGAATGACACTAGAAGAGGGGGGGAGGTGGTTGTTAGCTACAAGGTTGCATTTAGAAAGATATATGTAGATGAAGAAATGTGAAGTATTGTCTTGAGTTGATTCACATCTTAAAAAAATCATGATGTTTCTAGAAGCTCTTCATGACAAATATAGGAATTGTGTTGATGAATGGTGGTTTGTAATGATCAAGGCTCATATTTTTTCCAACCTCATTTAAATTTTTTCTCCCTTGTATGTATATTTTTGTTCTTTTATTCTTATCAATTTTCATTTAATGCTATTATGCTACATGTTATATTAACATATAGCTTTTTGTAGAATTGAATTTCAAACTCTACCCACTTGATCAAGTGCAACCATTTGGGTGGAAAAAGTAAAGGACTTGGTTTCTGTATTCTCTAACCTTTGTTTGTTGTCACCAAAGACACTCAAATACAAGGATGATGTGACAAAGATTTGGGGCCTTGCCCTTAAGTGTGCCAATATAGACGTTGCATTTGCACAACTTGCCCAAGTCTTTGTAGACGAGGCACCTCTTGCACTTGACACAATGACAACTAGTGGGATTGACAATCTAATGGATTTTGTGGTTCAAATGAAGTTGAACCAAATATAGACCTTGATACTCTTGACAAAGAGGAATATAAATATTAAATACCAATTATAATTTGAATGAAATGACATTTTGAGACTTGAGTATTATCAATTTTGCAAATTATGAACATGATATTTTGAGCTTCACCTCTATGAGCAAGACCTAGATGCAATGAGTGCCAAGTATTTCATTCATTCTCATGAGAGATGGTTTCTTGTGAACCACAACTCATTAAGCACGGGTCAATGAGTTGGACTAAAAAAGCTACATAGTTGAATCTTGATAGCTATATCACAATTTGACTTGTTGTGGAAAATATCTCCTACTTATCAATTGATGAGCTTAAGGGGCTTTCTAATGAATGGTTCATAAGGCACAATATTTGCTAAAGGTGAGCTTGAGCTAGAGTAGTATTGGGGTGCGTGGCCTTCTGGGAAGTCCCGGTGCTTCACCTCTAAGCATCACCTAGATGCAATGAGTGCCAAGTGTTCAATTCATTCTCATGAGAGATGGGTTCTTGTGAACCGCTATTCATGAAACATGGATCAATGAGTTTGACTAAAAAGACTGCATAGTTGAATCCTAATAGCAATATTAAAATTTGACGTGTTGTTGAAAATACCTTCTACATATCTTGGATTCTATTCAATAATAAGGTGGTCTGATCATTTATTGCTGTTAATTCCCCCACAAATCCACTAGATTTGCCATTGCTATCTTCAATCCACTTTATTGCCTTATTCTCTATTACTTACCTCAATTTCATCAATTGATCCTTGTGGAAGAGTCAAAGGTGAGATGAATGAGGCCTCTCCTTTGCTGATAGGATTTATCAAATACTGTACATACTTTCTCTGTTGTTCATTATTTGTCCTCAAGTTCTCCATTTTCTATTCTTCCTTCCTCAATCTTTCCTTGATCATCCTGCCAGAATAGTCCAACTCTTGAGCCTCTAGTTGTTTTGTGGTTGGGCCTAGGTTGATGGTTATTATTTTATTCTCCTGAGGAGTGATGTCTTCCTTTGTTTTATCAACCTTTGGTACTGTTACCAAAAGTGAAGGGAAACCTGCTTCATTTCTTTTAATCATACAATAACTCCTTGCGTTCTTTTCTTTGGCTTGAGACATTCTGGCTAGGAATATATTTGTATCAACTTTCTGTTCAAGTTTAACTTGTACCTTTGTCTTCATTTTGTCCTTCAGCCAATCAAAAATTGTAAACTGCTCAATACGATTGTTTTCTGCATTAGTTTTCATTGGTCTCATTGAAGATAGCATCCTCTCTAGGAATTCTCCACCTAAGATATCAATCTTCATATTGTCCCAACCCATTGACATGGCAAAAACGTATGAAAATTTCTGTTGACTTGGACATGCACTCTGTTCTTTACAAATTCGAGAAGGAATTTCCCTCTTAACTTGTGGTTCATTTTCAGCAACTGACATCCTATCCTGATCCTAGAATAATTTCTCCTCTCATATGGATGAAGTGATGGCTGTGGAATGAGCTTGATTTGATCTTTTCTTCTTCTGAGTTGCAACTTTCCTTTCTTTGATCCTTAGTGAGCTTTCTACTATATCCTTTCTCCTCTTTGAACTTCGGCTTTCAAGTTCCTTTTCACTGTATGCTTCCTGGTAATTCTCTGTTCCCATCAAATCTTAAGTGGAAGCCAACTTCCTTTTCCCTTGGCTTCAGGAGTTGCTGATCAAGAATATTTTCCATATAGTATACCCACCATTTGGTGTACTTATTTACTGGTTTCATTAATATGGATAAGTATGTAGGTTCAGAGTGAGACCATTTGATTGGAGTAAGATACTCATCTTTTTCTTCTTCATAACATGATTGGATGCAATCTCCATCATCTTTTAATTGAGCAGGTACTTGAATAGTCGAGGTGGGAATGGTGAATGTTTTTACATTTGATTGATTGAATCAATTGATAAATAATGATGATTTTCTGATTGGTTGTTTGCTTGATTTGATACTTGATGACTACTTTTGATTCATAAATGACGATTTGAGTGCATGCTGATTTGATGTATTGATGAGTGATGATTGATAGGCGATTCCCAAACGCTTGAAATGATTTACTACATCAGTGGAAGGATCACCACATTTCATAAGACATGAGACCCTCTGTTGTTGCCTTTTGAGAATAATAAATTATTTCCAAATTTCTCTCTCTTGCATGTCTTCTCAAATGAGACTTTCCTCTATATCTTCCAATGTGATAGAGAAGTCACACCTCTTCGTCCCATCTGCCCTTTGAAAGAGACAATGTTTCACAGTTACCTCCCTTTGAAGAAAACAACTTTTCATAATTTCTGTCCTCTCAAATAGTCACTTCTGTATTTTCTTTCCATTCCACTCTACTAATCCTTCCTTGATTCATATGCTGCATTGGCTCTCTTTTCAATACATTTTATTCTTCAATAGGGGTAGATCTTTATTTCATGCCTTTCGACTATTCATTCAACTTAACTAAATTTTAATAATATTAATGTTTTATCTTTTATTTTATTGATAAATCAAAATTTATTATGAAATCCCATTTCAAAAAGGGGATATTACAAGTTGCAACTAATAATGACCTTTTACCCCATGAGGATGCCCAAGCACCTCTGATAATTTTTGATTAAATCCTATCAACTGAAAGTTGGTGGCCATATAGTTGGCTTTAGACTTCATCTGGTGCCTTTTGAAAATACATTCACGTTAGACCTGCTATTAGCCTTTTTAAAGTACATTCACGTTAGACCTGGTATTAATAATTGTACTTGTCATGTTCTTGAGAATCTCCATACGTACAACTGTTAGTTTCATTCCCCAATTCACTGTAAGAAAGGTGTGAGATCAATCACTTGATTCTATAACTATAGAGTATTAATTATCGGGTCTACATTACTTCTAGATTCTGACTGGATGATAGAATGTATTAGAAACTATCTTCTCATCTCTCTTAGAAGTATTATTTATAGCATTTCTAAGTTTGGGAATACTATGCAATAAAAAGAAGATAGAAAGTATTAGAAACTATCTTCTCATCTCTCTTAGAGGTATTATTTATAGCATTTCTAAGTTTCGGAATACTATGCAATAAATCCAATACTTTTAAATTTATATGGTATTGTGGTTTAAAGTACTTGCCCCTCGCATTGATGTTATTTGATTTGTTACCATACTCACATTTGCATCTGAGTGGTGACATTTGCTATTCTCTCTAAATCAGTTATATTGATGCTCATCTTTTCCTTCAGACATTCTACATTATGGTTTTTGATTCGATTTATATTTTTCCCCTACTTTTGACATTGTATGATTCTGTAGTATTTGACTCCTACTGCCCCTACGAGTCTTATTCAAGGATTCAATCTCTTATACGCATACCACTCTGATTCCTATAGTTTCCAGGAGACGGATTCTTGTTGTATTGCAGCTTCTATGGTGTTTTGGGTGGAGTAAACTGCTCTCCTTGGGTAATTTTAACTTGTGTACTCATTTTCCAAATCATATAAGCATTTTTTGATTGATTGGCCTGTTGGTGATTATCATAGAAGCCCTTTGTTCTACAATCAGTATGCCATAAATCTTGAGGCTCTTTGTTGGATTCTCTGTCTGTCTGCGTTGAATTCCTTTGTTCTGTGCAGCATATTTCTATATCAATTATATTGATGCTTGCCTTTTGCTTTAGACATTCTACATTATAGTTTTTGAGTCAGTTTTATTTTGCCCCAACTGTTGACATTGCATGTCGAGTCTGCCTTGAATTCCTTTATTTTGTGCAGCATATCTCTTTTGCAGTGTTAGTGGGAGACCCCCCCTCCTGAGACATGTCTCTGAGACAGACACATCTTTGAGATTTTTTTTGAGTGTCCAGAGTCTTCAAAAATGTCTGGAGACTTCAACTTCGTGTCGAAGTCTCTGAGTCTCTGGCCAAAAAATTAGAAGTTTCTTGTGCATCTCCAGAGAAAGAAACAAATTAAAAACAACATATTTTTTTGACTGTTGTTTTCAGCATTTGGGAGCCCGACTTGCCATTTGGATTGAGACAAAGCCCTAACTGGGGACAGAGTTTACTGTAGATGATACTAGCTAACTAGATAGATTTTTTATTTTTGTTTACAGTTCTGAGTTTTTTGTTTGTATATCAGCAATTTAGCATCAAACTATATATTCTTGACTTTCAAATTTCAAGATGTAATGATAATCTCAGCGATTATTAATCTGATATGATCATATGCAATGCTCAGAAATCAGATATGCAATTTGAAGTTTGAATTACTCGACTCTATATGACAGAATATTAAATGAGTAAATGACATTACTCTTAGTCTTTAGTATTTGCCTTTGGTTATAATGTTCTTTGTTCATCCTTAAAGCCTTTCATTGTTCTTGTTTTCAAAGCACTATGTTATGAATCTAGGATATTTCTTGAAAATTATTAAATTATATAAAAAAATAAAGTTTTCCGTCTCCAAGTAGCGGTACCAGCACTGGAGACCTCCAAGTCTCCCCATCTCAAGGTAATGTTGCTCTTTTGCAATGTTTATCAAAGTCATCATCATCATCAGTTTTACATTTCTTTCCTAAAGACATCTCCTGTTCACCTTTTGTGCCCATCTTGTCTCTTACTTACTATATACATGTTGTCCTCCTTACCTTTGATGAACTGATTTTCAAGAATACGGTCAACTTCTTGAGCCTTTGATTGTAAGCTCACTTTCTCATTTTTCCCTTGTTGAATGTTGTAGATTTTTACAGCACTCTTATTGACATCCTAGAGTAATTTGAATTCTTCTTCTAAAGTTTCTTGCAAATTCCTCCACATATATTAGCTCAGTGGATCAATCTTGGTGTACCAATTGATTGTTACAGCTTACACCTTTGAGGGTGGCCGGAAATGACTGTCCATTTGCTTCCCAAATGCTGCACAGGGTTTGTAATGATTGGACACTTGGATCATTTGTAAACCTAGGCAACTCCTGCTTCTCAAGACTTGAGCGTGGTGATTCCCACATATTTGAGCTAAGTGGGTCAATCTCGCCATACCAATTAATTGTTATACCTTTGAGGGTGGCTGGAAATGACGCAGCCAATATTTTTATTGTTTTGTCCATTTGCTGTCCAATGGTCTCACAGGGCTTGTAATGCCTCACTAAACACTTTGATCCCTTTTAAACTTAGGCAATTTATGCCTCTTTACATGTGAGCTTGCTAACGGAGTCACCATTGACCTTGATATGGATTTGGTACCTTGAAATTGCACCTTAGGATGTTTCAATTCAAATTTTTTGGTTCTCTCATTACACTTTTTAAGTGTGAGAATCATCGACTCTTCCATGGACTTTAGTGCTCCACACACTCATATATAACCCTCATGTTCTCATTTCTCTGCTTCAGGTCTTTGCCCTAGAGTTTCTGGCTTGGTTTCCTTTTCTTCTATCAACTTTTTGATGCCTTGGATGTTTCTCTTACATTCTTCTCTTTCCATTATGTGAAGGATTCCTTGGGTTTTGTTTCCCAACCAAGACTAACCTCGTATAAATGAGGTCTGTCGGTTCCTACTGAACTTGTTCTATGAGACCCACACGTGCTTACACCAGAATGGTAAGTTGTTTGGCAATCTTGACTACAGCTTCAGTTTACACTAGGACTTTGGTTTTCAGTTCAGATTGATGGACTTCTAGAGTTGTTTGCCATCTGCAGCCTTTGTCAGTTTTGTTCCACCAGTCAGAGGAATTGTCCAAGTCTACAATGTATTCTTTGACCATGCTTGATCTCTCCTGCTTTTGTTTGGTGTTAAAGGAATAAATTATGTTGGTGTGAGATGTAGTTGTCAATAGTTAATAACCAATGCTGACTTGATTTTGTTAAATAAAATGATGCCAAATGCATACTGCTGAATGCTAATATCGGCTTTTGTAATTAAACTAGAATTTATCAGTATATATCAGATAATTGTAGATGAAAGCCAAAGGGTATTTTATTTCAGTGTAGTGCTTTGTACAATACAAAGGTAGACCAGGGAGGACTTTGAAGCAAATTCAAAGAGCCTTTCTTGACTACAAGAAGCCTGTTAAGTACATGACTGTTGCAAAACAGAACACTACCTTCAGCTACTACTAGCAATTGTCCACTAGGAACTCCCGTAATTTAACAAGTAAATAATAAATAGCTGGATACAAGTTTAACAAAACATAACAATTTAATTGATATAATCGACACTTGCTTTTGTCTACTTTGCAAAATTATGATATGTATAGTTTTTGAAGTTCGATGACTGCTTTCATTTTGAATCTCTTGATTCACCAGATAAGAGTATAAAGTTGTAACTTTTCTCATTAGTAAAAACATAAGCAAACATAATATCACAGCTAACTTTTATTATTGTCATTTTAGATCTACAACAGGTGGATCAATTGCTCTGTTCAATTAGCTTTTGGGTTGTTAACCAAAGCCCGTTTAATTGTTTATGGTATATCTTATAATTATCTGCTAGTTGATGAGCCAATTAGGATCCTCTCATTGGTATTCTTGCAAAACTATGATATATAATGATTTTTTAAGTTTTAATATTTGCTTTTCTGGGTAATTTCTTCATTATCATGCAATAATAGGCATCTGAATTTGTTACTGTAATTGGCCAACAAGTTTATGTTCCACTTAAGGTTTTGCTACATCAAACAAAGACACATCATTGCCTGGGTGCAAGATTGTTTGAGTAAACAAGATTCAAGGAATCACCATTGCATAATTGGCTAACAAGTTAATGTTCCACTTAAGGTTTTGCTACATCAAACGAAGACACATCATTGCTTGGGTGCAAGATTGTTTGAGTAAACACGATTGAAGGAATCACCATTGCATGACACCCTTTGTGAAATCAATTGCCGCAAGCAAGGATCAACTATTTGCCATGAACTATATGGGCAATTGTATGTATATGATGAAGACCTCTAATTTTGAGGGATTTATATGAGAATTGTTACTTAATGGTCCATAACAATCCTTCTATTGGGTGAAGTCATTTTACATTTATAGGAATTGATGTCAAGTATGCATCATGCCCATAAAAAGATCTCGCAAAGCTATCAGTTGATGGCATCATTGGTGCGAGTTTGATGTTGACACAAGGTCCATCTCAACCATTATGATAAAAGCATAGAGATGGGAATGAGAATGACACAAAAATTGCTTTTTAATGGAGGTAATAAAATGAGACTTTCTTTTTGAAATTAGATGAGTTGAGTTATTGGTCGAGGAACTTTTTTTTTGATGTAAAAGCTGTTATGTTTAAAATTACTGAGCCATTAGCAATAGACTTTAACCCGCCTTTCAAAATGAAGTTAACAAGCACTTTTCTATAATGCTTGTGAAATTGTTCTATTAACTTTTTCCTCCTATCAATGTTTCCTTGGTTTTAGATACAATATTTCAGCTTGTACTTTACAACAACGAAATGGTTACCAAATTTCTTTATCTTTAGGGGACTTAAAGGATGTCTTGGCATTCTTGTATCCAATCCTTTGCTGTGGAAGGTCTTCCGTCTTTTGAACTCCACGTCCAAAAATTAGGTAATAGTTACTCAAAGTTAACCATTGCACATTCAAACACTTGTGCAATGCAATCATATTATGTTGATTGTTTCCTTTTACATATGTTTGCTTTGGTATTAGTTACAATGATCCAACTTGTATGTTAAGACTGAGTTGGATACCAATTGCCTTTGTCAAAAATTTAGGTGATAGATACCAATTGGATATCTTTGAATTACACGTCCAAATATTAGGTAATAGATACTCTAACCAAGTTAACCATTGCACGATTAAACACTTGTGCAATGCAATCATTTTATGTCGACTCTTATGTTTGCTTTGGTATTAGTTAGAATGGTTCAACTCTATACTTTAGAACACAAGAGTTCGATACCAGTTGTCTTTATTTTAGGAACCCTTGAAAGTGATAAAGCCAATAATGTCTCTACTTTTGGTGATCTTGTAGCTAGGCTAGGGAAACTTTAAATGAGCAAAATGGCATGTCCTTTGTAAACCAATGAATACATATGAATAGATGACATGTAGAAACCAAATCATGTGGACTATAAGGAGATGATACTAATTCTTGTTTGGTTACTAAGAAGATAGATACATAGTGGTGTTTGCTTAATACGTGGAGAGGTATATGGGGGGTTGCAGAAATTAAAACAGTAGAATTAAGTCATAGTATTTCATTTGGAGAACATATTGTGTTACACACAATTTCAAATGGCAAATCCACTAATAATTGATAGCAGTAGTGCATGCCATGTAGCAAGGTGAATGTTATTGCAACACGGAAATTTCCTATTTTCATATCTTCTTGCAAATTGAATATAGCTAGGCAATTCTTAAATTTTTCCATTTGAATATGATTTTGTCTAACAAATAGTATTGATAAAGTTTAATCTCAGACCATCTATATTTAGCAAAATTAATAACGTATTGCTTAGTTAAACAACATTGTAACAAAAATAGGTTATGCATGTAACAAAAAAGTTATGTATAGTAATGGGCTTGCAAAAAATCGAGTATTTGAAGTTAAAAGTTTCATGTACACTAATGTTTAACTATTAAATTTAAATTTTATAATATAGATTATAATAATAACTATGTATAGTAATGGGCTTGCAAAAAATCGAGTATTTGAAGTTAAGAAGTTTCATGTACACTAGTGTTTAACCAATAAATTTAAATTTTATAATATAGATTATAATAATAACTATGCAATTGAAGAGACAAAAAGTGTCATAATGAATTCATAAGCATTAGAAAAGAAAGAGGTCATATGGTTAAAACTAAGGATGCTACAGTAGGACAAAATAGAGAAAATAGAAGCAACTCATGCCAGGAAAAGGGTCAAAGTCAAATGGAAGTAAATCACTCAGATGCAAAAATAGATATAGAAGGGACACAAAAAGATAACTATCTCTATAGAAATAGAGATCAGCCCAAAGATCATGGACATGTGGAAAAAAGACGGGCAAAAGAAAATGAACAAAAGATTAGTATAAAAGATATCAATCCATTGTTAGTAAATGTGGAAGTAGAAAATGCAGGAAAAGAAACTCAGGAATTAGAAAGACGAATAGAAAATGAGGTGACTAATTTGATTAAGGAAAAATAAAAGTAAAAATTGGAAGATATATTAGTTTTGGCAAACACCAACATGAGGTAGACATTCACTCAAAAAAGAAAACATGCTTGGCGACCAACTAGATATAGAAGGGCAAACAAGAAAAAGTTTACTTCTAATTTGAAAAAGAATGAAACTAGAACAAAAGATGTTCAAAACCAATCAACATAAGTTGAGGAAATAACATTGAACATAGGTATCATATTAGATCGACTTGATTCCACCATACCTTTAGATGAAGCAGACTTAGTTGAAGAAGATTTCCCTAAGGATTTCAATACTGAAGAAGAAGAAGAAGAAAGTGAAGAAGTCACGAGAGAGAAGGGTAATTTATTAGTGTCCAACAAGAGACCACAAGGGTCTATGGGACTGAAAAGCATACAAGATACAAGATCATGAGTAGCAAGAGCACCAAACGGTGCCAAGGAAAGAAAGCAAACAAGAAAATAAGAGATACAAGAAGAAGCAAGGAGCACAAGATGAGGCAAGGACTAAGGGTCCTTCGGTAAAAAGAAGCCAAGCACCGAAGGGTACGAACTAGGGCGAGTAGGTGCCCTAAATTGTCACCGAGAAAAAGTTGGGAGGGTGTTGCTGACGAGTATAACAACTACGAGGTCTCACAAATCTAGAGTGATTGCCGATGGTGGCACTAGGCCGCTTTGTCCCTCGTGCAAGAGACGAGGGAGATAAGAAAGCGGTGATAAGTTGAACCAGGGTCACTCTCTGTGTGAATAAGCACTGTAAGGTGTGGTTGTAGAGTTGCATAGTCTCTTTGAGGTACAGTGCAAGGCATCTCTGGTCTATGTACCTGAAAAAGGAAGCAAGGGAGCTGTACTCCTTACATAAGCAATATAATCTCCCATAAATCTCGTATTAGGCGGGACAATGAAAAATGAAATGGATCTCCGTCTCAGCCGTGCCCAAGGAACACAAGTGACAAGTCTAGTCCTCTCTATCCATTTGGTGATGGCTAATTGAAAGAATCATGGAATTTGAGGAAGAATTTGAAGAGGGAGGCTTAGAGAATAATAAAGTAAAACACAATTTAGCAGATACCAAGGAAAATAATGAACCGATATTAGATAAAACCATAGCCTTATGAACTTCTGTTGGAATATGGGAAGATAAAAAATTGGAAACAATAATGGAATGAAAAACACAGCCTTACAAACTGTTGTTGAGAAAAGAGGAGTGCAAATATTTATCTATTGAGGTAGATACTTTTTAAAAGGAATCTGAATTGATAAATCATGAAGAGTTCTAAGAGAAATGGAGTTTGGATAATCTAGTAAGGAACAAAGTAGGAAAATTCCAAAAATGGGGGGAGTTCGGGATCTAGGAATTAGAACTTCAATAAGACATAGATAATATTAATGGTGTAAACAGTCAAATTAAGAAAATAGTATGCAAAGAAATACATGAGGATCATACAGGATTCAGTAACAAAATTATGAAAGAACAAGAAAAAGAACATTTAGATAAAGAGGAAGATGAATCTATTGCTACAAGTGTCCAGAACGCTAGTAAAAATCTATACAATCTTGGTATCATGGCAAACCTACAAAGGCTTAGAACACCATATATGTAGAAAGCAAAGTAGAAAAAGAGGAAGGAAATCCTTAGTTGAACTTAGAGCAACTATAGGGCTAGTTAGCAATTAGAAAAAGATTAATGTTCTTATGAATGTAGGGAAGTAGAAGTTCCTTCCCATGAAGCCATGAAGCTAACATGGAATTTTAGGTGCTAAATGACCCTAACAAAAAGTGCTTACTTAAGCAAAATTTAACACTATTTGAATCAAATATAGTATTAATACATGAATCAAATATAACAAAGAAGAAAATGAAAAATTTAGAAGAAAACTAGGTTCTTGGAAAATGGAACTAGTTGATTCAGTAGGGGCCTCAAGTGGGATTGGTATTATATGGGACCCAAAGAGGGTAGATTTTACTCCATTTGTATCCTATAATAATTGAATGTGGGGCTAGAGTAAAAAGTTTCAAAAGGAAAATTCAATTCCCACTTATTAATGTGTATGAGCCAACACCAATATCGAATAAGAAATAACTATGGAATGAGATTAGTAATTATTTGGAGTTAAATCCACAAGAAAATGTATTCATTGGGAAAGATTTTAATGTAGCTCTAGAGTTAGGAGAAAAAGATCGTAGATCCACAACCATTAACCAAGTAATGTTAGATTTCAAAGTATGGTTTGCAAAAGATAACCTTATTGACATTCCTACATCTAACGGGGTGTTCACATGTAATAATATACGTGATGAATTGATTTAATGGGGTGTTAACGTTCTTATGAATGTAGAGAAGCGGAAGTTCCTTCCCACGAAGCCATGAAGCTAACATGGAATGTTAGGGGCTAAATGACCCTAACAAAAAGTGCTTACTCAAGCGAAATTTAACACTATTTGAATCAGATATAGTATTAATACATGAATCAAATTTAACAAAGAAGAAAATGAAAAATTTAGAAGAAAACTAGGTTCTTGGAAAATGGAACTAGTTGATTTAGTAGGGGCCTCAAGTGGGATTGGTATTATATGGGACCCAAGGAGGGTAGATTTTACTCCACTTGTATCCTACAATAATTGAATGGCGGGCTAGAGTAAAAAATTTCAAAAGGAAAATTCAATTCCTACTTATTAATGTGTATGAGCCAACACCAATATCGTATAAGAAATAAATATGGAATGAGATTAGTAATAATCTAGAGTTAAATCCACAAGAAAATGTATTCATTGGGAAAGATTTTAATGCAACTCTAGATTTAGGAGGAAAAGACGGTAGATCCACAACTATTAACTAGGTAATGTTCGATTTCAAAGCATGGTTTTTAAAAGATAACCTTATTGACATTCCTACACCTAATGGGGTGTTCACATGTAATAATAGATGTGACGAACTGATTTATGCAAAATAGCAAAAAGATTGGACATATTTATATTTAAAGGAACTCTAATATCATTTAATCATCCTTTCAATACATTCATTCTCCCTAATGCAGGATCTAATCACCATTCGGTCATATTAGAATAGGTGAATCATGAAAACCATCAAAAAATCCATTCGTGTGTAAAAATGTGGTTTCTAGATAAATTATTTCTTAATAATATATATCAATGGTGGCACATAACGAAATTTGAAAGATTAAGGATGTTTTGTTTATAGCCAATTGAAATTATTAAAGGAGAAAATTAAAAAATAGAATAAATATCATTATAATAATATATTTAAAGAAAAATTAAAGAATGAAGAAGAATTGAAAAAATTAAATGAAGAAATCATTAGAGTAGGAAGGAATAAAGAAAAATATAGCAAAGAAAAAGAACTTCTAGGTAAATAGGAAAATAACCTAGCAAAATAAGAAATATTCTGGAAACAAAAGTCAAGAGAAGCATGGTTGTTAGAAGGTGATGGAAATACAATTTTTTTTCTTCATAATAGTACTATTAATAGAATAATAAAAATCAAAGATAGCTGCAACTTTTGTGTGAATTATTAAAGAGATATCCCTAAGAACTTTGAATTATCAAATCTCATAGCTCAGAATAAGATGTTAGGATCTATTCCAAAATTAATAATTGCAAAAGATAATAAAAACTCAAATAAGAAATTTACTATAGAAGAAATTAAAGATATCCTCTTTTAAATGAATACTAATAAATCTCTAGGCAGTAATGACTTTCAAGCCTTTTTCTTTAAAAAATGTTTGGATATCCTCGGAGATGACCTTTGGAAGGCTATTGATGTGACTATGAATCCTGGATTCCTTCTGACTAAAATAAATAGTAGATTCCTAGCTTTAATTCCAAAGAAAATTGAATATATGGGTCTAGGAGATTTTAGACCCATAGCCTTTGTAATACAATCTACATAATACTTTCAAAAGCACTAGCCAATAAACTTAAAAATGTTCTACCGAAGCTCAATTCAAAGCAACAAACGAGATTGTTCCTAATAGGTCAATTCTCAATGGTATTATCATAATCCAAGAATTAATTCATTTTGTACAAATTAATAAGGAACCTTGTATGCTAATGAAGCTAGATATCCAAAAAGTCTATGATAAAGTGGATTGAAAATTTTGATGTAAAACACTTGAAGCTTTTATGTTCTCTCGATAATAGGTCAACTTAATATATAATTGCATTTTGACACCAAAAATTCCCCTTCTCATAAATGACACCCCTGAAGGTTTTTTTAGCATATCTAGAGGTATTAGAGAATGAGATCCTATATCACCTTTTCTCTTTATTATTATGACAAAAGCTTTTGATAGAGCTATAATAAAAGCTCAAACTAAAAGGAAAATTAGAGAACTCACAGTAATTGAGGTCCTTAAAATAACACAACAACAATTTCTAGATGGTACAATTCTACTAAGAGAAAACACTTTGGAAGAAGCTCAAAATTGTAAGCAAATAATATATAATTTATATGGAAGCATCGGGTCAAAAAGTGATTGCTAACAAATAAGAGATTTTCTTTATTAATACCAAAAGGGAAGTGGAGAGAGAAATTCGTAAAATGATAGAATTCAGGAAAGGAATCTTTCCATGCAAATACCTTGGTATTCAACTTGAAAAAGGCATTAGAGGAAGTAAAGCTTGAGATACAATTTTAGAAAAATTGGATTAAAAATAGAAAGTTGGAAAGGGAAATGTTTAACTAAAGATGGTAGAATGATTATGACCAAAGAAGTACGATCAACCATCCTCACATATCATATGACATGTCATCCCTTACCCAAATGTGTAAAAAGGAAACTAGACTCTAAACTTAAAAACTTCTTCTGGCAAGAAATTGGAGACCTAGGCATAACAAATTTCAGTTGGCAAAATGAGGTGCTAGGGGAAAAACTTATTTGGAGAATTTTTAAAGAACATAATAGTAATTTGGTCAAAATCTTATATCATACATATTTAAACAATAATAATCCTCTATATTTGTTCATGACTAAAAATCCTCCAAAAGGTTCAAGAATTTGGAACTTTATGTTGAACTGTCTTGGGCTATTGGTTTAAGGTAGGATGATTTATTTAGGGAAGATTCATGGCATGGGCTCCCATCTCCGGATACCGTAAACCTACCTATAAACATCAAAAACACTCTTCAAGCTCTATGGGGTAAGAATGTGAGTGATGATAAAATTAAATTAATGATAGTGAGTATGGAAGATGATAATGGAAAACCCTAGAGGAAACTCCACTTTCATCATAGGAAATGTACATTTTAAATCAATTTTTATAAAGTAGGGAGACAAATCATAAAGATAGGAAAGGTAAATTGATTTGGGGCCTTGAAAGATGGAAATTCTAAAGTCAAACTAGGGTATGAAAAGATAATAAATTCTCAACAATGAAATAAGATTGACATCCCTCTAAATCCATGTTGGGATTCATTATGTCTTCGAAAGCAAATATCTTTCTTTGGGTTGCTCTTCAAAAGCTTCAAAAGAGAATTCTAACAATAGATAGGTTCATTAGTATGGGTTTTCAAGGACCATTTAGATGTCCACTTTGCGAAAAAGAAATCGAAACATCTGAACACTTGCTTTGTGACTATCCTTTTACTAAGAATTGCATTCCTTGATAACCTATTACACCTTTTGAAAAGTTGGCCAAAACATGGTTGTTCTAAGATTAATTGTAATTTATGGAAAATATCCCCTTCCATAATTCTATGAGAATTATGGAAAGGAAGGAATATAAGAATTTTCTGTAATGAAAAGATGGATCTAGCACCCCTTTTAATAAATTGGAGGCTTGTATTATTGAAGTAGCTAACAATAATTTCAGAAACTCATATATGGAGGAAGGTTCCTTTTTAAATTGGGATGTAGATATGTGTAAAAATTGGTTTAAACTAATTAATCCACCAATAATATACACAAAATCCAACAAGAGTGCTAGGAAAGAATGTAAATAGGAACCTCTTCCTATAGGATGGTCAAAGTCAAAGTTAAATTTAACTGGCCTTTGCCAAGGACCCTATTTCCATTTCTGACGGTGTTCGTGGGATGGCCTTCCTCCCATTGTTGGTCATGGTGTGGTGTTCACAAGATGTATGACTTCCATTTCAACTGATTTTATGGCGTGGAATGTTGATGAGTTGTCGTGACAAGTGTTTGGGATGTCATCTTCTCATGAGGGGTTTTTGTTGTGGAGCTCACTCTACTGTGGATGTGGTTATCCTACAGGAGGTTGGGGCTTGGAAGGCGATTTTTGGGGTTTCATCTGGGCCCTCTTGTGCTCAATCTCTTGTAATGGCGATGATTTTGAGACCATCACTAAGTCGAAGATCTCTAAATATTTTCCTACATGCAATTGTATTTCTATCAACATAAATAAAGATATAGCTTCTGAGATTGAGCAACACATCAAGGCTCTTGTGGTGGATGCACTCATTTTTTAATTTAGGGGATTTTGGCCATCTCTTAAGTAGCTCCACACTTGGATCTCAAAGCACTCTAGATCAATACCTTACTATGTGCAGATCTTTCCTTTGGTAAGGGTTTTTTGTAAAAAAATTGCTTGATTTGATAATGCAAATGATAAGAGAGTGATTTTATGTGATCATTTGTTTACTTGGGATAAACCTTGGCACAAGGACTTTAATTTTTCCACTAAATCTTTTTGCAAAATGCCCATCTGGGTTTGTCTTCCTAACCTCTCTCCTCATCTCCGACATGATTCAGTAGTTGATGAAGTTGGTGAGGCTTTAGGTGATTTCTTAATGTTGGATTCATAATCCTCTGATATATTGCACTCTACATGTGCATAGATACTTGTTGATATAATTGCTTCTAAAGGCCTTCCATTAGAGGTTAAACTTTGTAGCCCCATTGGATCTTGGATTCAGTTGTTAGATTATGAGGGTATCCTGTTTAGATCCAGGAAATGCTTCAATTCTAGGCAAGTTGCAACAAACTATGTGGTTGGAAAGATCAAATCCAGGAAGCCCACTTGGTGGCAAGTGGCTCTGCGACAACATTATATGGTGGTCAAAGTGTTTCATTCTAATGTGGATGATCCCCAAGATGTTGTTTCTCTTCAATGTTAGGAAGTTGGTGTTGTCCCTAGTGTTGTACAGGTTGCTAAGGTTTTCCATAGGGATGATATTGTGGCTAGTTCTTTTAGTGCAGATTCTAATATTTCTACTCCTGGTGATCATACTATGGCTAATTTTGTTTGTTCAGCCCAACAAGCAGTTGTGGTTGGTAGTTGTATTTGTTGTCACAAAAGTTTGCACCTTTGCCTAAATTTTTTATGTAAAGGCAACCTTGTGGAACATGGAAACAACCTCCAAGTTGTAGGACTTGACCAATGAGGTTATTTCCTTTTGCCACCCTACAAGGTCTTCATGAGTTTGACTGCTTTGTCATACAACCTTTGCCACCTTTTAAAACTTAACCGAAACTACTTCATGAAACCACAACTTAACTGTAATGTGACTACGATTGTTACCTTCTAAACTGGGCCCACCGGGGATGTGTTCGTCTATCATTATGTCATTAAGGGTAATGACCATGCAAATTTGCATAGCGACACAACGACAACGCCTGATTATAATCCATCCGACAGTCTCGAAGATGCATCAATCCTATCAGCACATAGACCAATAGAAAACATTGCCTTTCGCCAACTCATTTAACAACTTTCCACCTTGCTTGTGGCCCACAAGGAAGATAGGACCCACATGCCACATGTCACATTGTTGCTTTGTCGCATGAAGTAAAGTCTGCATATTTTTGCAAAGCGACAAAGTGATGATCGTCGATCCCTTTTGATCTGACGGGTAAGAAGATGTGGGCCCACTGAAGTATTTAAAACGCGAAATCACTTAAGACTTAGGAGATAAATGTATAACCAAGGTTTTTAAAAATATATTTTTTGCATGCCCTAATATTTGAATATTTAAATATATGAATGTTAACTGGCTTTAAATTCAAATCTTTCAATTTTGGCGAGAGGGCAAATATAGTTATCAATTGTTTGGTGGCTGTTGTGGACAAGAGTATTGTTGTTCGCCCTGCTAGTAGTGGTTCTATCATGGGTGGGTCCTATGCTGTTGGAGTTGCTTCTCTTGATCTTATTAGATTTGTTTCTTGTATCGATAGACCTATTGATTAGTTGGCCTAGCATTCTATGGCGGCTAAGATCAAGAAAGGACAGATCACGGTTAAAAGAAAAAATTCAAAAATATTCCCTCTCATTCTTCTTCCAATCCCCACAAGTTGGGAGTTAAGAAAAAATCTTAAATTATGTTGCCTTGGTGGGTGGTCAGATTACTAAGTGTTTATCCTATTTTGGACAACTAGATTGTTTAGTGGAGCTTGTGAATTGTTTTTCACCCCCTTTATGTCTATTTTTTGTTGTGTCTTTATCCAGTATCAATTTCTAGTGCGTAATACTTATCTTTCAAGTTTATTCGACATGTTTTTTTTTACACCTATCTGTATTCGGGTTTCAAGTTCCCTTCAAAACCTATTTTCTTAATAAAAAAACAAGTATTTTTCAAAAATATGGTAAAAATTTAACATCATTCGTGATGTCATGACACACCCTCTAATTTTGAGTGAAACAATTTGATTTGGATTTATGGATTGGTGAGGCCACATGTTCACTTGTTCAAACTTGTGAGACCAATGACCCAGGGAAAACACAAGGTGCAAGAAAAGTGACCTAGTTGATATTTGAACCTTGGTGGTTTCTTTACCAATGAACTATTTGAATTGTTACACTATATGATTGAAGACTACATAATAGTAAGTATTAATTATTCAATTGCATTTAATTTATCTACAACGTCTATTATAACTATTTGATATATATATAATTTTATAGTTTTATATATTATGAGTATTTACTAATGTTATTTAACATATAGTAGCCGATAGGCTTCCCCTTTGAGGTCGCTTACAATTGGATTTTGACTCATGTTGGGAAACTAGTGCTTAAAAATGATACAAAGAACGTGGTTTTATGATTTTTAGATAATAGTTTTACATGCTATGATGCATCATTGTGTGGGGAGAAGTCGAATTCAATGTGTTTGTCTACATATAGAGTCAAAGCTATACAATTGGTCAAAGGGACTATGCATTTCCTTTGTAGAACTAATAATGATCTAAATTTACTTACGAGGCACAAGAATGAAGTATCCATCGTGTTTGAGCTGAAATTCCTCTATTATATATCTTGATTATTTTTAGGTATACGAAGGTCCCATAGGTATGTATCAAATGCATGCCACAAAGGTGTTACAATTTTTTTTTTTTGTAATTAGTGCCAATATAGAGGATGTAACACAGATTGGATATGTGCTTGTTCAGAAAAGGAATCCTTAACACATGAGTGAGTGAATGGCACTAACAGTGGGTCACCTTTGTGATTGGCTAATCCCTAGTTGTAGGTATTGCTCTAACCTTAAAAAATAGTGTTTGGTATATATTTGTGCGTTATTCGAATTTGAGATTAATTATTTGATCGTAAATGTATAATATGAAAAATTATTTAAACTCTTCAGAATCTTGTAGGCGTCTTACATCTACATTCTTCAAGTATATTATCAAATTCTTAAATTTTTAATGCGTTAATGGATATCCATGCATTGTTTTAGAAATTACTTTCTAAAACTTTACACCTCTTTCTTGCAAATGCTTGAAGTCTTTTAAAGTCATTTTCATAAGTTCACTCTGTACCTATTGTGTTCTCTTTTGCATGTGTGAGACTTCAAAGTTACTTTCTTTAAATTTGTTTTTCTACAACCATGTCCAACATTATGCAAAAGATCTCTTAGGCCTCGTTTGGTTACATGAATTGGACATGAATAGGAAAATCTAAATACCTGCAATTGTCAATTTGATGTTTGTTTACAAAATAAAAAATTAGAATTAGAATCCGTGTATCCTAACTTGACCCCAAAATGAGAAAAGCAATATTCCTAAAAAAAGGTGGAATAAGAATAACTTATTCTTATTCCAATTCTTAATAAACCCAATTTGGTGGGTTGTCGGTTCCGTGACTTTGTCGCTTGATTTTATTTTTCTGCTCAAATGCATTTTTGGAGTATTTCCTCTATTCATCATAAGATATAAACTGTTAATAGATATGAACGTAAATCTTTTCCACAAACAAAATTTGGGCATATCCTAAAATACATGACATTCCATAAAACCGCATCTCTTTGAGGCATTTTGTCAAACAGTTCACACGCCTTGGCTATGCTTACTCATTTTGCATATTTGTCTAGAAAGGTAGTTGCAAATTTAATCTGTATGCTTTGATGTTTGTGTATAACTTGTTCCCAAGCCCATTATGGTACATGTAGAGGAGATTGATGCCAAAGGTTGTGAAATTTGGGTTTAAACCTAGAAATTGCATTTTCTTGAGGATTTTATAATCCTTTTCAACAAATCTAGTTTGTGAATACATCTCTTTTAGACTTTCAGTTACTTGGGTTATTTCCCCCGTCTATGATTCTACATTCTTTACTTGTGAAAAGAACTCATTGAGCTTACAAATCTGCATATATTTTCTTAAGAATCCTTGAATTTCAAGATTTCAAATTTTGAGTTTAAAAGATCTGGATGCGACTATTGTTGGGATTTTTTTTGGAAAGTTTTGGGCTTTGTTTGGTGGATCCTTGGTGATTTAGAGATCCATATTTGTAGAGTAGATGCCCCTTTTGGAAGCTTCTTAAAACACATTACAAAATTTTATGTTACACAATAATATACGAGGCAATTTTTATGAAGTTGGTGTGGGTGTCTTGGAAATAAAAGGATATGGAAATGTAGATTTATCTTTTTAGTTAACAACATTAATTTGTCTACAGGTTCATAATTTATTACATGCATTGTGTCGATCAAATGGGCTCCGTCTTTAGAATTAGAGTTCAATAATTTAGGTTTGAGGATTCCATTTTTGTTTTCACTTCCTCCATTGTGCATCTCAAGAAATTGTTGTTTTTGCACAAGTTTTGAGTTTGTTTTCTCTGTACTCAACTCTCTTGAGCCTGAAGGAATGTTCTAGTAGAAAAAGTTGTACAAGTATGTATATGCATTGTGGGTTTTGTGTTCTCACACATTGCTCATGTTGATGCACATCTCAAAAATATTAGAGGTATGTTCATTTCCATATATTAGATTTGTTTTACTTGTTATGAATTAGGGTCTTGAGGTTTAGATTTTCAACATTCTAAAAGTGTCATATGATTGAGTTTGAGAATTTGAATTCTCACAATTTTATAGAAAGGGTTGTGTTAATGATATGAACGCTACTACATCAAGTATTTGTTAAGGAAGGGGGCTTTTTGAATTATCATTAGATTTTTTTTTTGTATCTTAAATTTTGATTTGGTACAATTTTCTGTGAAATCCTTATTTGATATGTATGTTGTAAATATAAGAGGAGTAATTGAGAGGGGATGGGTGAATCAATTACCACTAAAATAAATCCTAGATCCCTTAGATTTCAGCACATAACATAAACTTTGCTGAAAAATAATGTTGCTCAAAAAATACACAGGTACTTGGTTAATACTGATAATATGCTGTAACGCGGTAACCACTAAAATAACAACTATAACCTGACAAATGCTTAACATGCGAATCTTAAGATATTATATATGATTAACCTTAATTAAATTAGTTGCATACACATAAAAGAAATAGCATGAGCACAAGTAACACCAAGATTTAAAGTGGAAACCCAATTTGGAAAAAACAACCAATTGCAACTAGTTATTGATTTTCACACTTCTAAAGTGAGCCCTATTAGGAGCCAACCCTATTAAAGGTTACAAAACACACTGTTAGTTGTGACCCTGTTAGTAGTGACCTTGTTAGAGGTCTTCAGACACTTCAATCTAGAAATTCTACCTTGTTAGAGGATTTATAAATAGCTGCTAAGTGAACTCTATTAAGAGATTTGGATCACTGCTACAATGGTTAAAGAGTAACAATGAGATGACTTGATTTCTTATCCAATTGTATTGCTAACTTCAGATCTCAATTTTGGCTCGAATACTTGATCCTTCCTAATCGAATGTATCTTTGTATCTCCTTAAGGATATTCTTCTTAACCTTCTAATTCGCTTCCTCTTAGCATCTTCTATTCTTCCATACACTTAATCACATTCAATCCTCAATTTGACCTTATGCTTATATCATACATATTGTCAAGCCGGCTTGAATATATCTTAGAATAATTAATATTCATCTCCTTAGTCGACTATAACCAACAAACAAATCTATTGAACTCAATATGCCAAAACAAAAAATCCTTTGTTAGCTGATCCTGCTCAGTAGACACTAACTCAAAAATGATTTTCCTGTGTTAACCAAGTGAACTCGGTTAACACTGCATCTTCACAAAGTTTCTTTGGTAACCGAGTGAGCTCGGTTAATATTGATTCCATCCAACTTTCCTTTGTTACCCGAGTGAGCTCGATTAACACTCAACTTCTACAAACATCTCTTTGATGCTTGAGTGTACTTGGTAGACACTTCCTACTAAACTTGGCAAACATTGGAATGCTTGGCAGACACAAGAAATTGTCTTCATTACCCGAGTGAGCTTCACATAAACTGACTGGTAAAGATATGACATTTTGTGTAACATCAAAGACAATACACAATTAACCAATTGTATTCAACAATCTCCCTCTTTGGCATTGGTGGCAGCACAACATGTCATAATACAATGAAGATTTTGAGCAAAATAAAGTAAGCAAAATATCCTTAGTTTCATTCTGATTCTCATTAATGAGAACTCCCTCTGCCTTCAGTTTCTCCCTCTATTAATAAATTTCGTCTTCAACATCTTTTTTTGATAGCAAACTCTCCTTTGATATCAAACAAAGTTCTTCTTCTTTGACATCTTTGCAAATTCTACCTCATTATAGAACTCTCACTCTTTATAAATTTTTTGCAAATATGACAACAAACTCTCCCTCTTTGACATCTTATTCCAAAGACAATATTTAGTGAATAAAAATGTACCTCATGTACCAATTCATATGCAATCAACCCTTTTCAATACTGCATCAACTTGACTTATCTTCAACCTACATTGGTTGATGCATCACTAAACTTCATTTAGTGAGCTGCAAATAGGGAAATAACCCCTAACTTACCTCTTAGATACAAAAATGCATCCTTAGGTAATGGTTTAGTGAATATATCTGCAATTTGTTCTTTAGTATTCACATATTCCAATCTTACCTCTTTATCTTGCACCAATTCTCTCAGAAAATGATAAATTATAGCAATGTGCTTGGTCTTGGTATGCATCACATGATTTTTTAATATATTAATTGCATTGATGTTATCACATAAGATAACCACTGGATTCTTGATCTCTACCTTCATACCTATCAACAATTGCTTGAACCAAACAATTTTTGAACAATTAACTGCTGTTACAACATACTCTGCTTCTTTTGTAGACTGAGAAATACAATTCTACTTCTTACTTGTCCAAGACACTAGTCTTTTATCAAGAAAGAACGCTCTACCATTGGTGCTCTTCCTATCATCAACACTTCCTACCCAATCAACATTTGTAAAGGCTTTCAAATCTAAAGTGCCTCCTTTCTTGTACCATAATCCATAGTCTTCAGTATCCTTCAGATACCTCATGATTCTTTTGATTGCCATCATTTTTTTTAAAGGATTTGCTAAGAATCTTTTCACCATACCAACTGCTAATGCAATATCAAGCCTTGTATGCACTACATATTGCAATTTATCAATCATTTATTTGTATATGGTCTAATCTACTTCCTTAGAATCATCATTCTTGGAAAGATTATGTCCAGTAGACATAGGTGTTCCAACTGGTACTGAATCCTCTATTCCAAATTTATTTAGTATATCTTTGATATATTTGGATTGAGTAATGTAGATACCATCTTTCTTCTATTGAATTTGCAATCCAACAAATAATTTCATCTCTCCAAAAATGGACATCTCAAATTCCTTACTCATTTCTTTTGAAAAAGCTTTGCACAAGTCATCATTTCTAATAAACAATGTGTCATCCACAAAGATTTTTGCCAACACAATCTTCTTGTCTGGACCTTCTTTGATATATAGGGTGTTGTTATCATTTGTCCTTTGCAAACCAAATTATATCAGGTAGTTATGAAGTCTTTCATAGCAAGCTTTGGGAGCTTGCTTGAGACCATACAATGCTTTGTATAGTTTACAGACCATATCCTTTTTTCTAGGATCTACAAAATCTTTAGGTTGTTCAATGTAAACTTCTTCTTCAAGAATTCCATTAAAAAATGCATATTTCACATCCATTTGATAAACTTTAATTCATCTATGTGCAACATAAGAAAGTAAAGTCCTGACACCTTCTAATCTTGTAATAGGAGCAAAAGTTTCACCATAATCAATACCTTCTTGAGAATAACCTTTGCATACTAACCTTGCTTTGTTTCTAGAAACTCCTCCATCTTCATTCAACTTATTTCTAAAAACCCACTTTGTGCCAATTACATTTTTATCTTAGGGTTTAGGAAAAAGAGTCTAGGTCTTATTCCTTTCTATTTGATCTATCTCTTCATTCATTGCTTCAATCCACCTTTCATTATACAAAAAATCTTTAATTGATCTGGGTTCAAATTCAGTAAGAAAATATGTACCTTTCAATTTGTTTCTTGTCATTGTACCATCTAACTTGTCTCCAATGATCTAATCTGGTGCATGGTGCCTTTTGACATATCTTGCCAATACAAGTAGTTTGGATATAGAATTTTTTCCACTAGCCTCGCCATGATCTTTTCTATCAAGCTTGGGTTCCCCTTTTTGTGACTTAGGTCCTTCAGACTCAGTTTGGTCTAGCTGCAACTCAGTAGCTTCTAATTGTGACTCAAGTCCTTCAGACTGTGACTTAGGATGCACTAGATGCAACTTGGAAGCTTTTGGAGATTTTGGGGACTTGAAAGGTGAAGTCTCCTGACTTCCAATTGGATTTGGCAATGTATCAAGTTTGAAGTAAACAAACTTTCTATAATCTTAAGGTTCTTTACTGCTTTCTTCTTCACTCTTTTTTGCAGACTCATTAATCTTTACATGTGCACTTTCTATGATCTTTTGAGTAGAAAAATTCAAACACTTATATGCCTTACTTCTACTGGAGTATCCAAGAAAAATGCTTTTATCACCTTTGACATCAAATTTACCTTTACTAGTCTTATTTAGAATATAACATTTTCTATCAAATACTTTCAAGTAAGTTACATTAGGTTTGTAGCCATACCATAGTTCATAAGGAGTTTGATTTGAGTATTTCTTTAGCTGTACTCTATTCAAGGTATGCACTACAATACTGATTGCTTACTTCCAATATTTGATTGCAACATTCTTTTCTACCATCGAAGTTCTTACACAATCCATGATGGATTTGTTCCTTCTTTCGACTATACCATCCTATTGTGGTGTACTAAGGGATGATACTTATCTTTTGATTCCTCTTTCAGTGCATAATTTATTGAATTCATTAGAAATGAATTCACCACCTATATCTGATCTCAAACACTTCAGCTTCTTTCCTATTTCCACCTCTATTCTTTCCAAATACCACTTAAACTTTTGAAAAGCTTCAGACTTATCTTGTAGATACATTACATTCATCATTCTAGATCAATCATCAATAAAAAGAATAAAGTACTTATCTCCACTGTAGCTTTCAATTCCAATAGGTCCACATAAGTCAGTATGAACCATCTCTAAGACATTTTCAGAATGATAGTTCTTGCTTTTGAAACTTGTCTTGCCGATCTTACCAATTTGACAATTTTTGCATAGGCCCACATCAGGTTTCCTCAAACTAGGAATACCTCTCACTCTTTTGTTTTTGCTTATCTTGATCAGACTATCAAAGAGCACATGACACAACTTTTTATACCATAACTAGCTTTCTTCTACTTGAGCAATGAAACATGAACTTTCACTAAGATCTAGGTAGAATAAGTTACCTTTGTTTGGTTTCCAAACCCAACTAGATTTCATTTTTCATCTAGCATCTTGGCCTTTCCATTCATGAATTCTATCTTGAATCCAATATTATTCAACTGTGCCACACTCAATAAATTATTCTTTAGTGTTTCAACCCAATAAGCATTGTCACATCTAAGTTCATTGATTAGTGAGATACAACCTTTTCCCTTTATGCAACATGGTTCATTTTTTCCAAATCTCACACTTCCACCATCATAATGTTTCAAATATTCAAAATTTGATTTGTCACTGGTCATATGATGTGAGCAACCACTATCAATAATCCATGTATCATTTTTGCTAACATGAGAGATAAGTGCCATTTTATCTTCTTCATCATCAGATTCATCTTTTACAACAATATAGACCATCTCATCATCATCACTACTATCTGAATCTTTAGCCATAAAACATGACTTCTTACCTTTGTCTTTGTAGTCCTTGAAGTTCTTGAAATCCTTCTTTCCTTTGAACTTGTTGTACTTGTTTTCATCTTTGTCTTCTCTATTTGGACACCTTGCAGCAATGTGACTAACTTCTTCAGAAGAAAAGAAAATTAAAGGAATTTTACCTTTATACTTTCCTTTGCCTTTGGGACACCTTCTTACAAGTAATGCTTCAATGGCTTCAAGCTCATTGTCAGAATTGTCTTCCTCTTCACTTTCAAATGGTTTTCCTTTAGACCTTTTAGCTTTCTTCTTGAGTGACCACTTGGCTTCAAATGCAGACTCAAGATTGTTAGAACTAGCAGTATAATTATCATAGTTATCTAGCTCAATTGTTGTCAATCTTCCAACTAGAGTATCCAAATTTATCTTGTTATTTGGATCACATCTCATCTCTTGAATAATAGACACTATGATTGCATAGATAGGAAGAAGGGTTCTGTGTACCTTTCTTACCACTATTACATCTTTAATTGTCCCTCCAAAGGCTTTGATTTCACTTACACTAGCTTTGATTCTCTGACCATAATTTGCAATGTTCTCATCTCTCTCATCTTCATCTTATAACTGTCCTTTCAAGCTTTTTGCTTTGACTCTTTTCACATTATCATCACCTCATATATATCCTTCAGTTTGGTCCACATGTGATGAGTAGTAACACATCCCTTGACCTTATTAAATTCAACATAGTGAAGAGTTGATGCAATGTCAATCATAATAATGTTATGATTTTTCTTTTCAATAATCTCCTCCACAGTCAATGTTCTAGTAGGAGCCTTGTAAAAAAAATTCAAATATTTTAAACTTGTACCACATGGTTGCTAGGTTCAACTTCATAATTTCTTGCCATGCCTCGAAGTTATCTCTGTTTAGCTTGGGAATCTCTCTTTTGTATGACATCTTGATCTTTAGCTTAGGTCCTTGAAACATTTTCTGCAAGCACCAAATGCTCTGATACCAATTGTTGGAAATATAAGAGGAGTAACTGAGAGGGGAGGGGTGAATCAATTACCATTGAAATAAATCCCAAATCCCTTAGATGTCAGCACAAAACATAAAATTCACTAAAAATATTGTTTCATTGTAAACCCATAGGTACTCGGTTAATATTGATAATATGTTGTAACTTGGTAACTACTGAAATAAAAACTATAACTTGAAAAATTATTAACATGTAAATCTTAAGATATTATCTGTGATTAACCTTAATTAACTTAGTTTCATACACATGAAATAAATATCATAAACACAAGTGACACCAAGATTTAACGTGGAAACCCAATTTGGAAAAAACCACCAATTGCAACTAGTTATTGATTTTCACTCTTATGAAGTGAGCCCTGTTAGGAGACAACCCTGAGGTGTAACCCTATTAGAGGATTTAATGACCTTGTTAGGAGTGGTCTTGTTAGAGGTCTTTAGACACTTAGATCTAGAAATGCCACCTTCTTAGAGGATTTACAAATAGCTGTTAAGCCAACTCTTTTAAGAGATTTAGATCACTACTATAATGGTTAGAGAGTAACAATGAGATGACCCAATTTTTGATGCAACTGTATTGCTGATTTCAGATCTCAATTTTGGCTCAAATACTTGATCCTTCTTGATTGAATATATCTTTGTAGCTCCTCAAGGATATTCTTCTTATCCTTCTAATTCACTCCCTCTTAGCATATTCTATTCTTCCATACACTTACTCACATTCAATCCTCAATTTGACCTTATACTTATTTCATACATATTTTCAAGTCGACTTGAATATATCTTAGAATAATTAATATTCAATTTCTTAGTCGGATAGAACCAACAAACAAATCCATTGAACTTAATATGTCAAAACAAGAAAGTCCTTCATTAGCTGACCTTTTTCGGTAGACACTAACTCAGAAATGATTTTCTTGCATTAACCAAGTGAAATTGGTTAACACTACATCTTCACAAAGTTTCTTTGGTAACCAAGTGAGCTTGATTAATACTGATTCCATCCAAATTTCTTTTGTTACTAGAGTGAGCTCAGTTAACACTCAACTTCTGCGAACTTCTCTTTGACTCATGAGTGAACTTGGTAGAGACTACCTTTTAAACTTGGCAAATATTGGAATGCTCAATAGACACAAGAAACTATCTTGATTGTCCAAGTGAACTCGATATACACTGACTAGTAAAGATATGAAATTTTGTGTAACATCAAAGACAATACATAACTAACCAATTGTATTCAACAATGTATGTGGCTTGCAAGTTGCATGTCTAGAGAAATTAGAAGAATAGGAAAACATGTAGGGCCTCAGAGAAATATTGGTATAACATTGGGGGAATTACAAGCATATGAGGTGTGTTAAAGTGCAATTGAATTCAAGGTTAAAAGAAGCACCTTTCATGATAGGCACCTCATTAGCATTAAGAAGGAAAAAATAAGCTTCTTAAATAGCCAATTGCCTTCAAATAGCCAATTGCCTAAGACATGTATTTAAGAGGGCATCAAAATTTCAACCAGAGGAGGACATCAAATCCATTGCATTGGAGTGCATTAGAGTTGTGAAGAAGAGTGGCCATTCCTTGCTTGAAAAGAGTGCAAGGATTCATACCAAAGGGTTTGACAATAAGGCCAACCAAACATCTTAGCAAGTTTCCCAAACTGCGATTCACAACTTATGTCTGTCCATCAGTTTGTGGATGATGTGATGAATTGAATTTCAAATTTTTCTTTAACTTCTTCCAAAATGTATGCAAGAAATACCCAACAAATTTGGTATCTCGATTTGAAACTATACACTTTGGCATACCATGTAGTCTTACCACTTCTCTGAAAAACAATTTTGCTAGATGAACAACTTCACTAGTCTTCTTGCAAAGAATAAAATGTGCTATCTTTGAGAACCTGTCAACCACCAAAAAAATAGAAACATGCCCACACTCTGTGCTTGGTAATCCAAGAACAAAATCCATACTGACATCCTCCCACAAGTTCTCTTGTACAGGTAATGGCTGATTCAACCCTGTATTTTGTTTCACTCCTTTCGCGATCTGACATACTCTGCAACTCTGTACAAAATTCTTCACATCTTGCTACAACTGTGGCCAGTAATAATTCTTAGCAACCAAAGCAATGGTTTTATCTTTGATAAAATGTCCAGCCAATCCTTCCCTATGCTTCTCTTTGATGAGATTTTCTCTCACTGAACTTCTTGGAATGCACAACTGGCTTCCTTTGAACAACAAGCTATCTTGGATCATGGAATCAAACCACTTTGTCCTATCAAGTGTAATAAGTTCTGTATAAGCCTTTCATGCTTCACCAAAATCAGGATCATCTGGATATAAAGTATCGAGTTTCTTGAACCCAACCACCTCTATCTGCATTTCTGTTAGTAAAAGTTGTCTTCTACTAAGAGCATCTGCAACTTTGTTAGACTTTCCACTCTCGTGTTTCAAAAAAAATGTAAAATTCTGTAAAAACTCAACCCACTTTAAATGCCTTTGGTTCAATTTTCCTTAAATATTTAAATATTGCAAATCTTGATGATCAATATACAAAAAAAACTCCTTAGGAAGAAGATAATGTCTCCACTTCTTCAATGCTTGAACCATAGCAAAAAATTCTTGATCATAAATAGAATATTTTTTTGCATTATTCAACTTCTTGCTAAAATAAGCAACAGATCTACCTTCTTGACTCATAACAACTCCTATTGTAGTACCTCTAGCATCATAGTCTACTTGAAACACCTTGTTAAAATTAGGAATTGCTAAAACAAGCTACTTAGTAACTTTCTATTTCAACAGATTAAAACTCTTATCTGCTCCTATAGTCCACTTAAATTCTTTCCTATCCCCTCTTGTTATTTTAGTCAGAGGTCCACAAATACTGCTAAAATATCTTATGAACTTTTTGTAAAAACTAGCTAGTCCATGAAAGATCTTATCTTTGTCCCACTCCTTGGAGTAGGCCATTCAAGAATAGGCTTCACTTTCTCTGAGTCCATTTTTAGACCTTCTTTTGAGACTACAAATCCTAGGTACATCAACTACTTCTTTACAAAACTGCACTTCTTTAGGTTTATCAACAACTTTTCTTCCCTCAACTTATCAAGCACCTTGCAAATATGGATCAAATGCTCCTCCAATGTCTTACTAAAGATTAAAATATCATCTAGGTAAATAATAACAAACTTACCTAGAAACTCCTTTAATACCTCATTCATGAACCTCATGAAAATGCTCGGTGCATTGGTTAGCCCAAAAGACATGACTAATCATTCGTACAATCCTTGTTTTATCTTGAAAGCAGTCTTGCACTCATCACTTTCTCTAATGCGAATCTAATGGTAGCCACTCTTCATATCTATCTTTGTGAAATACACAACTCCACTCAAACAATCCATAATATCATCCATTCTTGGCAATAAAAATCTGTATTTGATTGTGATCTTGTTGATAGCACGAGAATCTGTACACATCCTCCATTTTCTATTCTTTTTTGGTGCTAATACTGCTAGTACAAAACATGGACTTAGACTCTCTCGAATCAACCCCTTTTGCAACAATTCATGAACTTGTCTGTTCAACTCTTCACTTTTTACTAGTGTCATTTTGTGCGCTACCTTGTTTGGAAAATTGGCTCTTGGAACCAAATCCATCTGGTGACTAATCTCCTCATTGGGGGCAATCCATTAGGTATATTTATCAAATACAATTTCAAAAAACTCTCCCAACATATCTGCAACTTCTATAGGTACCTCATCTATTTCTTCTTTACTATATTTTGGAATTATAGAAAAACATACATGCTTATGCTTCATACCTTTGAGAAACTCTTTTCCATCAACAAAACATATTCTATTCATACATACACACATAAATCTATTCATACATATGCATGCATGCATACATCCATTCACACATTCACACATACATACACATACATCCATCCACCCATTTGCACACACACATTATCTATCCATATAGAATCATATATATCACATGCATGCATTCATCCATAACGATCCATCTATATGCACACACATATATACATTTGTGGTTACTTATATAGTACATGCATGCATCCATTCATCCATTCATCCATATAGACATGCATATATTCCACATACATGCATTCATCCATACCCATCCATCCATTCACAAATACATATACATACACACACACATACATATATATATGTACCACATATATACATATACATATACATCTATATACATATATACACACACATATATACATATATACACATATAAATACACACACACACACACACACATATTTGTGCATGCATTAATACTATATACATGCATTCATCCATACACATAAATACTACATACTTTCATATATACCACATCTATTGATATATATTTAAGCATACACCTACACATACATGCATTCATATGTACATTTATCCATACATACATCCACACATAAATATATAGATGTGTAGATACATACATGCATGTCCTACACATACTTACACATGCATAAATACTACATGAATGCATATATCCTTCCATCCATGCATATGTACTGCATATACATGCATTCATTCATACCCATCCATCCATTCACACACACACACACACACACATTTGTGTATGCATATATACTATATGCATGCATTCATCCATACACACATACATCTATTCATACATAATCATGCATGTGCATATATACTACACGCATGCATTCATCCATACACACACATGCATCTATTCATAAATATTCATACATACCCATCCATATATACGCACACACATATATACATTTGTGTATGCATATATACTACATGCACGCATTCATTCATCCACATATATACTACATCTACTCATACATATTTAAACATGCACACATTAATACATACATGTATGCATTTTATCTATACATACATACACATGCATAGATAAAACATACATGCATGCATACATCCATCCATGCGTATATACCACATACATGTATTCCTCCATACTCATCCATCCATACATATAAATATATACATTTTTGTATGCATATATACTACATGCATGCATTCATCCATACTCACATACATCTATTTATACATATTCACGCATATGGACCCATGCATACAGACACACACATATACATTAATGAAGGGCACTCTCCTTAATACCATAAACCATAACAGAAAACAAAGAAACAACAACAAATGCGAGAAAAAACTATGGACTTCTTATTTGTGCCGCAAATGCGAAATTACAAAATTCACAAGTACAATATGTTAACCCACATGGGCTTCTTGATTACAATAATCTGCAAGACAAGTTGCAAACTATCACCTAGAGCTTTCCTACACAATATTCTAGCCTTTCTTAAATAGGCAATTTTATGCTGTCCGGGAAGGTTCTAGACATTGAAACTTAATAATTAGGGCCGACAGACCCTTACAATACATATAGAGTTGGGCAAATACATCTTTGACAATTATTTTAGATACTTTGGGTAGCCCATCTTCGAGAAGCTATAACTTACAAATCGTTGCTCTAATTGGCTATTATAACCACTTTTCAAAAATGCCAACTCTTGATCTGCACACTTGGAATGCCAATAGCGTCGTTCCATTGAGTTTTCGGACCTCATCTAGGCACTCTAAGGCCTCCAACAGTGAGCTTGAAGATTTTCTGCAAAATTTTCCATCGAAAATCTGTAGTAACTTATCCGATAGTTATGCTTGAGCAATGTGATTTTTATGGTAGGCCTTCAACGCTAAAATGAACCTTCCTATAGAAAATGAGAACATTCTAAGCTCATATGAAAAACTTACTAAAAATAGAAAGTTTCCATAAATAGTAACCACCCTGTCTACTGGTCCTTATAGAAAAGATTGAAAAGAAAATATTTTTGAGTGATGCAAGATTGCTCATACAGCTAGGATGCTCTTGCATTAGACACTTGGGGTAATTTGAGAAGTGACTCCGTCACATCTCAGGTGTTAGAGGAAAACCACGATGGTTAACCTCCTCCTTTGCTAGCCATGATGAATCCTCTACTGGCCTACTTTTCCATTTGACCAGGTATTCCTCATAAGTTCTCTTTCTTGTACTTTTGCCAACATGACTTTCTAGTATCTCATCAATCTCCTTTGTAGCCAAACTAGCTATTAGAATACTCTATTGTTCTTTTCCAACTTCATCTCCATCACCTCCTTCATAATACTATGTCAAATCTGAAATAATAAATATTGGTAAAATATTCAATTCAGTAGACAACTACACTTTATAAGCATTTCCAGAATCATGCCTTTTCACTATCTTGCATGGTCCAAACTTCTTCATCTTCAACTTATTATATGTACCCACTGGAAAATGCTCCTTTCTCAAATAAACCAAGACTTCATCTCCAATCCAAAATTCCTTATACCTCCTTTTCACATTAGCCTTAGTCTTATACTCCATATTCATTTTTATAATGTGCTTCCTCACCTCCTCATGGATATTCTTCAAATGTTCAGCAAAATCTTCTGCTTTAGCACTACTTATCTCTCCTTTATCCAACTGCCTCAATTTAGAAGCATTTCAGGGACTGCTCCCATATACAATCTAGAATGGTAATTTACCAGTACTATTAATAGAATTATTATATGCCAATTCTACCTGTGGTAAAATCATATCCCATCCTTTTGGTTTATCTCCAACCAAGCATCTGAACAAATTTCCCAGACTGGGATTCACAGCTTCTATTTGTCCATTAGTCTATGGATGATGTGGTGAACTGAACTTCAAAATTATCTTCAACTTCTTTCACAATGTACACTAGAAATATCCAACAAATTTAGTATCTTAATACGAAACTATACTCTTTTGACAGACCATGTAGTCTTACCACTTCTTTGAAAAATTATTCTACTACATGAGTAACATCACTACTCTTCTTACAAGGAATAAAATGTGCCATCTTTGAAAACCTGTCAACCACCTCAAAAATAGAATCATGCTCACACTGTGTCCTTAGTAATCCAAGAACAAAATCAATGTTGACATCCTCCCACGACTTCTTTGGTATAGGTAATGGCTGATACAACCTTGTGTTCTACTTTGCTCCCTTCACCATCTGACATACTTTGCAACTTTGTACAAGCTTCTTCACATCTTGCTGCAATTGTGGCTAGTAACAATTCTTAGCAACCAAAGAAATGGTTTTATCTCTGCCAAAATGTTCAGCCAATCCTCCACTTTGCTTCTCCTTGATGAGATTCTCTCTCATTGAACTTCTAGGAATGCACAACCAGTTACCACTTGTCCTGTCAAGTGTAACAGGTTTTGTACAAGCCTTCCACGCTTCACCAAAATTAGGATCATCTAGATACAAAGTACTAAGTTCCTCATCCCAACCACCTCGATTTGTATTTCTGTTAGCAAAAGTTGTCTTCTACTAAGAGCATCTACAACTCTGTTAGACTTTTGATTCCTATGTTTCAAAATAAATGTATAAGTCTGCAAAAACTTAACCCACTTCAAATGCCTTTGGTTCAATTTTTCTTGACTATTCAAATATTACAAAGCTTGATGATCAGTATACAAAACAAACTCCTTAGGAAGAAGATAGTGTCTCCACTTCTTCAATGCTTGAACTTTAGCATAAATTTCATGATCATAAATATAATATTTTCTTTTTGCATCATTCAATTTCTCATTAAAATAAGCAACAAGTCTACCTTTTTGGCTCATAATAGCTCCTATTGTAGTACCCCCAACATCATAGTCTACTTGAAACACCTTGTTAAAATCAGGAAGTGCTAAAACAGGCTACTCAAAAACTTTCTATTTCAACAAATTAAAACTCTTATCTGCTCCTATAGTCCACTTAAATTCTTTCCTATCCCCTTTCATTGTTTCAGTCAAGGGTCCACAAATACTACTAAAACTTCTTATGGACTTTTTGTTGAAACAAGCCAATCTATGAAAATATCTTACCTCTATCACACTCCTTGGAGTAGGCCATTCAAGGATAGTCTTCACTTTTTCTGGGTCCATTTTCAGACCTTCTACTAAAACCACAAATCCCAGGTACATGAACTCCTTCTTTACAAAACTACACTTCTTTAAGTTTATCAACAAGTTTTCTTCTCTCAACTTATCAAACACCTTGTGAATATGAATCAAATGCTCCTCCAATGGCTTACTAAAGATCAATATATCATCTAGGCAAATAATAAAAAACTAACCTAGAAACTTTGTACCTCATTCATGAGCCACATGAAAGTACTCGGTGTATTTGTTAACCCAAAAGGCATGACTAACCACTTGTATGGTCCTTCCCTCTTCTTGAAAGTAGTCTCCCGCTCATTGCCTTCTTTGATATGAATTTGATGGTACCCACTCTTCAGATCTATCTTTGTGAAATGCTCAGCCCCACTCAAACAATCCATAATATCATCAATCCTTAGCAATAGAAATCTATTGATTTTGATCTTGTTGATAGCACAAGAATTTGTGCAAATCCTCCATTCTCTATTCTTCTTTGCTGCTAATATGGCTAGTACAACACATGGACTCAAACCCTCATGAATCAACCCCTTTTGCAACAACTCATGAACTTGTTTGTTCAACTCTTCACTTTCTACTAGTGTCATTCTGTGCACTACCTTATTTGGCAAACTAGCTCCTGGAACCAAATCCATCCGGTGACTAATCTTCCTCAGTGGGGGAAATTCAACACGTACATTATTTGATACAATATCAAAAAACTCTCCCAACATATCTACAAATTTTGTAGGTACGTCCTCTATTTCTTCTTTTTTATCTTTTGGAATTATAGAAAAACACACGTGCTCATGCTTCATACTTTTGAAAAACTCTTTTCCATGAACAAAACATATTATGGCAGCACTACATATCTTTTCTTGTTTACCCTTCAATGGTTTCAACTTATGTTTCACTCCATCCTTGGTCAGAGTGTAAATATTTTCTCGCCCATCATGTACAACATGCTTTCCAAACTACCATAGCCTACCCAACAACATATGACATATGTCCATATGTATGATATCACATAGTACCTCATCCTGGTAGCTTCCAATCTTAAACTTCATTGAGCAGTACTCATTGACCACAACCTTGACCTTGTGGTCATCTTGCACCCAAGAAATATGGTATGGACGCGGGTATTTCTATCTCTGCAGCTTCAACTTGGTGACCATCATTTTTGAAACCAAATTTTTAATACTCCCACCATTAATGATCACATCACAACACTTATCTTCACATCTGTGCCTTGTGCAAAACAAGTTCCTTCTTTGATCAAGTTCATTCTCACCACTTAGCAAGACTCTTTTGTTAACTAGGACTTCTCCTCTTTCAACATCTTCAGAATGTGAGGATCTAGCATTTTTATCAACATGTGCAACTCTGGCTTGGCCTTCTTTTCTTCAATCTGTCCTTCCTTGGCATTGGGTACATTCAAATTCTCTATGCTCTCCTCCACAGTGAAAATATTTTCCATAGAGTTGTTGCTTATTTTAGTGAGAAGTTGAATAGTACAAAAAGAAAATATTCTATTTATGATCAAGAATTTTTCGCTATAGTTCAAGCATTGAAGAAGTAGAGACACTATCTTCTTCCTAAGGAGTTTTTTTTGTATACTGATCATCAAGCTTTGAAATATTTGAATAGTCAAGAAAAATTTAACCAAAGACATTTAAAGTGGGTTGAGTTTTTGCAAAGCTATACATTTGTTTGAAACATAGGAGTAGGAGGTCTAACAAAGTTGCAGATGCTCTTAGTAGAAGACAACTTTTACTGACAGAAATGTAGATAGAGGTGGTTGGGTTCAAGAAACTTGGTGCTTTGTATCCAGATGATCTTGATTTTGGTGAAGCATGAAAGGCTTGTACATAACTTATTACACTTGACAAGACAAAGTGGTTGGATTTCACTATCCAAGATAGCTTGGTGTTCAAAAGAAGCTAGTTGTGCAATCCAAGAAGTTCAATGAGAGAGAATTTCATCAAGGAGAAGCATAGGGGAGGATTGGTTGGACATTTTGGTACAGATAAGACCATTGCTTTGGTTGCTAAGAATTATTACTAGCCATAGTTGTAGTAAGATATGAAGAATTTTGTATAGAGTTACAGAGTATGTCAAATGGCAAAAGGATTGAAGTAGAATATAGGGTTGAATTAGCCATTACCTATACCAGAGAAGTTGTGGGAGGATGTCAGTATGGATTTTGTTCTTGGATTACCGAAGACATAGCATGGGCATGATTCTATTTTTATGGTGGTTGATAGGTTTTCAAAGATGGCACATTTTATTCTTTGCAAGAAGACTAGTGATGTTAATCATCTAGTAGAATTATTTTTCATAGAAGTGGTGAGACTACATGGTCTGCCAAAGAATATAGTTTCAGATTGAGATACCAATTTTTTTAGGTATTTGTTGCATACATTGTGGAAGAAGTTGAAGAAAAATTTGAAGTTCAATTCATCACATCATCCATAGATTGATGTACAAACAGAAGTTGTAAATCACAATTTGGAAAACTTGCTGAGATGTTTGGTTGGAGACAAGCCAAAAGGATGGGATATGATTTTTCCACAGATAGAATTTTCATATAATAATTCTGTCAATAGGAGTACTAGTAAATCACCATTCCAGATTGTATACAGGAGTAGTCCTAGAAATGCTTCTGAATTGAGGCAGTTGGATAAAGGAGAGATAAGTAGTGCTGAACTAGAAGAATTTGTTGAGCATTTGAAGAGCACCCATGAAGGGGTGAGGAAGCACATTATAAATATGAATACACAATACAAGGCTAAGGTAGATGTGAAAAGGAGGTATAAGGAATTTTAGATTGGAGATGAAGTCATGGTTCATTTGAGAAAGGATCATTTTCCAATGGGTACAAATAATAAGTTGAAGATGACGAAGTTTTTACCGTGCAAGATAGTGCAAAAGTATGATTCTGGAAATTCTTATGAAGTGGAGTTCCCTATTGAATTGAATATTTCACCAGTATTTAATATTTTATATTTGATAGAGTATTATAAAGGAGTAGATGGAGATGAAGTTGCAGAAGCATAGTTGAGTATTCCAACAGCTATTTAGCTACAAAGGAGATTGAGGAGATACTGAACATTCATGTTGGTAAGAGTACCAGGAATAGAACTTATGAGGATTATCTAGTCAAATGGAAGGGGATTCTAGTAGAGTTTTCATCATGGCTAGTAAAGGAGGAGGTTAACCATCTTGGTTTTCTTCTAAACACTTGAGACATGATGGGGTCACTTCTCAAATTACCCCGAGTGTCTGATGCAGAAGCATCCTGGGTGTAAGAGCAATCTTGCATCACCCAAAAATATTTTCATTTCAATCTTTTCTATTTTAATAAGGACTATTTGATATGGTGGTTACTATTTATGGGAACTTGTTATTTTTAGTAAGTTTGTCATATGAGCTCAATTTTTTTTCATTTTCTATATGAAGGTTCATTTTGGAGTTATAAGCCTACCATAAAAATCTCATTGCTCCATCTTAAGTATCAGAGAAGTTATTGTGGATTTTCGGTGGAAAACTTTACAAAAAAATCTTTAGGCTCACCGTTGGAGACCTTAGAGTGCTCAATTGAGGTCCAAAAAATTGACCAACACTTTCAAGCCTTTAGATCAAGAGCTAGCATTTCCAAAAAGTGCTTATAATAGCTAATCAGAGAAACGATTCGAGAGTTGTGGCCTTTTGAAGTTGGGCTACTAAAAATTTCTAAAATAATTGTCAAAAATGTATTTGACTGACTCTATATGTTTTGCTAGGGTCTATCAATCCTAGGTATTAAGTTTAAATTTCTAGAACCTTCCCAGGTGACATAAAATTTCCTATTTAAGAAAGGCTCAAACATTGTCTAGAACAACTTTGGGGGATAGTTCACAACTTGTCTTGTAGATTACTGTAATGAAGGTGCCCATGTGGGTTACCATATTGTACTTGTGAGTTCTGTAATTCTGCATTTTAGGGGCAAATGAGAAGTCCATATTTAGTTCTCACATTTTTTGTTGTTTCTTTGTTTTTGTTATGTGTTTATGGTATTAATGGGAGCACCCTTCATTAAGTAGCATTAGAGCTAGAGTTCTTGAGTGTGTGGACAAATTGCCGACTGTGAGATAGTTCTCACTAGGACTATGTATTGGGCTAATCATATAGATAGATCATTGATTGCGAGGCTGTTGCACTAGGGTTTCAATGAAAGCACAAAATGCCTCTATGAAGAGAGCATGGTGGAAGAACTATACGTGTTAAACCTGAGGGTTTTAGAGCCATCCAAAGACAAATGCCAGCATTGGAAGAACAAATGCATAGAGAAATACATCTTCTTATAAGAGGTGAAAGCAAGGATGAGGACAAAGTAGAAGAAAATACTAAAGTAGAGGAAACTCTAAACCTAGAGGAAGAGAGGCTTTTAGGGCCATCTCCAAGATTGGAAAAAGACCTAAGTTTGAGGTTCCCACATTTTTAGAAAATCTTAACCTAGAGGAGTTGATCCATTGGATCAATGAATTGGAGGAGTACTTTGAGTATGAAGATATTAAGGATCTAGATAGGGTCAAGTTTGCAAAGGCAAAAAAGAAGGGACATGTAAAGTCTAGTAGTAGGAGGTTCTGTTGGAGCAAAATAGATAGTGAAAGGAAAAAATCACTAGATGGGATCAAATGATAGCTAAAATGAATAATCAACTAAATAAGAAAATCTAATACAGATAGAAAGGAAAAGCATGAATTAGATATACAGAAGAAGGCGAATCATCCATGCAAGGAGCTCAAAAGAATCAAAGACCTACTTGCAATCACTGTGGTAAGTTAGGTCATATATCAAACAAATGTTGGAGTAATGGTAAAGCTAAACTCAATGGAAAATGCTACAATTGCAATAATAATGGTCATAGAGCTAATGAATGTAAAGAAAAACCTAAATTTGAAGGCAAATGTCACAAATGCAAGAAACATGGGCACAAATATTTTGAATGCAAAACAAAGATATTAAATCCAATAGAACAGATTGTAAAAGCTATATTTATTTGGGACTACAATACATGGTGTAGATGTCATTACTATAAAGAAGTTGGACACATTGGAATAAATTTTGTGAAACATCACATGAGAACAAGCGACACTAGTAGAAGATGTTTTATTTGTATATAACTTGGACATCTTGCCAAGAACTGTATGAACACTAGAAGAATTGAAGATGGAAAGAAAGCCAATGCTAATAACATCAGAAAATAAATGAGACAATAGTGGATTATGGAATCTTCTTAGAATGTAAGTATGAGAAATGAAGCACATGTCAATCAAGAATTGGGTGACTCAAGCATTTCTACTTGATTTGCCACAAGGATAACTAGAACTAAGATTTTGAAGCAAACATCTTAGATTATTTCTAGTTAGCAAAGAGGAAGATCCATATCAACATTCAAGATGCAAAGGGATCACTAGGTGTCTAAGGAAATTCTAGACCTTACCGAGCTAGGTCGGGTTGCAAGACCCTACTAGGAAAGGTTGAGAGTAACTAAGTTATTGTGTGGACATCGAGTCATGAATGGCTCTGCTAAGCAATTAATTAAAACTGAGTGGAAGATAGTTTGTCATCAAGCAAGCAAATGTACCGAGCATTTATGGCAATTGGAAAGTGAAATTTGTTAAAAAGGATGAAATCAAATTCATTTGTCACTGTGAATTTTCAAGAGCTATATGCGAAGAGCAATTTCTATGCATCCAAGCAATCTATGAGATTTTTTGTTGAAGTTTTATGTGTTTTTGTAAACTCTACCGAGCAATGAAATTCTCCAGTAGTAGGACCAAGAAGGGGTCTGAGATGTTACTTCAAGGCGTTGAGTGGAAAACACCTAACTTCAAGTTGAGTCTTACAATTGCAAAAACTCTTGATCCTATTAGAGCTCAGTCACAACTTCCACCAAAGGTACTACTGGTTAACGATATTTTCTCTCATTTTTGTTGTACAATTCAAGACACAGGAAACCTAGAGATGGATGAAACTTTGGAAAAGATGTGTGTGAATGGTGTGTTACAACCCGAGCATCAACACTTGGAAACCAAGGGTTTAACCCACATCCCACATATGCCTTGAGACTTCCAGATAAAATGGATAAGGTTTATTTTTAGCCTAGTACACAATGGGCAGCTATGGTTGGAGCATCCTATTCCCATAATGAAGAAAATGATTCATTGAATCATAGGGTTCCCAGTGTTGGCCAAGTCAAAGACTACCAAAAATCTAAGTCAGGTAGAACTAGAAAAGGAAACTCTTGCTGAATGGGATATGAAGATCAACTATCTAGCTGACATGGAACTGAAGTTTGGAATTCATGTACTTGCACACAAAATATATAGCTCCAGTCGACTCAAAAAAATATCATGTGAGGCAGTGGATCTTGCTTTCAAAGTGGTAAAGAACAACATGTCCTTCGACCTTGTCGAGTTGATGTTGAACCAATTCAAAAAAAACATGAAAAGTATCATAACTTCAAAGAATAACCCATGTTACAAGTTTGGTTCACTTTTAACCTATGTATTCTTCTTTGTACAAAATTTTTCCCTTCAAAAGGTATAGTTGTATGGAGAAAAGATGTACCTATACTATATCAAATCAATGAGTATATTATAGAGATGGGTAAAAACTAAGTCAATATCATGGAAAATTATTTTGATTCATTCAAGGATAAGATGAATAACATATTTAGAATTCCAAAGAAACTTGTAGAAGACTAGAAGGATGATGTTTTTTTATGTTATATTGTGATAGAGTATACATACAAGTAGTCAAACTTAGAGTGGTATAGGTCAAGCCTCTAGGCTATGAGGTTAATATTGATGATACCAGGGACATTATTGAGGCTTTATTGAATGAAGTTATGGATCCCAAGGCCACATATTTCAATACATATGATGAAGCCAAAGCTAGAATTGAACTAGAGATTAAACTTCCTTAGGCTGTCAGCAAAGGAAAGAAAAGGATAGTAGAACTAAGACAAGCTAGTTCTACTCTCCTATTGACAGAAGATAAAGGAGATGATATGATTGAAGATGATGCAAAAGATGAGGTAGATGAGGCAAAACTAGAAGAAGAAAAGATAATCAAGAGGAAAGGTAAGGTTATTATAACCAAACCTACCAAGTCATCTATTGCAGTATTCACAAGAAGAACATCTAGAAAGAAATTGAAATTGGGTGATGAAGCAAAGGTTATTATTTTCAAATGGTCTCCACCTACATTCCAAGAAAAATCGAAAGTGATTGATTCTGGAGCTGGCATGGAAAATTTTAAATCATTGATGTATGAGACCAAAAATGCAGAGGAAAAGAAGCAAGTTGAAGACATGATTATGTCTAAGCTAGGTAAATGGAAATATTCAACAAATCAACTTGCACAACAGATTCCAAATGAACTGATGGAAAAAATCTAGCCAAGATGGGAACATGCCAAGAAAATTGCAAGGGACATATATTAACAAAATCTGAGGTAACTCATGCTAACCTTTAATGAAAAAGAAGTGAAATATTCCATGAAGGAGAATTAAGTAAAACTTACTTTGAAATTTAACACCTGCTTGATATTGGTTAATGACATTGAATATGTGGTGAAGAATGCCACTAATACATGGAAGAACATCTACAATCTTCATTAGAAGAGTGATCTTGTTGTTCATGTCAGTGATAAAGATGATGATGAAGATGACAAGGAACAAATGGATAATGATGATGAAGAAGAAACAATTGATGAGAATAAAGGTGATGAGGAGCAAGAACAGGAAGCCATCAAAGAGAATCACCCTGTGATTCAAGGCATTGAGGCAACTGAACTTGAGAAGATTTTAGCAGTGGTTATAGCCTCATTTCCTCACTCTTTGAGAAAATATTTAAAGCCATCAAGCTCAAAGAAAGCTTCTACCCAGTTGGTTGTGACAAACACTGCAAATCCAAGAACTCAACCAATCTTTGCACTCGTTCAGCTCAATACTTCATTGACTGAAGTGACTAGTACTTCATCTATCGAGTAGTAAATGCTTCCTCCTTCATCAATTTTGGCTACTCAGTTACAAGGTATTTCTATAATAAGTGCAATATCTAATTTTATTGCTAGTCCTTCCATTTCCACTATTGTTACTATTTCATGTATGCAAATAGTCAGTACAAAGATAGTTGAGAGCAAGCCTCAATTGAGTACTAAGGTTTCTAGCAAAGACAAAGATAAGGAAGAAGACATTAATCTTCATGAAGATATAGTTATTCCAAATTGGGATATCTCTACTCTAAATCTTGATCAAATGCATATAGTAGGAGAGCTTTTGTAGAATAAAGCTAAGTAGCAAAGGCTTAGAGAGGAGAGAAATAGAGAAAATCAAGTGCTAGAAGATGCAAAAAACATTCTTGTGGATGCACTCAGAACCGAGGTTGATACTTCTCAACCCATTTTGGCTCAATTAGTAGAAGTGGTTTAGAAATTTAATGAAGATCTCAATGGGAAAGAGAAATTGTTGCAAAGAGAAGAGAAGAAATTTAAAAATAAAGTATTGGAGCTAGTTGATAGAAGATTGCAATATACCAAGTAGACTTGTCTACTATTCTTAGCTTATTGGAAACCTCTGCCAAGAATGTCACTTCTCTATTTGGTAAACTATGTGATACATCTATCTTTACATAGGAAATCAAAGATAAACTCTCCAAGATAGATGAAGATCTGAAGGCAAGTGCACACTAGTTGTCACTTGATCTGAGCTACAATTTTGCTCATTACACAAAGATCAGATTTCTGATTGATATGCAAGCAAAATTATGAAGGGAAGAAACTAGGATAAGGGCCACACTTGTAAACATACAAGGAATGATTGTTCAAAACATGTATACATTTCAAAAACACATTGCACATGCAAAAACTCTCATCCATGATAACAACTTCTGCATAGTTGATCACATGATGAAATTATCAACAAAAGTTCAAATTTTATTACATGCAAGCAAGGTGTTGCAAACATGGAGATATACATGGATGACTTCACTACATTTGGTGTCACATTTGAGGAAGCTTTGGAGAACTTGGAGAAAGTGCTAATCCAATGTGAAGAGCACAACCTATCTCTCAATAGTAAGAAATTCTTTCTGATGATGCAGGAAGGTGTGGTATTGGGACATTTTATCTCTGAAGGTGGAATCTAGGTAGACCCTATGAAAGTAGAGGTAATTCTCACACTCCCCACTCCTACAAAGCAAAAAGAAGTCAAATCTTTCCTAGGACATGCTAGCTATTATAGGAGATTTATCAAGAATTTTAGTCAAATAGGTAGTCCTCTTTATACTTTGCTTAGCAAAGAGGCTAAATTTGCCTAGACAAAGGAATGTGATGACTCCTTCCAGAAGCTCAAGTCACTGTTGACAACTACACCAATACTTAGGGGTCCTAATTGGACTTTGCACTTTCACATACATACAAATGCTTCTAACTATGCCATAGGTGCGGCCCTAGGAAATAATTCTCAATTTCTTGAAAATGCAATCTACTATATCAGTAAGAGCCTTCATGGACTAGAGTTAAACTATACAATGAATGAAAAGAACTATTAGCAATTGTTTATGCTCTGAATAAATTTTGGCATCACATAACTGGTTATCCCATATTTGTTCATATTGACCATGCATCAATAAAGTATCTCATGAACAAACCTGCTATAATAGGTAGGTTAGCAAGATGGCTACTTCTTTTGCAAGAATTTGATATTACAATCATTGGCAAACCTTGGTGTAATGACCCATTTCAGGGCCATTAGAATTTAAACCTTAACTATGCATATATTTATATTTTTTCTTCTTCATGATCCTTTACTAAAGTTTTTATTCCCTCTTTATATATTTCAATGGTAAGAGTTGTGTCTTTTTATAATAATATAATAGTTGTATTAATAATATAATTATATTAATAAATATTATATTAACATATAGATTACACTATATAAGTTCAATTATTCATAACATATCTATCGTGATATCATTATTCTAATAGTATTAGTGATATAAATATTATTTATTTATATCATAATATGGATGGATATATGTATCTATTAATATTCAATATTATATTATTTAATATCTAATTACTATATATATATATATATATATATATATATATATATATATATATATATATATATATATATATATATATATATATATATATATATATATATATATTTGATAGTATTTATATTATTATGATCTACAATAATTTATATTTTAATAATATTATATTATTCATATATATTATTTATTCTTTTAATATTATAGACCCTATCTATAATACTTAATTTATTATTAAATTATATGTCAAATGGGGATATCACAGTCCTCCCCTCTAGAATTTGCTTGTCCTCAAGCAATTGATTTACTCCTCATAGTATGGATTCATTCTTTTTCCTGCATATGTGTTAGGGACTTGCAAAGTAGACATGTTAGTATATAATAGCATGTACAAGAACATATGAATGAAGACACAAAGTAGACACTTTAATGCATGAAGACGCGATGCAAATATGAGGTAGACACACAAATGCATGAAGACATGATGTAGACACATAGTATAAATGTTATAATCTAGCTTACAAATTGAAAGAAAAGAAAGAAATATTTTACCACTTTAATCATGAATGTCGTGCTCCTTTCTCTTGTCTTGAAATAAAAAGTTAGATTGAAGATGCATACTTTCTATAGCTAGTACTATAATAGGGTGTATAATTCCATAGTGGATGGTAGATTTATTGCGGCTCTAAGTTTGGACACACTCAGCTTGGGGCTCCCTCAGACCTTAGTCCATATTGGGATTCATTCTTTCAAATTCTTGTTCTCTTCTCCCATGCCAATCCTTCATGACACTTGATAGGTGTCGTGTATTGATGATGTCATGATTCAAGCCACTCGTATCTCTTTTTATGTTTATGTGTTCCAATTCTTTTGTCTTTGTGGGTAGCTAGTTAATTGATTCAACAAGATCTTGACCTTTGTGGGTAGCTAGTTGGTATTCCTCTAAACCATGCTTGTCCAATCAATTATTCTCAAGTTTACCCTTGCCTCTGCTTAGAAGATCCTTTGATTTTCCTTAAGGACTTCTTATCACAAATTTACAAACTTTGAGCTTCATGTTGTAACTATTATTGAGATGATTTTGTTATGACAGATGGTGACTGAGGGTGTTGAAGTATCATTCCTCCAAAAGTTCTATTTCATGCAGATGTCCAATCTGATACTCTTATCATCAATGAGGTGTCGTAACAAATGCACTAAGATGGAAGTTCAATCTCAGTCAATAAGACTTCCTCTGAACCATTTGTGATAATGTGTTGAACACCCCATTGAGTTGGGTAGAAGTTTTGTCTTGTGAAACTTTTGATTTACCATCAAATCTGGTCAAGCACCAACCACTATAAAACTTCATGATCAAACTCTATTTATAAGAATTTAGCTCTATTTATAGCTTCCCTACTAATGTCTTTGATAGGGTTTAAGACTTTTTCAGCTTACTCATTATTCCATTTTAATATATGATTGTCTTTATCAAAGAGGAAAATCAATGTTGTCACTCATCTTCCACTACTTTTTTGACCATGAATTAATAGAAGTGTGTCTCATTTGGTCACAATTCACAAACTTTTAGTCACATGGTTATAAAAGGGCTTCCAAATATAGCTCATCTAGTCCCTCCAATATTTTCCAGATGCTTAAATAGTTCATTAAGATAGACCTGTGTTGTAAAAAATATTAATTTACATCCTTTTCCTATATAGTATTTTGTATTTGTGCCAAACTTTTTGTGGAGAAAAAAAGAAAAAAGAAAAAGGTAAGAAATTAGGCTATGATGTGGAGAACAAAATATTCATATAGCCCTTGAAGCAATTTTTTAGGCATCACATGATTCCTGTAATGCCAATAGACTGTTGCTACTCACTCGGCTACCTGGACACATTTTTGTGGGGTTGACCTTGCTTTTATGGACTTCTTGGCATTAACAAGTATATCATGGAGCTCAAATGAGACCCAAATTCCTTGGCCATCACCCTCTTGTATTGTTATGATATATTTCTAGGAAGTATTGTATTATGCACCCGTGATTTTTATGTAATATTTTTCTCTTAACACTTGATTAATTTCGTCCAACAGTTTGCCTTCTAGTTTTATTTTATTTTATGAAATTGTTCACTGCATTCTTTTTTTGTACTATTTTCTTGCAACATTTGTCTGATACCCAATACACCATGTTGTAGGAATTAAATCATCTTCATTTCTAAAAGCTCTGTTGCTACACGTTAAATCTTAGGGAGAATAACATTTGATGGAATAGACATATAAATTTTGTTTTTAGGGCCTGAAAGAGGAGACTTTTTCTTGAATCTATGAGCCAAATACAACACAAATAAAATTTATCTATAATATCTAGTAATGATATATTCTTGATGGTTTGTTTTTGAGGACTGTAGATAGCAGGCAAGATTTTTTTCTTATGTTTTTACCACAGTAGTGCCAAACATTATATGAAGTTGACTTGTATCCAAAGTTGCTATAGTAATTCCAAGAAAATATGAATGTGACATGTAATTGCCATAGTAAGAAAATATGAATTACAGTATTGCTACAGTAATTCCCGAAGTCTCCTTGAACCACGTCTCAATAAAATCGAGCATTTGTAAGATTGATGATTTTAGAACCACCAACGTTTCCCAACATTTTTGTAATTTGAACTTTCAATCAATAGTAACAAAAGTAGAGTGGTATATTTTAGAAAGGAATTAAAAATAATTTTTTGGATGTCATCTCTGATATACTATTATTATACTTGCACTAGCTATTGCAATCACAACCTTTCTATGCTTTATACATGAGTGACTCTAAGTGATAATATGAAATCTTCTTCTCTGGTACACCTGACTGCAAGCCTTCTATTGATATTTAAGACTCAGAGTCCAAAAAAAAAAATTATAGATTTTTATTCATTAGATATATTATTTGCATTATCATTTCCAGGATGGCAAAATTGTTGCTCTGATACCAATTGTAATGACCCATTTCAGGGCCATTAGAATTAAACCTTAACTGTGCATATATTTATATTTTTTCTTCTTCACGATCTTTTACTAAAGTTTTTATTCCCTCTTTATATATTTCGATAGTAAGAGTTGTGTCTTTTTATAATAATATAAAAGTTTTATTAATAATATACTAAATATAATTATATTAATACATATTATATTAATATACATTATTAATATAATCATTATTTTACTATTTAATAGTTATATTAATAATATAATTATATTAATATATTATATTAACATATAGATTATACTATATAAGTTCAATTATTCATAACATATGTATCATGATATCATTATTCTAATAGTATTAGCGATATAAATATTATTTAGTTATATCATATTATGGATGTAAATGTATCTATTAATATTCAATAGTATATTATTTAATATCTAATTACTATATATATAATTATATGATAGTATTTATATTATTATGATCTATAATAATTTATATTTTAATATTATTATATTATTCCTATATATTATTTATTCTTTCAATATTATAGATCCTATGTATAATACTTATTTTAATATTAAATTATATGTCAAATGGGGATATCACACTGGGAAAGAAAATGTGGTAGCTAATTATCTATCCAGAATCCACCATGATGATGAAGATACTACTTTGATAGATGATACATTTCCAAATGAGCATCTATTTCATATTGCTGTCCAAACCCCACGGTATGCAGACATTGCTAATTACATTGTAACTAATAAAATACCAACACATTTCTCTTACAAGGAAAAGAGGCTTCTTGTAGAGAAAAGCTTCCATTTCTCTTGGATTGATAGCATACTATTTTACACTAGACCTGATGAAGTTATGAGGAGATGTGTGAGAGAAGATGAGACATATGACATTCTACATGCATGTCATAATGAACAATGTGGAGGGCACTTTACAGCAAAAAAGAAAAATATTGAATATTTTAACAACTAGTTACTATTGGCCTACACTTTATAAAGATGTAGCCAATTATACATGGAAGTGTGATAAATGTCAAAGGATGGGCCAACCAACAAAAACAAATGAAATGTCTCTCAATCCAAAAATGGTTTTAACACCATTTGACAAATAGGGCATGGACTTCATTGGTCCAATAGATCCTCCATCCAATGAGAAATCATATATCCTTATATGCACTGACTACCTGAAAAAATGGGTTGAAGTCAAAGCCATGAAGCATGCTTTTCATTATAAAGTTGCCAAATTTTTGTATGAAGAAATCTTTACTTGATATGGCATACCCAGAGAACTTTTTATTAACCAGGGTGCTCAATTTACTTCCAATCTAATCGCAGAGCTCATGAAGGAATATAATACCAAACACTGAATATCAAGTCCCTATCACCCTCAAACTAATAGACAAGCAGAAGTTACAACTTGGGAGATAGAGGTCATCTTGACAAAGACAGTTCATATGCACTGCAGAGACTGGAGCAACAGTACCAAAAGTTGTCTGGGCATATTGAACAACATGGAAGACCACCATAGGATTCACACCATTTGAACTGTTGTATGGAAAAGAAGCAATGGTACCCATTGAGTTTGACCACAAAACTTTAATAATAGCACTGGAGTTAAACATTGACCTTCTTGCAATATAGAGAGAGTGCCTATTGCATCTTAATTCTTTGGATGAAATGTGCAAGTATGCCTTGGAATGCATAGAAATCATACAGAAGCAAAGGAAACAATAGCATGATTCCCACATTAAGATCAAGCAATTTCAAACTAGTGACTAGGCATTGCTTTATGATTCTAGATTTAAAGACATACTAGGCAAGTTGCAGACATGATGGCTGGGACCCTATGAAATAAGCCATGTATTTAATAATGGAGCCATTCAGTTAACCATAATTGATCTAGTACACTTCAAGTTATTAGTCAATGGACATCGACTAAAGTTGTATAAATAGCCCGAAACAAAAGAAGACTTCCTGCAGCAATTTCATTAGTCAGTTTCAAATGCACAATAGGTAACACTTCTTGCAATAGAAGGTGTTGACCTCCTACCTGTAGCTCTTCAATAAGAATTCTTTCGAGCATGCCCATAATTAAAACTTTATGTCCACATAAAGTTCAAATTCTCCATTCACTTTCTAATTTCTTCTTTTTCAACTCATCTCATTTCTTTCTCTACCACCCACCCATCTTCCACATCATCATTTTACAATGCTTTCAATAACATGGTGAGTTTGCTAACATATGTTGTCATTGCTAATCTTTGACTCTCGTCACCTTCATCTGCCACATGCAATGATCAATTAGTAGGTATAAGCTTTTCAAACTTTATTCATTTTTAGTGCATAGATTTCGTTGGTTATATCTATTACTACATTAAATATATTGTTGTGATGTTATGCTAGTTCTATACCTTGTGCCAAGTATGACAAGTGAGGAAACTTGTCCATGTTTCATAGGGGGTAGGGAAGGTTACTAATTCCCAATGACATTTCTATTTATTCATTAAAAGATCCTCAAATATGTACTCTCTTTTTGTTTGATTAAAACCCAGTTGCCATGGTACGCAAGTGTCAAGTGTTGTATCCTTATTCCCAAATAATTCCTCATTGTTAGACTATGATGTGACCTAAATTTAATTTTGATGCGACTAAAATTAAATTTTGGGATGATTCTCACATATCTATGATTTATTTCCATTAAAACCACATTACTATTGCTCATGGTGTATTGTTCATGACGAAAGTTCACATAAAAGAATGTGAAAAGGGTCTGTGGTTTTCAAATAGAAAAGGAAGAGTTTGAAATTCACAAGCAAAGAAGGTAATTATGCAAATAGAGTAGAGATTGAAATTAGCAATTACAAATGGGAGGACAATCGTAGCAACAAGAACCAGTAGAATATAGTGTTTTTCTTTCTGATGTAGAAGTAGTGAGAAGATTTAATGCATCTGGCTGGTTAGGAGATTTCTTGAAACTAATAGAATTTGATGAAGAAGTAGCTACTGAATTTATATGTACATTTGAGGAAGGTGAAGCAATAGTATGGGGATTGATAGTTGTTGCCACAAAGGAGTGGATATTAGAAGTAATTGGGCTACTAGTAGTAGGAGAACACTACCCCAATGCACATGATGCTAGATCAGCTAGGCCCCAGTTTTTCATACCAACTGACCCTCCATTGGATATAACTAAGTAGGGTTGCAAAAGAATGTCTCTTACATCATTGTACAATGAGTTAGCCATACATATTGTTAGGTATTTTACCTGTGAAGGAGAATTTTCATATTTTTATGCACATCATTTTAAGATTCTTAGTTATGTAAGGCATAATTTTCCAGTGAATGTCCCGAATTTCTTGTACAATATGTTATGCATTAGTGCTAAGGAAACCTAGAAAGGGAAGGACAACTATGTTACTCACCATGCCCTAATCAAATTACTCATAGAGAGATCTCTTAGGGATGTCTCTCCCATGTCATGGATAGAATTTGTCTAGCATAAAACCCTACACCCTCAGACTGCCCCTAATGAACAACCCAGTGAAGAATTTATAGTCCCTAATATCAAAACTACTAAGCAAAGTACTCAAGGTGTAGAGATAAAAAATGTGCCTTTACCTGCTCAAAAGAGAAATATACCTACCTCTGCCCAAGAAAAGAGAAAATGGAAATTACAAGAAGAAACCTCATCTCTGGTAGCAGAAAAAAAAACCCTATAGTTTCAAAGCAAAAGAAAACAAAGTTGGTTCCTACAACAACCACTCCTATAGCAGAGACACTGAAAAGAATTAGTAGGAAAAAGGTTGTGGTGCTTGAAGAAACCCTTGTGTGAAGAAGCAGTAGAATGAAAGAGAAAACTCCTAAAGTGTCTGTAGAAACACAGTCCACTTCACCCAAACCATCTAATAAATAATCTCTAGTACAAGTTGTTTAGGATGATTCCCCCAATCAACCTAAAATTCTAGACATTCCTCAAAACCCTAATGAGGAATGTAAGATCATAATGAATGAAAGCCAAGATAATTCCTTAACAAGCGAATGGGATACTCCAGGCTATAAAGAAGAAAAAGTCTCAATAATGCATCAACTAACCTGTTCAAAAACTGCCTTAGTTCCCTACAAGCAAACATGGTTTACAAATTTCTTAGAATAGTCATGGAGGGAACAGAGAAAGATAAGTAACTATGAAGGGGAAAGTGGCCCAATTACCTTGCAAATGCTTCTTTTTTAGTTATATAATAAACATGTGTTGAAAACAGCCCTATGGAAAGAGGAGAAAAAGGAAATGAAGAAGGTAATAGTAGATCAAGGTGAAGAAATTTCCAACTTAAAAGAGCAATTGGAAAAAAAAAAACAAAATATGGATCATGCTCTTAAATTTTCCAATCAGATAATTACTTGTAGGCCACCACATAGGATCTATGTCATTTTATTAAAAGAAAAATTCCTTTTATTCCAACTCATGATGACCCTTAGAGATATAAATACAGAATTCAAGAAAACTCGAGAATTCTATGGTTTATACCAAACTCTTCCATCATGGCAGAAAAATTTACTTTGTGAATTTTATGTGCACAATTTCATTATATCCCTACATAAACTCAATGGAATCCTTTACCTTACATAGGGGATATACACCTTAGGGCCCTAATCTCTTGGATGCACAATAAGGCCAATTATGATAGAAAAATGAACAATTACAGAGATGAGGAGAGAATAGAACCCCTACCATTAAGAGTAGAGAGCACTAAACTAGAGAAAATCATTAGGGATTGGTTCGGGATGACCTATGGAGATGTTCACAAGGAGATAAGAAAGAAAATCTTTGAGGCCAGAACAAAAGTATACGCAAAATATGATAAAATGCCTTACTTTTCCATTCAGAGAGCCATGGCTAGTGTTAAAAGAAGATAGGGTAGATTACCTGAGGGAGTCAAAAGATCATAGCCACACAGTCCTATCAACCTAGAGGCAACCCTTCACTGAGCTCCAAAATACATATAGTTTGGAAGGTAGACTAGACCAAAACTTTGGTGTCCAATGCAACCATCTATGCTCCTTTGGCCCCTGTATGACATCAAATTTGAACAACTTGACAAGTTGCAAGAGGACCATAGACAGGAACTCTAGGAAAGAACACAAGGATTCTACTACACCTTCAAGAGTAGCAAGCAAGGGAAGACTGAAGTTGGAGATTTCTGATCAATGGCTAGAAGATGCAATGCTTAAGGACAAGCATTAAACTTACCAGGGGATAGATGATGATGATAATTATTGCTTCTATTTTATGTTAATTTTAATACTTTGTTTTAATACTACCAAGACATTTGTGAACTTATGCTTAGTTGAACTTATGATTAAGTCCAGATAGAATCGTTAACCAATGGGTAGATAGTTATGTCATATTTTACCAATATTATAAGTATAATGCAGTATTTCATATAACCATTGAAATGTGTGTTCTAATATTTGAATTTAATTTGTTTATGCTTATTTGCAAATATTTCTACATCATAACTAACTTGTTAGGGAAGAAGCTGGAAGATGGTCGACAACATTTAAGGAGGAGTGTTAAAGTCTAGTCATGGTGGAAGAACCATAATGGTACTAGGAGACATAGCTGCTATAAAGGAGGAGCTATTACTCCAAGAATGAAAGGATGAAGTGTTGCTATATTCCCTCTACATTTACTATCATGTCGAATTGGTTATCCAAACTTTTTTGCTTATATTGTGAGTTGTTATATTTCCTTCTTCTTCTCTAGTGAATTTGTAGTCAGTTTGTTTTCTTTCTTGTTTTAGAATAAGTGTCGATCCTCTATTTATATGGATTGGATTGATAGTTTTTGGAGGTTACAAAGTTTATGGAAAAATGTTGTTGACTCTTATAGTGAGCTATTTTGCAGCTTTATGTAGTGTTCTTATGTAAGAAGTTTTCGAATGTAAGAAGTTTTGGAATATAATGAAGCAATTCTTGGTTTACATTCTGTGTTAGTAGATAAGCAGAAGCCAACCAAGGGGGTCCACTTGGGAGGTGGATTAGACTATAGTAGTGTAGATTTTCTTCTAGCATTTACAGTATTTTAGGTAGAGGTTATAAGTTTCTTCTTGCCACATCACATTTTGTAAGTGTTCCTGCGACATTTGCAAGATCAGTTCTAGTGGATGGTTTGAGTTGAAATATAAGTTAGCATATAATTTTATTTCCAACATTCATTTCAGTAAAGAGTTAAGTGTGTTACTTTCCTACAACACTAGTGTAGGTTCTCTCTTTGTATTTTAATTTCTTGTAGCTTAAGCATAATTACTCCTTAAGAATCCTAGTGCACATACTGTGCTAACCATTTCAAGTATACGTCCCTGGATTGACAAATTAAATGGACCTAATGATTGAGGAAATAATCCTTAGATTGAATAAACTATTCCTAATTAAGGCCTAGGGCATGATTATCACATACCTATTGTGAGGCGGACCACCCACCACAAAACAATCTAGAAGATTTGGGTCTCTCACTATTAGAAATAGATTCTTTCATGAATCAACTAGGGAATGCAACCCTTGTCAATACAATCATAGACAAAAATAGAGAAACCATCATGGCTAATTTTTAGAGAGATAATATTGGTGCCTTTTGCTTTAGAAGGCTATCACCTTTGGACATATTAGATCTTGCACATCCATTGTTGAAAGACTTCCACCACTCATTGGTCCCTCTGATCCAAATGATACCTTTTTCATACCTGGAAGAGGAAATTAAACAGTGATACCAGAAATCATGGGCCCAGATATACCTTCCACCCAACTCAGTGCTCCCATCCCACAAAGTAACCAACCCACCATTCCATAGTCATTGGTCCACACATTACCACAACAATCTACCATCATACAACCTACACTCACCGCAAATTCCATCACTACTATTGTGGCCACTTTGCAACCTGAATCCATTCCACTTAACATTGTAGGACTTTCCACCTCCCAAACTAATACTTCCACTTCATATCTACTCATTAGTAGTGCACCTAACATATTCCAATTGAACACCTAATCTATAATGTAATTCACTATAGGGATATTGCCAATAGGGCCTGCCAACCAACCTCTCATCACCCCTAGTCCATTTACATCTATGCCAAACACCACTACTTCATATCCATTTGGTCCTTGGAATTTAGGGCAATCACAAGGGCAAACCACAAGTCTCCTAATTAGTACCTCATTTATGCCAACCTTCCAAGCACAACAACCACCACCTCCCATCAATCCACTACCACCCATCACCAACTATTTCTCCATGCCACCCATAGGGAGTAGCCAAACAATACCACAACAACAACCAACATTGGGGACACTTCACCACATAAACTATTAGGCACCCTTCATCACCTAATTGCCTTCTCAAATAGGAGCACAACCAACCTACATTGGTCAAAATGTGTAGCACCAAAGTGTAGCATCGACATATCCACCAGTCATCCATTAGTAACCACCACAACAGTAGTATGTGCAAACACCCATACCAAATCACCCATTTGCTCAACAATCCTACACCTTTCCACCCTAGCAACAACCGCAATACCAACAATTCACCCCACAAGTGTAAATGTCTGCCCAACCATCATCCCAACAACTAAAAAATCAAATCCACCCATCATAATACACCCATCAAAACTATCCATACTCACCTACTTCATTAGATACATACCTTGCATTGGGGGCACTAGTAATAACATCTGTCAACTTTGAGTGGGAAGAGATGGAGAATGATCCAAAGGCACTCAAAGATGGAATTGAATCCAAGAACTTCAAATTTGATGAGGTTTTTCCTTACCCATTTGATAGATCTATCACCATGACACTCGTCCCCAAACACTTTGAGATTCCAAAATTTGATAAATTTAGAGGGAAAGGAGATCCAATCACACATGTCAAAGAATTTTACATGCATTTCCAAGAAGTGGACTACAATGATGTATTTCTCATGCACCTCTTTCCCAAGAGTGTAGGAGGTCCTACTTTGGAATGGTTTTATCGAATACCTCAAGGCACAATTAACACCTTTGCTAATCTTTTAGAATCCTTTGTGGCACAATACACCCATCTAGTTGAAACTGAGTCATCCATGGTCGATCTAGTCCATACTAAACAAAAGTATGGTGATGATTATTTACAAAGATGGAAAACCCTCATAGCATGAATCTCTTGCAACATACTAGAGTATCACCTTGAAAAAATGTGCATTGACAATGCACACCTTAGACTCTCTCATGACATGGTCATAAATTACCTACAAATGTATAAAGAGATCAAGTAGAAAGGCACGGGTCTTGAGTGAGGGCTTATCAATGATGGAATCATGAAGCCCCACAAAGAAAATCACCATGAGAGAAGATACTCCAATGATAAACCACAATATTGGAACAAGAACAAGAATACAGTGATAGACAATGCCACTAATACACGATAGGTCCATGTAGTTGGTGTCGCACCCACAACATTAAACATCCCTCAACAATAGATGTTCCAACAACAACCATCACATTCACCAAACATGTTCTACCAAAAAACATACCAACAACCTTTGCAACATCAATATCAACACCACACACCAATAAATAAATATCAAGGACCAACAAATTAGACTAATGCTATCACCATTGCAGCTGGAAAAACCAAGGGTCCCAAAGAAACCTTGTGTATATACTCCCTTGGGGGAACAACTCAATGTTATCTTCAAAAAACTAGTCCATGATAATCTCATCCAATACCCACAAACATAACCACTAAACCCAAACATGGCCAAAGCACCATGGTATAGAGAGAATAAGTTCTACAAATTTCACCATGTGAAAGGACATCCCACCCTTAGATATATGCAGCTCAAAGATTTTGTGCAAGACCTAATTGATCACAAGGAAATCATTGTAGGAGCACAAGCCTCTCCAAACATAGGTCTATTGATCTATCAAAATGCCTTCCCACCACACAACAACAAAAATGCAAGCAAGGCACCTGTGCAACACAACAATACCAACAACAAAAGAATGAACAATGCCCAAGCCAAGCAAGGTGACAATTGTTAAAAATCAAAAGACTACACTTCAACATACCTTGACTATGGTAATTTTATTGGATGTATATTCCAAGATGACCTTTTGTTAATTTTCTAAATATCAAAGGCTTAGAAAATCAATGCGTAGTCACAACATGACAAACCCAACTCAATATTGTAGGGCCACCTGCACCTACACTTGCTCCTTCAACAATGTAATACAATATTTTGGAACATCTTGGAAACATGCCAGCCCAAATATCCATCCTGAATTTACTCTGCACAAGCCCACTTTATAGAGAAATCCTTAACAATGCCCTCCATGAATCCTATGTCCCCACTAATATCAATGCCATAGAATTCAAAAATCTAGTGGGACACCTCTCCGCCTCATGTGCGTTATCCTTCAAACCATCCAATGTCCTAGAAATTGAACCATATCATATCCTTCCACTTTGCATTTTTGTCATGGTCTCCAACTTTGTCGTTAAAAGGGTCATGATAGATAATGGGTATGCCTTGAACCTATTTACTTTGAGGTTCATTAAACAAGTTGGATACAGTAAGGTAGACATTTGAAATGAGGCCATCACTATCAAATCCTATGACAACTTGGAAAGAATGATAGAGGGAACTATCTTGTTGTCCATCAGAGTTGGGCCTGCCACGCAAGAAATAGTGTGCCATGTGGTTGATCTTAACCTAACCTTCAACATCCTCCTCGACCGACCATGGATTCATGCCATGAAATCTATTGCATCTACTTATCATCAGTGCATCAAATTTTTGCATCACAACATTGAGATAAGCATCCGCGCTGATCCAAAACCCTTTACATATTGCAATATGGTAGAAACATCCTATGATAATCATTGCCCTCTCATTGAGATCGACACCACCATCACCAGCTCTTCTGGTACGTACCACAACCCTGACACCATCTTAGCCTCCACAATCTCCACCATTAAGATCAACCACCAAGGTTGTGGTGGATATAGTCTCTCATATGCATTTTTTGTTGGTGTCCTGCCTCTTGACCCACATACTTGGGGGTGTCCAACATATCAAGGACCAAAAAAATACACCACTCCTCAACTCAAGTAATTTGGGCCCACCATATTTGTTGCAAATGGGATCCTTGATGGAGAAGAAATGACACCTCACAACATCACATGGCTACACAAAGATCCACCTTCGAAAGACTACTTCAAATAGAAATATCCTCGCTCACATTGACTTGCCACTAAACAATGGGATTATCAAGGACGTCACCTAGGAAAAGAAAACTCAGGCATTAGGAAACCTATAGAAGCATACAAAGAAGAAAAGAAGAAAAGCATAGGATTTGGATGCCCAACAACTGGGGCCACTAATAAAGATGGACATCCCTTCTTAAATGTCCACAATGAATTCATAGAGGTTAAACACATCCCTAAAGAAGTAGACAAGAGAGCCTATGACGATATCCATGACACTAACATTTCCCTAGGAGACTCTGTACTTTGTGAACTATCCATCAACCTCATCAACCTACCCCTCACTCATCTCGAACTCATTGATTGGGACCAACCAAATGTACTCCATGTTGACAAGTTCCCTACCAAGGAAGTGCTCCTAAGATTCATGGGGGCAGAGACACCACACAAGAAACCAAAATTGCCATCAACTTATGTCTAAAAATTAAACTCGAAGGGATACTTCAAGGAGGAAAAAATCTCTAGTTGTGAAAATTATAAGGGAAAAAGCTATAAAAATAAAAAAGGAACAAAAAAGGTATCCTTTGGTGAAAACTCCTCTAGAGCACCATCAAATCAATCAAAAAATAAAATAGAAATAAAGGTCACATTTGACAGTTGAGACCTCTCTGAGGTGCATGAAGATGGATATTTCTTGCTTCCCCCACAAGATCATAGGCCAGAAGTATCATCTATCCTAATTGAAGAAATGAGACCAATCAACATCAGTCTAACAAAGACATCCAAGATCATGTACATTGCAACATCTTTGCCACCAGACCAAGTTGAACTTCTCATTGAGGTACTTCAAGAAAACATTGGCCAATTCACATGGTCATACCAAGACATGCCAGGACTTGATCCTAATCTAGTTGTACATCATTTTGTAGTGGATCCAAAAGTCAAGCAAAAGCTCTGAAAAATACATCCCAAGGTCACCTTTCTAGTAAAGGAAGAATTAGAAAAGATGTTGGAAGCAAAGGTCATTTATCTAATCAACTAATCAGAGTGGATTTTGAACAAGGTACTAGTCACAGAACCCTCTAGTGATATCAGGATCTATATAGATTTCAGGGACCTCAATAAGGCTTGCCCCAAAGATGATTTCCCATTGCCAAATATTGACATGATTGTGGATCTCACAGCTAGCCATGAACTACTATCTCTAATGGATGACTTCTCTAGGTACAATCAAATATGGATCGCCAAAGAGGATCAACATAAGATTACATTCACCACCCCTTGAGGGACCTTTTTCTACAACATGATGCCATTTGTGTTGGTTTAAAGAATAATTTTGACAGCTGAGTGTCAATACACTTAACCATTTTTCACTATACATGCCGAGCAAAGAGTACGAGCTAAGTCACAGTCAAGTACCAAGCAATCTAGAATGATCAAGTGCCGAGTGATATCAAGTGCCGAGTAATATCAAGTGTCGAGTGATCCAGAGTGTTCAGGTGTCGAGCTATCCAAGAAACAGCATGTACCGAGCATCAGTAATGCTTCATGAGCTGAGTAACTCAGAATATCAGCATAAGAGTTTGTAATTGCACAAACTATGATGTAAACCATTTTTGTAGCTGACACAAGGTAAATCTCAAAAGATATAGAGATAAGAATGAATTCTTTACATTTCCTATGCAATTTGCATGCAGCCAATTGAAAAATTGGAAAGGCATGCAACCAATCAGCAAAAGGAAAGTATTGAGCGGGAAATTGAGATTCAATGTGGATCGTAGATCCATACTTAACCCTAAGTCTTTGAAGTCTTTTTAAGGAAGACGAAAGTCTCACTGTAACAAGGATGAGAGAGAGAGAACAATGTTAAGGGGAAAACATAGTGGAATTCAGTGAAAGGAGACATAGAGGGTAAGAGCAGCAATTCGATATTCAGTTGATCAGAACAAAGCAAAGGAGACAAACAAAAATTAGATCTCAGAGGATCGAAATCAAAGAGAGAGCCAGAACAAGTGCCTGCATTCAGCAATCAAGGATTGCAAACTATAAAGTTTATAATACTTAATACTCTCTTACCATTGTATTAGAAAGGAAACCCTATGTAGATAGGTTGGCTTAACAGCTATTTGTTGATCCTTATCAAAAGGTGATTAAATCCTTTAACAGGGTGACACTTCATGTAAAGTGTTTGTAAATCCTTTAACCAGGTCACTATTGACACAGTGTAAAGCCTTTAACAGGGTAGGCCTTTAACAGGGCAGACCATCAGAAGTGGTTGAACAATATTGCTGCAGTGATTTTGTGGGTATCATCCCCACCCCAGTTTTACCTTCTTATTTTTGGAGGGTTTCTGGGTTACCAAATTCTAGTGTTATGTGTTGTTGAAGCATGTATTAGTTTCATGTTTATTTGATGTGTTTACATGCATGCAATTTACTTTCAGATAAAAGTATTATTGGTTAAAGTGTGATGCTTCTGATTCACCCCCCTCTCATAAGTATTCTTTCCATATTTGAATATTCCAACAATTGGTATCAGAGCATCAAGGTTCTCACAAGAAGAAATCTAACAACTTGAAGAAAAAGATCTAAAGATGGAAGTCTTCAAACTTGGGAAGATTATTGACAATCAAGTGATTGATGTACAACTGGCTCTACACAAAGTAGAGGAAGCAAGGGAGGAACTGAGAAAATCCTTGAAAAGAAGAAAGGATTTAGCCATAGCTGAAAATGAGATAAACTACAAGGAGATTGATACCACAAATATATTTGCCAATAAAGATACTAAAGAGTTTGATGCAGCAATTGCAGAACTGATGGAGAAAAACAAAGTTCAAGCAGATGAGATAAGATCTCTCAAGATGGAACATGAATCACAGGCCATAATGTTATGTGAAATCACTGAACAAAAGAAAAGAGCAGTTGAGGACAAAGTCATGATGGAAGATGACAAAAGAAATCTTGCAAATAGACTGGAAGAAAAGAGTACTGAATTAACAAGGATCTCAAACATGTAGATGGATACACTTGCCCAAATGATGAACCTTCATCATGAACTCAATGTGAAAGACATTGAGATCTCTACACTGAAGATGCAGAAAGAACAATTGCAGAATGACTTGAGAAGAGAAAAAGAAATTTCAGAGAGCTTCAACAAACCCAATGAAGCCATCAAGTATTTTGAGCAGTTGCTGAAATCCCCAAGATCAACCCATGATACATCAGGACTTGGATACAACAACACTGAAGTTGGAGAATCATCAAAGAGTGCTGAACAAATAAGCGAAAAAGGTAAGGATTCAAAACCCACTTGTCATTACTATAATAAGAAGGGGCATACTGCTAATGTTTGCAGGAGTAGGAGAATCAATCAGCCAAACACACATAAAAGCAAGAGTTACTGTCACAAATGCAAAATGCAAGGACATATGACACAAGATTGCAGATCCAATGTCACAAGGACACAAAGATTTGATGGACATTGTCATAATTGCAAGAAATATGGACATAGGGCATTTGAATGCAGATCAAAGCCTATGTGGACATCAAATTAGCCAGCAAAAAAAAAAAGGGAATGAAAGTCATTGGGATTACAACACCAGGTACAGTTGTCACTATTTTCAGGAATATGGACATATAACCTAGAATTGCATAAGAACACATTTTAGGGGAAACTATAAAAGATGGTTGAGTCAAACCACATGTTTCAGTTGCTTGAAAATTGGTCATATCAGCAGGAATTGCCCAACAAGGTCAAAGGCACCAAGTTCTAAGTTCAACAATGGAAAGGGAAAGATAGATGTTGAATACATCAGAAGTTAGATGAATAAGACATGGAAGAAGAAAGATGAGTGCAGCACATCAAGTGCAAAGATCACTTCACCTAATGGGTCAAGTGATCACACTTCATCTAATTAAGCAAGAATGGATGTGTGGGATTGATATACTAAGTTATATCATACATTAGTCCCAAGACATAGAATAATTTCAAAGAAGAAATCAGCATAAGCAAAGATGCTAAGTCAAAATTGAGAGTCTTGCAAAATTTGCCGAAGTTGTCTTCAGGTGCCGAGTTGCTAACAATGACCGAGTTGATAGTTGATGCCGATGTCATGCCCAAACTACGAGGGCAAAAACACACAATTTTTTTTAAAATTATAATTATTATAATACTCACGTTTGATAAGTTTTGTGATCACAGTTTAAGTATAGGTTCTCTATGTTACGTCTTAAATTCAAAATCCTGAGGAGGAATAATATAATAAATATGCTGAGCATTTTAAATTTATAATAATTACTAACTAAAATTAAGGAAAGACATAAAAACTTATTTACTCATCCAAACTCTTAACTATAATAAAAACTTAACTAAATATACTAAATCGAATAAATAAACACTAAATAAATCTGAGTTTAGTTACCATCTAAATACATTCAAAGTAAAAAAAATCAAATCTAAATTAACGATTACATCCATAATATCTAAAATTGAATGAATCGAAATCAAACTAACTTTCATTATAAAACTTTACTAACCTAAATTAAATTTACTAATTACATTTCAAAATTGGAAACCTTCCAAAATAAATATCAATTTAACTAGCATAATCCTAAATTACGTACTATCAACAATTTTAGTAATACCAACTTACCTCTATACTTGTTAAATTATGACTAATTGAATTCTTATTATAATCATTAACTTAACTAACACTATACTTCTACTAAACAAAATTAACTAACTATTACATAAAACTATCTAACTACCCTTTAGGTTTAAACTAAATAATATTAAAAGCAACCTAAAATAACATAATATAAAAAAAACTACTTACACTTATAATTACAAAACTATATTAAATTGACAACTAACTAAAACTAAAAAAAAATAAAATTAAAATAACATAAATCAATCCTAACACTAATACTAACAACTAATATAATTAAAATGACTAACTACATTTATCTTAATTTAAACATTTACTAATCACAAAATAAAATAAATTACATTTTAAACTAACATAAATATATATATGAAACTTAAACAAAAGACTTTACATAAATTATGACTAACTAAAAAAAGGTTAAGAAATTACATTATTTAAATCAAACTAACTCAAAACTTTAAAACAACAACACATGCTAAACTAAATAATAATTAACAATTTTAATAAACTAAACTAATTTACAACTAACTAAGTTAAACTAACTACTAACACTAACACCTATACTAACTATCATATCTAACTCTATTACTAACTTTCCAAACACTCAAGGCAGCCTCTCAAGAGGTGGCACGCTGCCCAAGTCAGACATACGCTGCCCAAGGCAGCACTTTCTTGCAAGGTACACCCACTACCTCAATTCAAGGCAAATAAAAAAAGGAAAGGGAACAATAAAGGTTAACAAACATTACCCAAACAAAATTTAGCAACCCCATTCATGGCACAAGGATCTACGTACCCCTCTAAGATCCCCTCACGTGATCCAAGGTCTGCACATAGCTGACAACATGAATGACATGGAAGCCTATGTGAGAATGAGTTTCTTTTAAAGAGAATCCATAGGGCTTGTCAAATCGCTAGGGTGGAGGGAGTAGGATAGAAGTAAGTGCAAAAAGTTTTCTAGGTAAAAAAAAACAAGAGTCATGTTTTAAACTAATGTAGATAGTGTTTAAGGATATTATTTACTTGCTAATAAATAAATTTAATATTAATTAGATTAATAAATCAACTTGTATTTTTTTGAAAAGAATCCATTTAGGAATATGCTCTGTTTTAATCAAGGAAATGAGTATTTTCTCCATACAATTTCCAGCATCCCGTAGGTGGGTGATTTAAAATTTTGTTCTCTTTTTTTTTGAGAAACATAATATATTCATAGCAACTATATTTCAACAGTAGGAGTAAGAATTTTCTTATAAATTCTTGGTTAATAATTTCCATGAACCTCAAATGCTATGCATATCAATGATACCATAATACATAGTAAAATCATCTACATATTCATTTAACTATCTATTATAGTTGATGGAGCAAATAATTGAATAACATAGTAACTATACTAATTTAGGACAATTGATAAAATAAGTAGATCAGAATGATAATGTTCTATTCATTTGAAAGGAGTATCAAAACACACAAAGTTCTTGCAAATTTTACTTTCGACACAACCAACCATGAACTAAATCATTTCAAACTCAATGGAGATTACCATATATTTACATGGATTAACAACATCTCTCTCTATGGCCCATAAGAATGGAAACAACACCACATTTACACATTGAATCCTGCATAATTGAACATCCTCATTTCATCTTGTCTTTGATATACATTCATATGACGAAATAAAATACGAAAACTCCAAGAGAAGCAAAAATTACTCAATCACTTATTTTATTAACAACCTAATTCAAGGGCTCAGCTGAGAAAGAATCAGGAAGAAAATCCAGCTTCATTGCCAATCCAACAAAGTTTGAAATACAACTTACATAGGATTTCAATCCTAAATCACAACAATTTTAATTGAATTTTCTTCATGACCCTCAGCAAGGGATTCATAACAATTTTTGCATCATATTTCTAGTACCTTGGAGGGAATAGAATCTGATTGGGCGATAACCAAGCATACCCGAGAGACAATCAAACATACATATTCATACATGGTTTACACAAAGGGATTCACAATGAATCAACACTAGGGAAAGGTGGATTCTTCCAACCAGGAGAAGTCAAGCACAACACCAACAGATGCCCAATCGGGGCTATATAGCAAGAACTTCCGTTCTTTCATTTCAACTTACCATAATCATACAAGGTTTGTGCTGACAGGTAGGGGCCCATAACACCCTACCCTTTCTCCCTCTTCTCATCCTGAGAAGAGACTCTACACTGGTTGGAGTCCGACTAAACAGACCTTTCCCAAAATTGGTCACTTCTGCCCTCTCCAAGGGTGAGTAATACCAAAACACCCATCCAAGAAAAATCTCAAAATTGCAAACATGAACATGAAAGGAAATCATCCAAAAATAACATGGTTTTCAAAGCTTCCCAACATACCCACAAACATACAAACATTGAAACAACAACAAGGTAGCATAAGCATGAAACAAGAATGAAATCTGAACAAGGGAGATGGCAATTCCTACCTGCACAAAGAGGTAATGGCAATGGAAAAATTTGAGTAGAGTTTCCCTTTCCTTGCTTCAACCTTCAAGAACTCCTCTCTAAATGTAGAGATTGGGTAACCCCCTCAACTAGTCCAATGAAGGCCTCTAAATAAGCCTCCAACTCAACCACCCAAAAGGAGCAATAACTACTTCCACCCACTTAGCAATTCTAGAAACTCCTAACTCAACCTACACTATGGTTAAACCCTAAGTGGAGATGAGGTGAGGCAACTCATGGTAACCAATTGCAATTTCGCACAAAGGTAAAATGAGACTTTTTGAGTGATCTCCAAAGTCAACAAAAGGGGCTTAGGGGTTGGAAAAGACCCCTAACCCATACCCATACCCCTTGGGTATAATTATTTCATGTTTTAAAGCCTTAGGAATGGGTTTAGAGCCAAACAAAAGCTAAGAATTAATTAGGACCAACTAACAACTCTAAATTGCAAATTAAGCACTAATTCGGATTAAGGGAAGACTAACCTCGATTAAGAACCAAATTAGCAAAAGACACTTAACTAAAACCGACTTAAGTCCAAAGGTTACACAGCTAACCCTAAAAGAATGAAGAAGAACATAAACAATTCACAAGTGTCAAGCGACACTAAAAGAACATAGTTACGAACATTGACATTAACTGATCACAAAAAGGATACATACATACATCTCACAATACAATACTTGAATTACGAACAACAAGGTTTCCAAAATTAACACATAGAGATTAGTTTTGTTCCTCCGTCGGTTTCCTCGGCTAAAATATCTGCACACTCATTGCACACATCAGTAGCTCCGAAAATCACATGTACATATATACGTATCAAAAATTTACATAAATTGAAACATACATAAATCAGGGTTTCTTGCATCCTACTTATATCCTTAATCATAAAGATTCCAAAATCAATGTGTTAATCCTACATTTTACTTAATTCATCACATACATATACATAAAGCATTAAATGGCGGACATCAAATATCTGAAAATAACATCACACAACATGAAATAATATGATATGTTCAAGTATCTGATAATGTCTCGACATCTCGAGTCGTGAGTAACAAAAAGATAAAGTAACAACTAAGGCTACGAAGGGTTAGGGCGAGGCCTCACAGCCGAGCTGTGAAATATCAATGGAAGTTGAGCGAAGTAAAACACAATGGGTGCTGAGTCATGTTGAAATCGTTCAGGTGTCGAGTGGACAGTTGTCAGCACACTAAGCATTAATTGCTCTATTTTAAATGGTACAAAGGTTGATTTTCGATCATTTCTCACCATTCGAATGCGAAGTAAAGACAAAAAGAGTGCAGAAGATCAAGGGCGGCTTAGAAGCCATTTGCAAGGATTTCCATAGTGATTCATCACGAGTTTCAGCAATTTGAGGTATTTTACTTGTGTGTCGAGCTACGCAGTGCTTATAAACTTGTTTAAACTATAAACCCTAGTTTGGAAAACAATGACATCTGGGTCTAGAACCACTAAGGGCAAGGAGAGTCATGAAATACAATTGGTTAGTAATGAAGTCAAGCAACTAGAGTTCAAGCCCATTCTAGAAGTTGCATACAAGAATGATCCCGCAGGTGCATTATCTATTATTTCTGATAAAGTTGTTATGGTCCAAGATGTTCGTAGATGTTATAACTACAAAATTGGAGCCATAGGAGATCTAGAAATTTATAATGCATATGACAAGCTATGTGAGAACAAAATACTGAAAGATGAGTTGTCAATAATCGAGAGAAAGGGATTGACCAAAACCCTAGAGTTTTCAATTGTTTTCAAAGTTGAATGGGTACACATAGTTTTGAGCAAAATACATGATGGAGCCTTTTGGTTAGAAACAGGGCCAGTGAAATTTACCAAGAAAACTGTTCATAGGGTTACTGGTATTCCAACCCTAGATCAGCCAAAGACCCTGCATAGTAACAAAAAGGAAGTAATAGAGAGAAACACAGGTGCTAAATGGAACAATAGGGGAATGACTATTGATACAATCATAGAACCCCTACTAGATTTTTCTGTGAGAATCATTTCACACAAATTCTATTAGTCAAGCAGGTTAACCAATGTGCCTTGTATAGCAGTTGATGTTGCATACAAATTGGTTAAAAAGGATCATACTTATGATCTAGCAGAGCTCATGTTTCAACAGATTAATGAGAATCTGGGAGCTATAAGGAAGACCAAGGGAGTTCATTACAAATTTGGATCAGTTTTGGTGTGCATATTTCTCTATCTGATGAAAGAATTCCCTTTTGTGGGTAAGGTGAAATGGAATCCAGATAAAACAATTATTGAACAGATCAATGGATACATTGAATAGACGGGTGACAATTTTGATGCCCAAATGACTAGCTACTTTGAGGACTTCAAATAGTCCATGAAACAAAGAATGAGGATTCCATTCTCATTGACTGAGAAATATGAAAAAGACATTTTCTTTCTTGTAGATATTGATTATACTTATATACAGGCAGTCATACCTAGAGTAAGATGGCTTAGGCCACTAGGTTATGAAGTCGATATTGATCAAGCCTCTGCAACAATAACATCTCTCCTTGCAGAGGAAGTTGACAAGAATGCAAAAGCCTTTGGAACTTATGATGTTGTAAAATCAAGGGTGGTAACAGATTTGAAGACTGCCTCAGCAGTAAAGAAGAAAGAAAAATTGGTAAGGAAAATCAAAAGAAAATTTGGTGTTGAAGGAGAAGGAATAGCAGAAGAGGAAGAAGAAGACATTGAAGATGAGGGAGATGAACCTCAAGGTCTGACTCAAGGGTTAGGAGAAGATAAAGAGAAAAGTGCCAAGGAAGAAGAAGCTGAGGAAGCACAAGTTAGAACCGAGGTCACAAAAAGAAAGGCCACAACTCCTCCTGCTCCTCAACCCAAGACAAAGAAAGTAGCTGCTCCTGCACCAAAGAGACCTACTACAAGGGCTACAGCACAAAAAGCCCAAGAGGAGGCAAAAGAGAAGAAGAAAGCTTCAAAGAAGACTGCTGCCGAGCCAAAGAAGAAAAGAAAATTTGTTACCCAGCCTCAAACAGATGAAGAGAAGACTGACTCAGAGGACAACCAATTTCAAGTGGTAAGTCACAAACCTCAGAGTGCTATTGATAAATTATGCTCAAAGATTAAGAATGATGATTTGAAAAGTTTAAAGAACCTAAATTTTTCTAAGCTCACCACGGAGGAACAAAATAAATTAGAGGAATCAGTATATGCTATGATGGCTGATTATAAGCACACACCTCTAGAGTTAGATGAATCAATGCCTAAGGAATTGTACAAAATTGTAGAGGATAAATGGCATTTTTGTTTGCAAATGGAAAGGGAGATAAGGGAATCAAGATTAGCTAGGTTGTTGCCTAATTTGACTAAGGATCAAATAACAAATGCAATTAAGAGGCATAACAATAGATTCACTCCCAAACATAGAGCTTTTAGCATTTTGCAGAACAAAATTGAGGATGTAGTTACAAAGTCCACAAGATTGTGGAAGATAGTTTACAAGAAAACAGAAAATGTTTACAATGAAGAATATAAGGTAGAAGCAAGTGCCAGGAAAAAGGAGATGAAGGTATTAGGAATTAAAGAAAAAGAAAAGGAACAAGTGGAGAAGAAGGTTGAAGAAGAAAAGGAAGATGAAGAGGCACATACAGAGGAGAAAGAGGAAGAGAAAGATACAACTGAGAAAAAAGATCAAAGTGTGCAAGACACACAGCTATCACCTCCTAGTCCTCCTCATGCCATCATCACACCTACAGAGATTGTCAAAATCAAGGATGTTACAGACACTTCTAGTCCAAACATCAATCCATTAACTACAGAGGATTTACCAAAAATCCTTGACCAATCAACACTAGTAGCGAAATTGTGTTCAAGTCCTATATTGGTTAGTGTTGATGAATTGGAGAATCCAGTAGCTAAAACAAAGGCAATCAAGGTGAAAACACAAGAACCACCTTCGACCATACAATCTACTAGTATTCTATTCCTTCCTCCACCACCTCTACCAAGTGTAGTCACTGATACACTTTAGATGCCAAGTGCAGCAGTAGGGGAAGTCAAAGAAACATCTGAACAGCCAGTAAGTTCAACCCCACCTATTGATCACCAAAAGGATAAACAAGCTGAAGAAAAAGATGAGACAAGTAAGAAGGAGGAGTCTGCAATACAAATATTGGTTGCATTACCAAATTTGGTACTCCAACATAGACTCTTCAACAGCCGAGCACTGATAGGTTACCATTACAAATTAGTACACCATGCTCAAGCTCATCAAGGGCAGTCAGGAAACTTCACTATGGAGTTCCCGAGCTTGATGAAGAAATAAAGATTCCACATTATGAATCCAGTACTCTCACTGAAGAGAAGATCAATGAAATTTAGAGTGCATTGGATAGAAGAAGGAGACAAGAAGCACTAAGAAGAGAACACAAGCACAAGCATACCTTGAATGAAATCAAAGATATATTCATAGAAGCTTTCAGCTTAAAGTCTCTAGATGAGTCAAGGCTAATCATAGAGCAACTATCTGATATAGTTGACTAGGTGACTAGTGAAGACCATGATACATATGCCAAATTACTGGAATGGTCAGAGAGAAATTTCTAAGGCAAGGTAAATGAGAAAATATCTGGTGATATAGCACTATCACAAGTGGAGCTGGCTAAGAAAATTGAAACAGTCAAAACTGTACTTCGAAACATATTTTCCCTGTACAACAAGTTGTGTGATTTTTCCACATTCACATAGGACACTAGCCAAAGAATACTGAGCTTGGAGAGAAATCTAAAGATTTCTAACATGCAACTCCCTACAAATCCAGCTCAGAGTGAGAAGCATTTTGCCCAATCGCTTCACACACAAAGAGAATTAGTTGTCTTAATAGCAGAGGAGGCAACCACCAAAGCCAAATTGATGCAAATTCAATCCTCAATCACTCCTCATTTGGAAGTACTTCATAAGGAGCAAATGTATGCAGAGATAGTCCTCAAGAAAGACCCCAATTTTTCTACATCTGATGGACTTGTACACCTAGCAGTAGAGATTGCCATCCAGTATAAGTCATTGGATGTTGCACTAGCAAATTGGGATGCAGCTCTAAAGGTACTCCTTGAAGTAAATAGTACCTTTTTGGCCAAGTATGGCATTTCCCTATTGAACCCTTGACATAAGTGTCAAAAAGGGGGAGATTAAGTATGGGGGAGTTAAGTAGAGATTAAGTATGGGGGAGATATAAGCTGAGAAGGAGATACATAATGAAGAAGGAGATATAGAATGAAGTAGGAGATACAGAATGAAATGGTAAGTATGATGAAAGGGGGAGAATTTTGAAAATTTTTGATATAGCATATTGGTCAGAATGTAGAAATAGGACATAAGTCACTGAGCGTACAAAGCATAATCAACTCACAGGGAGTCATAAGGTATATTGTTATTTGTTCTTAAAATTTTTGAGCAAATAAGAGGATGCATGAAATAATGTCAAGATCACACGATCTTAGTTAAGTGTTTTTTCCACTCATGTCAAAGGGGGAGATTGTTGGTTTAAAGAATAATTTTGACAGCTGAGTGTCAATACACTTAATCATTTTCACTATACATGCTAAGCAAAGAGTAGGAGCCGAGTCACAATCAAGTACCAAGCAATCCAGAATGATCAAGTGTCGAGTGATATCAAGTGCTGAGTAATATTAAGTGCCGAGTGATATCAAGTGCCAAGTGATATCAAGTGCCGAGTAATATCAAGTGCCAAGTGATCCAAAGTGTTCAGGTGCTAAGCTATACAGGAAACAACATGTGCCGAGCATCAGTAATGCTTCATGAGCCGAGTAACTCAGAATATCAGCATAAGAGTTTGTAATTTCATAAATTATGATGTAAACCATTTTTGTAGCCGATACAAGGTAAATCTCGAAAGATCTAGAGATAAGAACAAATCTTTTACATTTCCTATGCAATCTGCATGTAGCCAATTGGAAAATTGGAAAGGCATGCAACCAATCAGCAAAAGGCAAGTATTGAGAGGGAAATTGAGATTCAATGTGGATTGTAGATCCATAACTAACCCTAAGTATTCCAAGTCTTTTTAAGGAATATGAAATTCTCACTGTAACAAGGATGATATAGAGAGAACAATGTTAAGGGGAAAACATAGTGGAATTCAATGAAAGGAGACATAGACGGTAAGAGCAGCAATTCGATATTCAGTTGATCAGAAAAAAGAAAAGGAGACGAACAAAAATTAGATCTCAGAGGATCGAAATCAGAGAGAGAGCCAAAACAAGTGCCTACATTCAACAATCAAGGATTGCAAACTATTAGGTTTATAATACTTAATACTCTCTTACCATTGTATTAGAAAGGAAACCCTATGTAGATAGGTTGGCTTAACAGCTATTTGTAGATCCTTATCAAAAGGTGATTAAATCCTTTAACAGGGTGACACTTCATGTAAAGTGTTTGTAAATCCTTTAACCAGGTCACTATTGACACAGTGTAAAGCCTTTAACAGGGTAGGCCTTTAACAGGGCAGACCATCAGAAGTGGTTGAACAATATTGCTGCAGTGATTTTGTGGGTATCATCCCCACCCCAGTTTTACTTTCTTATTTCCGGAGGGCTTCTGCGTTACCAAATTCCAGTGTTATGTGTTGTTGAACCATGTATTAGTTTCATGTTTATTTGATGTGTTTACATTCATGCAATTTACTTTCAGATAAAAGTATTATTGGTTAAAGTGTGATACTTCTGATTCACCCCCTCTCTCATAAGTATTCTTTCCATATTTGAATATTCCAACAATTTGGGTTATAAATAATATAGGGGCAATGTATCAGTGAGCTATGAAAATCATCTTTCATGACCTCATCCACAAAACCCTTGAAGATTATGTAGATGACATCTTGGTCAAATCTACTAATGCTTTGGATCACTTGACTCACCTTGAAGAATTGTTTTCTCAGTTAGAAAAGTACCACCTCATGCTCAATCCGAAGAAATGTGTTTTTGGCATCACATTAGGAGAGCTCCTAGGTTTTATTGTATCATGGTGTGGCATCAAGATTGGCCCACAAAAAGTCAAGGCCATCATGGACATGTCTCCACCTAAGACATTGCGACAACTCCATTCTCTTCAGGGTAAGTTACAATTAGTAAGGAGATTCATTTCACAGCTAGTAGATAAATGCCAGTCATTCACAGATCTACTCAAGAAGGACCAAAATTTCAAATGGGATCCTATCTGTCAACATAGTTTTCATCATATCAAGAAATATCTAGGAAATCCACCCATCTTGGTACCACCAATTTCTAGGAGACCATTTCTCTTGTACATATCAGCTACAACAACCACACTAGGGGCACTCTTGGCCCAACATGATGGTAACAGGAGAGAAAGATAAATCTACTATATCAGTCACATTCTTGTTGGCTATGAACTTAACTACACTTCTATGGAAAAAGCCTATTTAGCAGTGGTTTTCACAACTCAAAAGCTTCATCACTACATGCTCATTCATATAGTCAAGCCCATATCAAAGATTGATCCTTTACAATATATGTTGTCTATTGAAAACAGATTGATACAAGTATACTTAATGTGTTTCAATCATTGGTTTTTCATTGATGTCAAACTTGCTAGTTGCTGGTAAGACAATTGCTTATATGAGTTAAGTACTATCATTTATTTGATTGACAAAGAGGATTTGATCAAATGAGGTGACAATGGAACCTAGAGGAAAGGTTGAGTTATGATATGAAAAGGAGTACAAGAATCAGTTAAGACAATGAAATTATAGTGCATTGATAATCTACTTAAGGTTTTAAAGGATTGTTACACTAATTAAGTTCAGAAGAACAAGTTAAACAAAGTTTGTCTACCAAGCTTGATATTTTGCACAATACGTGTTCAACAAAGTTAGTGCAAGCCAAGTAGAAGATTAGTTGGAGTCAAGAAAATTTAATTTTAGTGTAAGCCAAGCGAAATAGTGTAAGGCAAGTAAAGTTTAGTTGATGTCAAGCACCAGAAAACATTAGTTTGTGCCAAGTGATTTGATAGAGGATGTCAAGCATTGCAGTATGTGCCGAGCATCAAAAACCAGTTAATGTTGAGTTTCAACATTATGAGAAAGATCAAGAATTTGATGAATTTGAGTTGACAAGTTTGATTTTTTGGATTGTGTGAACCATGTGGAAGATAAGGTTGATGAGTTGGTGGCACAAAATTCATGGTGAACTGTTTTGAGGCAAATTCAAAGAGGATTGAAGGAAAAGTTTCTATAAGGGAATAAAATGAAGTGAGGGGTAGATTCATTGAATCCTACCTAGCCTGACCTAACCCTAAAATGGATGATGGAGGATGAATGGAAAAAAATCTTATTCTCTATTTATAGAGATGGCTAGTCAGAAGCAAAGGTTGTCATGTGCGAGAACCTAAGGAAGAAAAGGAGTCTTGATGGAGACACAAACAAAGACTAGAATGAACACATAGGAAAAGGGAAATATTATTATCAATGAAAAATGCCCTATGGGCTTACAATAGTATGATTCTGGAGAAAGAAATCCTCCACTCAGTACCTTCTCTCTAACTCCACTAAGAGTTTCCTTTACAATGCTAGAAATGTTCTTGAGTAAGCCCCAAATGATTTAGGGTTAGGAATACATTCTAGAATATGTCAGTTGGCATCAACCGCCAAAAGAGAAGGTTCTAGAAATCACATTAGAAGTCGGTGTAAAATTAGAAAAATCCAAAAAATGGTAGTCCAACTTCTGGGAGGCATAACCTTTGAACCGTAACTTTGATTAACGAACCATTTACATTTATGGAAAGCTCTCAAAGTGCTCTACAGCCCTATAGACAAGCTTTGCTTGTCCCCCATTTTTGGCCTCGTACGAGGCCATTTAGTGCCCCATATTTGACTTTGACGTGCTCTTAGGAGGTCTCCAAGAAAATTAAAACTGCAATAACTTTATAACCATAAAGCCTTTTGACCTGATTCTTTTTCTGGAGTGCTTTAAATTACAAGTAAAATCATCCCTCCAAAATACACCTTCTAACTCATCATAATTTTGGCTCAATTAAAAAATAACTCATTTTCTACATTTACATGTATCCCAAGGTGCTTAGGAATACATTCTAGAATATGCTAGTTGGCATCCACCACCAAAATAGAAGGTTCCAAAAATCACGTTAGAAGTCAGTGTAAAATTAGATGAATCTAGAAATGGTAGTCCAACTTCTGGGAGGCATAACTTTTGAACCATAACTCTGATTGATGAATTGTTTACATTTCTAAAAAGGTCTCGAAGCACTCTATAGTCCTATGGATAGCTTCACTCATCTCCAATTTTTTGACCTCATACAAGGCCATTTGGTGCCCCATATTTGACTTTGAAGCACTCTTAAGAGGTCTCTAGGGAAAATTAAAACTACAATAACTTTCTAACTATAAAGCCTTTTGACCTGATTCTTTTTTTGGAGTGTTTTAAATTACAAGTACAATCATCCCTCAAAATTACACATTCTAACTCATCATAATTTTTGTTCAATTACAAAATGACTCATTTTGTACATTTACATGTATCCCAAGGTGCTTAAAAACTAAGAAAACTCTAACCCTGAAAACTAATAATGGAACTGTGAGAGTTGGAACCTTTATTTGACCCAAATGGGTATCCAGAAATGAAAACACATTAAACAGAAACTATCTCTAAGCATATTTTTGGGTGATACAAGATTGCTCTTACACCACTAGATGCTCCTGCATCAAGTCTAGGTTATTACTTTTTTCAGTGACCTAAATGAAGAGACTGCATTGGCGAGAAAAAGCAAGAAGGCTTAAGGGTATGGATGCTTGAAGGGTGAACAAGCTATCAAAGCTAAAGTGTATAAAAGCCAAGTAGAATGGAGGACTGAAACAAAGATATGTAATATGCAAGTGTGTTGCAAGTTGTTATCAGATCAAGCCTTACTATTACTTTCTGATCATTGTATTAGTCTAGGGTAAATCCTTTGGATTAAGGTTGACCTAACAGTCATTTGCAAATCCTTTAACTGGGTGACATCTAAGTGAATGATCTAAAGTCCTCTAACAAGGCTCACTCATAACAGGGTGATTGAAATCTAATAACTAGGTCACATTTAACAGTGTGCATTGAAACCTTTAATACAATTAGCCTTTTGTAGGGCATCACTTCAGAAGGGTGAGAATGAGTAGCATATTACTGGTGGTTTTTTCTCAAATTTGGTTTCCATGTTAAATTGTTGTGTCAAATATGTTATTGAATTTGTTGTGTTTCATGTTTACATTTCTAAATATTTGGTTTGACAATAACCTACAAGTTTAAGTGATTGCATAATCTTATGGATGCATGCATGATGAAAATGTTTTATGGGTATGGGTTCACTAAGCTATAAAAATTTTAGTTATACATCTAGACCTTGGGTAACTGATTCATGCCCCCCCCACCTCCCGAATTTATTCTAAAAGAATTCCAACACTTGGTATTAGAGCGATTTTCTTAAGAGGACTAGTTTGAAGGTACTAGAAGCAACAAGATCAGGATGTTAAAAAGAGAAGCAACCAAGACTAATAGAGATAAGTTTCCTACATGAAATTTTTTGATGAAGCTACACCTAGGTGGTCTTGGAGATCATGCACAATCTAATATTGTTGTTGAGCATACTAATCTTGTTGGAGCTCTAACTACTGAAGATTTGAAAAAGAAGAAAGAACACAATTAGGCAATGTTGGAAATTGCCTCTTCCCTAAGCTATGCCTAGTTTGATGATATCAAAGGTCGTCATCGTGTAAAGAAAATATGGGATGCTTTAGACACTATCTATGGATGTGACAAGAATGTTTTAAGAGCCAAAGTTGAAAGTCTCAAAGGTAAGTTCGATGATATGAGAATGCAAGGTGAGAATATTGCTCAATACTACTCTAGTATAAAAGATGTTGTTAATGCAATAAGAGGAGCTACTGTACAATAGATGATAATATTCTAGTAAGCAAAGTCTTGAGAAAACTTCTGCCCATCTATGCTATTAGAGTTTCTACAATACAATAATTGAGATGTAGGCTAGGGAATAATCTGATCCTTGAAGGTTTGGTAGGTAGGCCCATTGCTTTTGAGCTATCTAATATTGATAATTAAAAACCTATTGATGATGAATCTAATTTCAAAGCTAAGCTGATTTTGAAGAAACCTAATGAGAAGAAGAAGAAGAAGAAGACAAAATATGTGTCCAGTGATAGTGATACAGATGAGGAAGATGTAGATCAACTTGAAGCACTACTAGAAAGGAGATCTCATAGAGGTAAATGAAAGTTCAAAGGTAAGTTACCCATCATGTGTTTCAATTGCAATGAGGTTGGTCATATTGCTACTAGATGTCCAGAGAAGAAGAATTATAGAGGTGGTGACAAATATGAAAGAAGAAGAGATGAAGACAACAAAGATTACAAAGACAAAGGCAAGAAGTCTTGCTACATTGCTAAAGAGAAAACAAAAGAAGGATCTAACAATCATGATGATGAAGTAGTGTATGTTGTAATGAAGGATGAATCTGATGAAGATAAGGCAACTGCTCTAGTGTCTTGTATGAACAAGAATGACATATGGATCATTGATAGTGGGTGTTCACATCACATGATTGGAGATAAAAGTAAGTTCATTACCTTGAATTATTATAATAGAAATAGTGTAAGGTTTGGTAATAATGCACCATGTCTGATAAAAGGAAAAGGTTCTATCAAGCTCATAGAAAAGATTTTTTGTGGCAATGCTTACTATGTTGAAGGACTTAACTATAATCTGTTGAGTGTGTCACAACTGAATAATTTAGGATGTAAGGTTGAGTTTGAAAACAAGATTGCTAAGATATATGATACTAATGGAAAACTTATTGGAAAAGGTGATCAAACTAGAGGTAATATATTTTGTCTTGATATAGAGGATGCTACTTGTTTAATTGTAAAATTTGATGATGTGTAGCTATGGCACAAGAGGTTATGTCATTTTAATTTTGATAAGTTGGTTAGTATTAATAACATTAAAAGAGTAAGGGGTTTGCCTAAGTTGAAGAAGTTTGACATTATAATTTACAAATAATGTTAGTTAGGAAAAATGACAAAATCAATTTTTAAGAGTAAGACTCATACCTCTAAGGAATATTAGATATTGTTCATACTGACTTGTGTGGAACAACTGTAGTGGAAAGCTACAAAAGAGATAAGTAAATTATGCTAGTTGTAGATGATTATTCTATAATGATGACTGTTATGTTTCTGAAATAGAAATCTGATGCTTTTCAAATTTTTAAGTGGTACTTAGCAAGAGTTGAGAAAGAAACAGGTAAAAGTCTGAAATGTTTGAGATCTAATAGAGGAGAAGAATTTATATCAAATGAGTTTGAGATGTTTTGTAATGATAGAGGAATCAAAAAACAAACATCTACTCCTAGACCCCTCCACAAAATGGAATTGCTGAAAGGAGGAATAGATATGTAATGGATTGTCCTAGGACACTCATGATGGAGAAAAATGTTGCTTTGAAATACTACAGAGAAGTTATAAGTACAATTGTCTATAGCTTAAACTGCGTGTAAGTCAAGAAAGGTACTCATTCAACACCTTTTGAACTATGGTATGGATACTCACCCAATGTAAAATATTTTAAGGTATCTGGAAGCAAATGCTATATTCTCAAAGATTTTAAGAATGGTAAACTAGATGCAAAAAGTGAAGAAAGTATATTTCTTGGCTATTCCACAAGTAAAACTTACAAGTGTTTAAATACTAACACTAACAAAGTTGTGGAAAGTGCAAATGTAAAATTTGATGAATATACAAAATTATATGAGGCTGAACCTATGAAGGAACCAAAAGAATACACATAATTTTTATACTTATATGAAGGTATTTCTATTGATGAAGATGTTGTAAATCAAGTTGCAAACCAATAGTAAGTTTCATTGATTATCAAGTCACATACTATGAATGTCGAGTTGCATTCAGGATCTGAACTACATTCAGGTGCCAAGTTATAGAATGAAGTAGAGGAACATTTTGATTCTAAGATTAGTGGACAGGAAAGAGATGTTGAACTACTTGATAGAGATGCACATAGTGATTCAAAAGTTGAGAGACCAAATGGAGAAAACAAAGCAAAACCAAGATTGTCTAAATATGTCAAGAGACATCACCCTACTGCACAAATTATTGGAGATAAAGATGCTAGACCAATGACAAGGAACAAGTTGAGAAATGATACATGTTTGCTGAGCATGCAAGAACCCAAAATAGAGAAAGATGCCTTAGAATATGTGGACTAGAGAAAAGCCATGGAAGAAGAGATTGAACAAATTGATAAAAATAACACATGCACTCTAGTTTCTAGATCAGAAGATAAAAATTTGATTAGTACTAAGTGGGTATATAGTAAAAAGTTAGATGAAAAAGGTGAAGTCACAAGGAACAAGGCAAGATTAGTTTATAAAGGATATGCATAGGAAGAAGGGATTGACTATGGAGAAACATTTGCCCCTATTGCAAGACTGGGAGGAGTAAGAACTCTACTTTCTTATTGTGCATATAAAGATTTTAAGGTTTATCAAATGGATGTTAAGTTTGCATTTCTAATGGCATATTAGAGGGAGAGGTTTATATAGAATAGCCAGAAGGATTTGTTGATACTAACAACAAAAACATGGTATGTAGAATACACAAAGCTTTATATAGTTTGAAGTAAGCACCAAGAGTATGGTATGAAAGACTTCATAACTATCTTGTGAAGATTGGATTTGAAAGGACCGATGATAATAGTAATCTGTACTTGAAGATAGAGAAATGCAAAGGTATTTCATTATCTAAAATTTTTGTTGATAATATCATATTTGGAGGTCAAGATACTTTATGTAAGGCTTTTTCAAATGAAATGAAGAAAGAAGTTGAGATGTCTATGTTTGGAGAGATCAAGTTCTTTGTGGGTTTGCAAATACATCAAATGAAAAATGATGTATACATCACTTAGTGAAAGTATGTAAAGGAGATACTGATTTTTTTTGGATCGAATGATCCCAAACTAGTAAGAACACCTATGGTGACATGACATAAATTGTCAAAGAATGATGATTTAGCTAAGGTGAATCAAACATTATACACGTATATGATTGGAAAATTATAATATGCAGTACATAGCAGACCTAATATTGCATTATCTAAAGGGATAGTTGCAAGATTCTCTGTTAATCCCAGGGCATTTGATGGTTGTTAAGAGAATAATGAGAATATAAAAGGAATAGAAGACTATAATCTATACTACAAGAAAAATGAAAAGTTTGAATTGAGAACCTATACTGATGTTGATTGAGCTAAAAATATTGATGATAGAAAGATTACCAATGGAGGAGCATTTTTCTTAGGCAAAAGGCTAGTTACATGGACTTGCAAGAAAAAAACTACATTTTTTAATCTACTACTGAAGTTGAATATGTTGATGCTACAGTAAATTGTATGGATCAAATAGCTACTCAAAGGTATGAAGGAGGGAAACATTGAACCTATGACACTTTATTATGATATTACAAGTGCTATAAATATATCAAAGAATCATATGATGCATACAAAGACTAAGCACATTGCAATCAAGTATGATTACTTGAGAGAATTAGTTCAAGATAAAGAGGTAAAGATGGAATATGTTAACACAAAAGAGAAAACAGCTGATATCTCTACAAAAGCATTACCTAAGCATGCTCATGAGTATCTAAGAGGTAAACTAGGGGCGATACCCCTATCAAAGGCTATCTAAGAAGCACGTAGAGTGCCTTGCATTACACTAGTTGATTGACATATGTTATACATTGATGTAGTGGATCTTACTTTAGGAGCTGCCTAAAGCAATCAAAGAAATAGAGCTACAAATTAGTCACAAGCAAGGCAATAGAGGGAGAAACTAAAAATATTCATATCTGCATATGAAGATGATATGTCTTTGGAATTGTTTCAAAGAGGGAGAAAATTTACTAAGTTTCATGAAAGTTGAGGGAGATGAAGGAGAAATCCTGATTTGCCTAATCCTAACTGTTAAAGGAGAAAGTGTACCTATTGATTACATCTACCTACTAAGAGGGAGATAATGTTGAGGGAGATATAACAAGTAATCAAGAGGGAGACATAAGGATGAGTTGATTGATTGTTTGTTGATCAAAACAAATATTGTAAACTGTTCAGAAAATGAAAGTTGTTGATAGAGGGAGAGATTTCAATACAAGGAATTATTTTATTTTTTGTATTTTGTTGGTCATATTGATTAAGTCTAGTCAATTTGGTTTGCCATCAATTCCAAATAGGGAGATTGTTGCAAATAGATTGATACAAGTATACTAAATGTGTTTCAATCATTACCTTGTCACTGATGTCAAACTTACTAGTTTCTAGTAAGACAATTGCTTATATGGTTTAAGTACTATCATTTATTTGATTGATGAAGAGGATTTAATCAAATGAGGTAAAAATAGCACCTAGAGGAAAGGTTGAGTTATGATATGAAAATGAGTACAAGAATTAGTTAAGACAATGATATTATAGTACATTGATAATCTACTTAAGGTTGGAAAGGATGGTTACAATGATTAAGTTTAGAAGAACAAGTTAAACAAAGTTTTTCTACCAAGCTTGACATTCTACACAGTAGTGCCAAGAAAAGTTAGTGCAAGCTGAGCAGAAAATAAGTTGGATCCGAGCAAAGTCAATTTGAGTGTAAGCTAAGTAAAGTTTAGTTGATGTTGAGAACCAATAAACTTTAGTTTGTGCTGAGTGATTTGATAGAGGATGTCAAGCAATGCAGTATGTGTTGAGCATTAGAAGCCATTAATGCTAAGTGTCAGCATTATGAGAAAGATCAAGAATTCAATGAATCTAATCTAACAAGTTTGATTTGCTGGATTTTGTGAACCATGTGGAAGATAAGTTTAATGAGTTAGTGGCATAGAATTCATGGTTAATCATTTTGAGGTGAATTCAAAGAGGATTGAAGGAGAAGTTTCTAGAAGAGAATGAAATGATGTGAGAGGTAGATTCATTGAATCCTACCTAATCTAACCTAACCGTAAAATGGATGATGGAGGATGAATGGAAAAAGATTTTAATTCTCTATCTATAGAGATGGTTGGTTAGAAGAAAAGGTTGTCATGTGCAAGAACCTAAGGAAGATAAGTAGTCTAGGATATTACTTCAGTCAGTGAACTAAATGAAGAGACTACATTGGCAAGCAAAGTAAGAAGGGTTAAGGGTATTGATGCTTGAAGGGTGAACAAGCTATTAGAGCTGAAGTGTATGAAAGCCAAGTAGAATGGAGGATTGAAACAGAGATCTATAATATAAAAGTGTGTTGTAAATTATTATTAGATCAATCCTTACTGTTACTTTCTAATCATTGTATCAATCTAGGGTAAATCCTTTGGATTAAGGTTGACCTAACAATCATTTTAAAATCTTTTGACTGGGTGACATTCCAAGTGAATGATCTAAAGTCCTCTAACAAGGCTCACTCCTAACAGGGTGATTGAAATCTTTTAACTAGGTCACATTTAACATTGTGCATTGTAACCTTTAACAGAGTTGGCCTTTCACAGGGCATCACTTCAGAAGAGTAAGAATGAGTAGCATGTTGCTAGTGGTTTTTTCAAATTGGGTTTCCACATTAAATCATTATGTCAAATGTGTTATTAAATCTATTATGCTTCATGTTTACATTTCTACAAAGTTGATTTGATAGTAACATACAAGTTTAAGTGATTGCATAATCTTATTGATGCATGCATGATGAGAATGTTTTATGTATATGGGTTCACTAAGTTGTGAAAAGTTTTAATTATACATCTGGACCTTGGATAACTAATTCACACCCCCCCCCGCCCCCCTCGGCCCTCTTAGTTATTCTAAAATAATTCCAATAGCTCTAAAGGAAATCACTCACATGTCATCTCACAAAATGGGTCATGCTCCTTAGTGAATTTGACATCCAATATGTTAATCAAAAGGCAATCAAGGGACAAGCTATTGTAGACTACTTGGTTGATGCACCACTAGCTAATGATTTTCCTGTTGTTATGGAGTTTCTAGATGAACATCTCTGCATAATAGAAGAACAACCACCATGGAAGCTATATTTTGATAGATCTTATACATCTCATAGATCAAGAGCTAAATATTGTTAGTTACTCCTGAAGGTGATTATATTCCCAAAGCATTCAAGCTACAATTCCAATGCACAAATAACATCTCAGAATATGAATCTCTAATAGTAGGGATCAAGACAACAGCTGAATAGAATATAATAGAGTTGCATGTCTTTAGAGACTTACAACTCATTATCAAGTAGGTCCTTGATGAATACCAAACAAAAGATAACAAGATACTTCCCTACAAAGAATTGGTCCACTAGTTAAAGCAACATTTCACCACATTCCAATTCACACAGGTACCAAGGTTGCAAAACAAGGCTCCAGGTGTAATGGCCACCATTGGTTCACTTTTGGAGATTCCTTGCAAAGCTACATAATATGAATTCTAAGTCAAGTAGCTATACAAGCCTACGTACAAGAATGATGAATCAACATGAGTATGTGTCTTGGTTGGCCCCTAATCCCCATGCTACCATGAAATTCATGCTTATCTAAAAAATGGTATCATATCCCCTCACCTCATACAAAACCAACACCAAAACCTCATTCGTAGAGCATCCCGCTACACTATTGTAGCCAACACCCTATGCTGTCGAGGTTATCAAGGTGTTTAGACCAAAATGAGGCCACGATGGCATTAAAAGAGGTACATTTTAGACTTTACAATGGTCACATGAGTAGTATAATCCTAGCACAACAAATCATGAGAGCGGGCTACTATTGGCCTACTATTGAACATGATGCTTATGAATTTGTCAAATGGTGTCTACCTTGCTAGCAACATGCAAATTTGATACAAGCTCCAACTCAAGATCTCCAACCCATTGCATCACCATGGCCATTTACATGCTGGGGGTTTGACCTTGTCGATGTTATTGCACCCCTATCTTCAAAAGGCCACAAATGGATCATCACGACAAAAAATTATTTTACCAAGTGGGTGAAGGCAGTCTCACTTATCAGTGCCACATGAGTTTAGGTTTCTAAATTCATCCTCTATCATATCATATGCCACTTCGGTATCCCAACTACCATTTTTATAGACAATGGAGGGAACTTTGAAAATGTCAATATGGAAGAGTTCTGCACCTCCCTCCACATTCATCACCATTTCTCTAGCCCCTACTTTCTACAAGGTAATGGCTAGGCTGAGGCAACTACTAAAACCCTTCTCAAAATCCTCAAGAAAGTTGTCAATAATTTTGGTTATGATTGGCATTTACAAATCAACCCAACCTTATGGTCTTACCACACATCATTATGTACCTCCACAGGCATAACTCCATACTCCTTAGTCTATGGTGCCAAAGTAGTACTACCTATTGAGGTCAAACTCACATCCTTCTGCATATCTTTGCGAGGATAGATATCACATGAGGACTATAGAGTTACCAGACTCACATAGTTGGATCTACTAGATTAAAGGAGACAATAGGCCTATGACCACCTCATAGTCTACCAAAATTGACTTAAGTGCAACTTCAACAAAAAGGTTCACCCATGATAATTTTAGGTCAATGACATGGTCCTCAAAGAAAACATGAAAGTCTAGGTAGATCGAGAGAAGAAGGGCAAGTTTGAGACCACATGGCTTGGTCCATATGTTGTCACATCATCTTTTAGCTCAGGAGGATGCCAGTTATGAACACTAGAAGGTAAAACTCTGAATGATCCTGCTAAAATCATTCACCTTAAGAAGTTCCATGCCTAAGCCCCTTAGTGTATCTTGCTAATTGTAAAAAAAAATAAAAATATTTAAAAGTACTGAAAAAGGAACAAAAAGAGCATAATATCCAAAAAAGCGAAAGAAAAACAAGCATCCAATGGTGAAAACTTGGCAATTTAGGTGCCTTGGATAGGTACCTTGGTGGAAGCCTAGCAATAGGTGCCATGTGTACTTGGCCTTCCCATTATCTATTAACGATCCACACCCACCCACCCTCTCACCCGATCCACTCATCAATCTCCCCATGTTCTCTAGATGTTCCAACATCACCATTGGAGCACATGTATCATATCCATGTATCATATCTTGGCAGTTCCACATGTACCATATCCATGTATCATATAGATGTATCATATCATTATATCATTTTCATGTACCAAACCCTTTTACTATACTCATTGTACTCTATCAAATCAAGTTTCACTATCTCCTCATCCTAAGCTTTTTCACATTGTCCTATATCATATCAAGTTCCATTATCACCTCATCTTGAGCTTTTGTATAATGATCCTTGAAATTACTGTGGTTAGTCAGTTTTACATCCCCCAGAGTCAGTCCTTAGCTTACTACCATTTTATATCTTAGTTTTTTGTTTCAACTCATGTCTGATCAAACTATACAACTTTCCTAGCTATGCATTTCAGGAAGTCCTCATGTTAGATCTTTTGTCATCAATGTGTTGTCCTAAAAGTTTTAGTTATTCTCAATCACATCACCCCTCTAGATGCCATTGACATATCCTTGCAGGTTAAATTTTCCTCTTGTCTGATCTTGGGTAGTGTGTCTCCTGTCCTTCTGATCTCTTTGGCAAAAGGTTATTTTTTGTTGATTTACTCTTTCTTTCAATATTGGATTTTAATTTTAGTTCTTTTTTATCTTTTACAAGAAATTTGGTTGTTCCCTTCTCAAAGTCACCACAATCTTTCATATCATGGTGTGATGTGAATTGGGCAATTCAAGAGCAAGGTCTTGATCAGGTCTTTTTCTTTATTGGTTTTCTTCTTGTGAGTCAGTCAGATGTGATCCTTGTATATTCCAAGCATATGACGACTTGTGGTTATGTGGTGCACTTGGGAAATACCATTTTCTTGTGGGTTACCTAGTTTCATTTCCACTTTGATTACTTTGGGATTCATGTAAAATGCTGGGGCAATCCTTGCATGTTTTTTTTGCATCAATCCTATGTAATATTGGTAAAAAGGCCTTGATGTTCTTTGTAACCTTGGGATATCTCCAATATTCCTATATCAAACTTAGTGATCAACTACATGGAGGTGCTCACTTTTGGAGTACCCCCACGCTCAAACTTCAATGGATTCAATCTCCCTCCATTCCACTAAAACACCAACCACTTTTCAGAATCCAAGAATATCCAACCAAAAATCCTATCCAAGAATCTAATCAAATCAGTCCTACAATCATGTTCCCATAGCTTTATCAATCCCAAAAGTATCTAAAGTTTCCACCACCCCCTTTATCCCACTCTCATCATCCTACCTAGGTTCAATTTAAACAACCAATCCCCCCCATCCCCATCCCGTGCTCTTAACCCACAATTATCCCTACGCACATGGTTCCCCTTAGTGTCATTCTCCCATAGTGAGAGTTTGAGTCCCTATTCACCCTCTCTTAATCAATCTGCATCCCCCAGCTTATCCCCTAGATTCTTGTACTTTTCAAGAAGTTGACAAGCCTCGTCTTCTCTCTTTATAGCCTTTTTGAGGGGGCATCAAATAGTCCAATCTCTTCTCTTTCTCTTTGAGACTGGGGCAATTTTTTTGCTTTAAAAATTTTCTTTGTGTCATCTATCTTCAAACTTCTTCGAAATGATGTTGTCCCAACACTATGTCAAAGAGGGGTAAAATGTAGACACCTAAATTTGACTACATCATTTAAGTAATCATATTTAGTCATCTCCTAAGACATCTTTAATTTAGTATTTAATATTTAATTAATTTATTGTCATCTCCTAGTTAATTAATTCATTTAATTAACTATAGTCCAATTGATAAATTTAAATGACAATCCAAAGTCTAAATTATCAATTAAATCCCTATTCTTCTATTAAATTAAATAATTGCATTATACCTATTTAACTTAATCCCACATCCCCTTTTATTAAATAACTTATTTAATAAATCAATCTCTAACCCCTAACTATTCCTAAATCCCTATCCTTTGATAAATTCAACCCATTCACCCATGCTAATCCTATTTAACCAACTAATTAAATCTGCTTGAGTACTTAACCCACTTGCATCCCAATCGCCCCTCTAATACAAGTCTAATCCTCACCCTAATCATGTGCACAACTCTAATCCTAGATTAATAATTCCTAAGCCAAACCAAAGTCAAATCCCTCTTACACCCCAACCCACATGCATTAAATGCTTTTACAGAGAATTAATAACTCCTTACACATCCCTTACATTCTCTTACATTCCTCTTACACACACCATCCCCCTCATAACTCCATTGTCCCCTTACTTTCCCTCCATTTTTCCCATCCTCTCACGTCCTCTCTCCTTGTGACACTTGTCACAAGGCTATAGATTTGAGAAAGCGCAATCTATGTGCTTTATGCTCCTTGTGTCCTAGCCATCCCTCATCTTTCATACTGACCCTCCATCCTCACATCCTTGGCCTATAAATTGAACCCTTCATCCTTCACAAAAGATCATCCACTTCCATGCTAAAGTTATCATGTTATTTTGAGAGCCTAAAAACTACCAAAATACCATCATAATGGAAAAATCCATCCACACTTATATTTTGATTCATCTCCTCCATTGAAGCTTGAGCAACATTTGAGCACACATCTCCATCACTTGGAAAAATCGTCTTCAACTTGCAGAGATTTGGAAGAGTGAGGTTTGTATTCTTTTTGTTTGTCTTAATTTCTTGTTGAAGGTCCTCTCATAGGTGTTAACCTTGTTTGTTTTGTTGAATGCTTTGTCTAATTTTAGTGTTTCATTGACAATAACAATCTTGGGTTCTACAAAGGGAAGTCCATGGATCCTCACAACTTCTTTGAAAAATAGATGGACAATATGACTTGCATCATTAGTTGTCCTACATGGGATGAAATGCCCCTTTTTACCGAATCTATCAACAAAAGCATAAATTGTATCATACCCTTGCTTAGTCTTGGGAAAACCTACAATAAAATATATACTTACACAATCCCATGGCTTGTTTGGAATTGGTAAAGACTAATAAAGATTCGCATTTATCATTCCTCATTTGTCTTTCATTTATACCATACATTGCTCCACATATTTAGTTACATCCTTCACTAGCTTGGGCCAATAATAGAACCTTTTCACTAATTCTAAGGTTTTGCTCACACTTAAGTGTCCACTTAGGCTGCCATTATGCTTCTCATTAGGTTCTCTCTCTTTGAACCCCTTGGCACACACAACTGGTTACCCTTGAATAAAAACCCATTTTGTAAGGTATATTCTAAAATTTTTCTATGAAAATGATTCTCAAAATCATTGCATACCTTGTAAGCTTTAACAAAGTCCTCATCTTCCTTGTATAGATTCTTAAAACTCTCTATCCCAATGCTTTAGAGCCAAATCTGTTGAACTGTCATGACCCTTCTACTTAGTGCACCTACCACTTTGTTCAACTGCCCTTTCTTGTGCTTGATTGTGAAGGTAAAGGCCTTCAAGTACTCCATCCACTTCAAATGTGTGTTTCTCATCTTCTCTTGAGTGTTGATGTAGCTAAGAGCTTGATTATCTAAAAGCACAAACAATTCTTTGGGCAACAAATAATGTCTCCACTTCCTAAGACATTGAACTAAGGCATAAAGCTCTAGGTCATAGGATGAATAATTCTTCTTAGCCTTATTAAGTTTCTTACTATAGAAGGCTACTAGCCTACCTTCTTGAGTTAAGACCCCACCTATTACTAAGCCACTTGCATCGTATTCTAGTGTGAATAGTTTTTCAAAACTAGGAAATTGTAGAATAGGTTGATTAGCTACTTGGTTTTTCAAAATGTCAAATGACTTCTTAGCTTCTAAAGTCCATTTAGACTTAGACTTGACTCAACCCTTTATAGTATCAAGCAAAGGTGCACAAATACCACGAAATTCCTAAGGAATTTCCTATAGCATTGGGATAATCGATGAAAACTTCTTACCTTTGTAGATGCGGTAGGTGTTGGCAAGTCTAGTATAGCAACAACCTTCTCCTTGTCCATCTTCAATGTTCCTTGGGACACCACAAAGCCTAGGTACACAAAATTCTTGCTTGAAGAGATCACACTTCTCAAGGTTGATGGCTAACTTCTCTTCATGAAGTCTTTTCAAAATTTCCTCAACATGCTTGATATGATCCTCCTTAGTCTTGCTCTAGATGAGTATATCATCTAAGTACACCACCACAAATCTACCTATGAAGTCCTTGAGCACTTCATTCATGAGCCTCATGAATGTGCTAGGAGCATTGCAAAGACCAAATGGCATTTCAAGCCATTCATAAAGACCATTAGTAGTCTTAAATATTATTTTCCATTCATCTCCCTCCAAAATCTTGATATGGTGGTATCCACTCTTCAAATCCAATTTAGTGAAATACTTAGCTCCTCCAAGGAAATCCATGACATCCTCAATCCTAGGTACATGGAATCTATACCTGATTGTGATCCTATCGATGGCTCTTGAGACTGTACATAATCTCCATTTCCCCCCTTTCTTAGATGCCAACACAACAGGGATTGCACATGGGATTATGCTCTTTTGTATTAGACCTTGATCCATAAATTCTTGGGTTTGTATTGTCACTTCTAAGTTTTGATATGGAATGAGCTTGTATGCTTCTTTATTTTGCAAGGATGCACATGGAACAAAGCCAATTTGATGACTTATAAGCCTCCTAGGAGGTAGGGTAGCTAGAGTAACATGACTCACTATGTCCTTGTACTTTTCAAGCAAATTTTGGACTTCAACTAGTAAGGGTTCCTTGACTGCATTCTTTTGTTTCAAACTTCAACACTACTGCATAACTCTAACATTCCACATCTCTGAGATCTTTACTAAATTGTTTTCCACTACAAAACAATACACTAGGTACTTTATACTATGATTCCTCACCTTCCAATAAAGACTGAATTTAAATGTTTTACCTCCCTTTTTGAAGGTTATGGGATTAGCCCTACCATCATTAACAACCCTCCTATCAAATTTCCAAGGCCTACTAGTAAATATGGCAAGCATCCATGTGAAAAACATCACACAACAATTTGTCCTTGTATCCTTCTATGGAAAAATCCACCCAAGCTTGCTCATTAACCAAGATGCTTTGCCCTTTGTTAAGCCAAGTAATCTTGTAGGGGTTTTCATGAGGGATCTTTTGCAATTTCAATTTAGTAAAAACCTCCTCTAATATCACATTACCAGTGGACCCTAAATCTACCACCACTTTGCACACTTTCCTAGGATTTTGCATTTTATCCTAAACAAGGCCCTTCTAAGTCTAGGTTCATCAGGAGCTTTTTGTTTGATCAACACTCTCCTAAACATGAGATTCTCTCCCTTCTTTGACTCAATGTGATCCATCTCATATTCTTTTCTATAGTTTCCTCTTGAACATATGCCATCCTTTTGTCTTGGTTTGAGGAAGAAGACTTCTCTAGGCATCTATAGCTTGGATGACCCAACTGACCATAGTTATAACGTTTCATACTTGCAAAGTATGAGTTTGATCTACATGATCCTCTTTGCCTATTTGATCCTCCTAGGTTGCCTCTCCCTCTATTATAGCCACCTCATGAGGAGTTGTCACTAGTTTTCTCTATGAGCCTTTTCTCACCTTGACGCTTTTTCTAATTACTTCTACCCTGGTAGCCTCCTCTTTGTCCCCTTTGATTTTTTCCCTTGCCTCAATCCTTGAATTTTGAATCACCTTTCCTTCCCCCCCCCCCCCCCCCCCCACCTATAGAGCTAGTTGATGACACCTTTGGATACTAGTAGGTGCCCACAAACTAAGCTCCTCTTGTATATTCCACTTCAAACCACTTAAATATTTAGCCACCTTGATTGGATCGTCTTCTTTCTTTTTGGATCTTAGACATATCCTCTAAAATTCCTTAGTATAAGAGGTTACATCTAGGTCTTTTTGCTTCAGTTCTTATCTTCTTTTGTGGAGTTGGATCTCAAAGTCTTTAGGTAGAAAGTTCTCCTTCACTTTAGTGACCATAGCATTCCAATTAGCTATATGTTTCTTACCCATGCTGACTCTTTCATCTTGTAGGTATTTCCACTAGGTCAATATTGAATCTTTGAGCCTTTACTTAGCCACCTTAACCCCTTTGTGCCTTTGATACCTCCTCACACTCAAAATGGTTCTCCATGCCATCTATTTAGTCCATGATTGCATTGATGTCCATCTTTCCACTAAAAAGTGGCACAACTTCCAAAACATTTCTGCCTAGGACTTTGATAGCCTTCAAGAATGGCTCTTCATTCAAGACAGGGCCAAGTTCAAGGACTACATCCTCCTTTGTTGCCTCTTTACCCTTTTAATAATCCTCTTCTTCCTTCCTCCTGGCTGCATTAGAAACTACATCCAATTTCACCTTCACCTCTGCTAGGGTTTCTTTAAGAACTTTTTTCTTCTCCCTTTGCTTATCAACTTCCTTGGTTAGTTCTATATTAGTCACCATACTAGTTTCACCCATTGATTCTCTAGTAGCTGTAGACATCCATCACTTTTTCCAAGTCTTTAACTAGGCTCTGATATCACTTTTATGTGACAACCAATCTTTCTATCTCAAAACCCATGCTCTATAAGGTTTTCTTAGGTCATTTACTTGACTAAATAGGGATTCTACACACCCTATGCCTTTGAAGATTCTATTCAATAGATCCTACTCATTCAACTAGTGCACATCAACTAGGTAAAACACACACTTGTTGACTACTCTTCATAACATAAGTTACCCCAATTCTACCAATGACTACCAAAAAGGTTGATTAGACTCCTAGGAGCTCCTCAAGCTTCTCTCAAGATCCACAACCAAAATCAAGACTGATGCCCTAATTGAGTCCCAACTTTGAAGCCAAATTGCATCTAAGTGCTTGTAGAAAGGCTACAAGAATTAGCCCTCCAAATGCAGTAAAATCAAGATATCCTGAAAAAATCCTTAACACGGACCAAACTAAACAACCATTCCAGATACCCTTTTTAGATTTCTTAGAGATTTTTTAGTTCTTGGACTCCCAAATTGTCTATACTGTACAAGCACAATTTTAGCCTTGAATTAAGGGTTTCAAGGGTTTGCACATTATCTGATGAAAAAACTTGTTTCGCACTCTTTAGGGATCTCACCATAACTTCTCCTTAGAATTGGGGTTAGCCCACAACTCCTTCCAACTCTCCACATGCTTGGATTGAAGTATAGCCCTTTCAATAATCCCCATAGCTCCTTTTTTGCTCTATGATACCTAACCAAGTTGGAATGACTTGCCTAGAGCATCACCTTAAAAAGAAATGCTATGCTTTCCATGGGCCCATCTCTACTATACATGGATTACATGGATTCTAGTTCCAAATCCTAAGAAACCATACAATTCCAATTGTGGAAAGTGGCCTTAGGACTCCATCTTGCACTCACACCTCTGTTCCGACCAACAAACTGGTGAACACCAAGATAATTATCCTAAGCACTCCAAACTCTATAAAATAACAAAAAAACTATTTACAAAAATACAAAACAACTTCTGCTAACACTTCCAACACAAAATATATTGAAACTAATTCATACACATGCAAGAACACAAAAAAAACTAAATTATTATTCCAAATATTGTTGCATAGTCTCTACAATATCAAATCCACTTTCTCCAACCAAATGAAAAGGTTGGAAATGACCTTATAAAGGATTCCTAAGAGTGATCCTAACTGTTTGAGACAGTTGGAAGGCTCTAAGAAAAAAGTTACCTTATTTGCAAGAAAATTGCAAAAGTTGTCAATGACAACTTTTACAAGTTGAGCAATTTTTGCAATTTTTAACATTTGCTTCCCAAACTTGCTCCAATTGATACCAAACTATGCACAAGGCCTTAAATGTTTACTAAACACCTAATAAGGACCTTAACACACTTTCTTTCCCTATTTATCCTTCAAAACACAAAAATGCTATATTAAGCCAAATGAACAATTTTTTAGCAACTAGGAGCAACATTGCCATTTTGGGCTCTTCCACTTCTTCCACGCTATCTTTCCACACCCTAGGACCAAGTTAGTCCTCTTATTAATATAGTGATGTGGCTAGCATCACTACAAGACAAAAAATCTAAGAAACCCTAGGTCTACCCACTAGCCTACCTAGGTGCTCCTGCACCATTGAGCACACATCCATGATCATGAACACATCTACATATCAAGGAGGCTATGAAAACTCATAGGTTGACATTATTTGTTTGGGATTCATTATTGGTTTATCATATATGTTTGTTAATTTATTTATTTTGTTAGATGTTTTGCTTTGGCTTTGTAACCATTTCATCTTGATTCTAACACATACACTTGCATAGACCACTCTTTCATTTACCTCTTCATCCTCTATTCTAGTCTACAATATAGTTTCTTCCTAGAGGAGTTCATTTTGTAGGCTGAGTTCTTCTTTTCTCCTATCCCTAGTTTTTTTTCCTTCCTACAATTTGAAATAGATATCTCCAAGATATCACTTGCTAATTCCAAGCCTCTATATTCGGCCTTTTGTGCCCTATTTTATTATCAAACCACTATATAATATCTATTGCAACCTCCACAATTTTATCTCCCAATAAGGAGGTGTTGAGATAGAAACTATCTCTTACACCCTTAATTCTCTTGGGCTCTCCAATCATCACAATATTAGTTGAGATTGGGGCCCAATACAAATATAAAGACATCCTTATTGGCATAGATATGATCTAATCTATAGAAGATTCTCCTTCCCCCAACCAACATATTAGACCATGTAAACTAAATTCCATTGTGATCTTCTTTAGCTCCTTTAGGAAGTTCTTTTATCTTTAATCTATTTACCATCATGTGCTTGTAAAATTTCTCATGTCCTTTCCATTTGAATTTTCTTCCTCCTTCCTTGTCACTAGCTAACTCTGCCATATTAAAGTCACCTCCTACAATCCATGGTATGTTGGGTAATTCACTTAACCAATTCTAGAGATCTATTATTTCTTTATGATCATTTGAGGCATATACATTGCAAATACCAAATTCTCTTCCATTCTCTTTGCGTTTGATCCAAACTTCTCTATTGGAAGCTGAGAAGCTCTAGTCCAAGATATTATTGGTCCATTTGGGACCAACTAGTATTACTACTCCTCCTTTTCCTTTGGAGTGGGTGGTAGAAAATAATTTTTTATACCTCTATATACATTTGAGGACAATGTCAAGATTAAAAACCACAACTTTTACCTCTTGCAACATTAGAATGTAAATATGTTTGTTCGATAGGAGGAACCTTTTAGTTACATATTTTCTATCTGGGGATTCCATGTCCCTAACATTCCAAGAAGCAATTTGCAATTCCATCAAGACACTTCTTCCTTGTTGTGCTCTTCTGGAGCTTTAAATTGCTTGAAATAGTTAGGAAGTTGTTTCTTTGGTTTCTTATTCTCCTTGGGTGCATTTGTGGAATCCGAGGGTCTCCCTCTTTTCCTGAATTTTTTTTCTTCATATTCATTCTCTTATATTATTATCCCTTGATTGTCCTTGGAGGCTATCCTTCCTTAATTTTCTCTTTTTTCTCCTCAATTATCTATAGTTCTACCCATAATATCGATAACTATAATTAAATAATTACAAAGTGAACTCCAATATAACTCCTCTTAAAATATAACTAAATCATAATTATACCCAACCATCAGTTTAACTCAACTTGTATAAATAAAAGCATTATTATTAACACCCACTTAAAAGAGAAATATTAATGATTATTTATTAATTTTTAAATAAATAACAATTTTTTTTTTTAAATTTCTAAAATTAATAATTTTATGTATATATTCCATAATATACCATTTATTGTGAGTTACACATTTATAAATTTGGATGTGCTTCTTATCATGATAGGACGATTGGGTCAATGATCTATGTCCCCAATTGAATTGTGTTTTGCATTCATGGGAAAATCACTTAAGTTATAATCTATTGGCAATAATTTACCAAATTGAGTTAGATACATTGAATTAGATGCATCGTGTAGATTAGCATTTATTAGCAACTCAAGGCATTGTAATAAATTATTGAATATTGTTGCAAGTAAGTAGGACTCATAATTCTATATGATTATATGAAAGATAATATTAATAAATACGAATGATTTATCTGTCTGTAGTGTTTGGGTACAAGTCTTTAACATATCAAGCAATTTGGATCCCTCAATTTCATAAAGAAATTATTCCCTTGAGGGTGAGTACTACTAGACACATTGTTATGTGAAATAAGTTATTATTGATAAAGTCATTTGGTTATTTATGATCTATTTGTGTTATGCATAGGCTAGCATTGAATTTTTGAACTTTCTTCTGCATGGATTAATCACCTTATTCTCCTTTCACTATCTATTTTGTGGCAATCGTCACATTTGATTTAGTGTCAAAATCTTTGAAGAGTGTTTTATGATTTAATGTTGAGGCTAATATTCAACCACTTGGGGCTTCCTTTTAAATTTTTGGTGACTATCCAAATGTTTTTTAATTTTTGGCCATGTTATATGACACTTATTATTTCTATATGTACATCATGGACCTTTAACAATATGTATAAGAGGGTATTGTATTGTCTTAAAATGGATGCATTTTATTTTGAGACATTTTAGTCCTCCTCAGTGTAGTTTTGGTCTCTCTTTTTCCTCATCAATCCATCTCACACTTCTATATCATCTATTGCCTTCCAATATCATCCTTTAAGTGTTGCATTTCTATCTTTTGGGTCATATCTTTGGTAGGATTTGTATCTTCGCATTCCATCTACACTTTTTCCCAAGCCTTTATGAGACCTATTTTCCCCCTTCTCTAAAAATAGGTTGACCTATTCTAGAATGGGTCAACACCAAGTCAACATAGTCTAGTGGAGGTTGACCTCTTCCCTAGTGATTACAGAGCTCGTGACATGAAATGCCTCAAGGTTTTACTTATTACCTCTCTACTTCTCAATCATCCTGTATCATTTTCCCACTTGAAAAATAGTATATAAGGAGGCTTGGGGATTCATTTTTACATCCACACTTTTTATAATCATGCATTCACAAGACTTCTACAAGACATCAAGCATTCAAGGCAAGGAGTTTAAGCAATCAAGAAAGTGTTAGAAAGTAAATTCCACCAAGATAACTAAGAGGGGGGTGAACCAGTTACCCAACTATTAAAACAATATTTATCAACCTAATTTATACTTAAGCATGTGAAAAATATAATCAAAAACCATAACAAGATACTCATCTATAATAACAATAGATATGTTAACAAGGGAAACCCTTGATTAGAGGGAAAACCTCAGTGGGGATGGTACCCACAAAATGATGTACTCATGTATATGTTCCTTGTTAGAGGATGGACTCCATTAGGAACCAATGAAATACATTCAATACATATCAATCCCTATTAGGAGACTTTGAATCCCTATTAGGAGATTCCAAACCTGTTAAGATTCCAACCTCGTTAGGAGTTGCACCAACCCTATTAGAAGTTGTAGAAAATAGATGGACCCATTGTCCAAATAGCTTCAGGGGTAAGATCACTGAACTCACTATCTACCTAATCTCTATATTATTCCTTGTAGAATAATAAAATTTTATAGCTCCTTCATTGTCCTCTGACTGGACCAAACCTCTCCTAATCTTGATACCAAGTTACCAACTTTGCATCCAATAATCCCTTGGCTCACTTACTTGCATTTACCAAATACTTCACATATCATACTTCAATTGCATACAACTTATACTCCTTGACAAGGAAAATAACCTTCCTTCATACTATATCCTTAATATAATTCCTTGAGATGGCCTTGAGGCTTTCCTAATTAATTATAATAGGACATATTTAAGATAATTAATTATTTTACAATTACACAATATTGTTGGCTCATAGTCTTTACAACTTCTCACATGTGTGACCTTAGAGTGCATTTGTTGACATCACCATTAGGCTATCTACTATCATTGTCCAACTTCACATATCAAGATTCTATCTTAGTAAAGAGATACAAATCAATCATCAAAAACCACTTATCAGGTACTCTATTTGCTTACTATCTTCTATAAATCAAGCATATCTTCCACATGTCTTTGACTCTCTGTATGCACACTTATCCACATCATCGGGATCAGCTATAGAACACATCCTTAACTACGCTTGATCTGATCATCAATACACAACCTATATGAGCTCATTATCTATCTACTACTTTTTTAGTCTTCACAGAAATAATTTTATTTTGACATCAATGACAAATAGTCATGAATGCAACATGTCAATCATGCTAGCGATCTCCCCCAGTGTTGTAGCAATGCTTAGAATACTCACCAAAGGAATACCATCAATACTCATGCTAAGAATCTCCACCTTTGGCATTATGGAAACATAGATGAAAAACATCTAAGTTCCAAGAATACCAAATCAAACTATGTTGTTGTTATTCTCTTATTTTCAAATCCTCTTCATCAATCAAATATGAAACTTATTGGAAGACTACTATGTCTGTACTTTCTCATTCTTATAGATTGACATCAATTATTGGCACTTTGATTTTTAGGAACAAGTCTCATTCTTAAATGGATGGTCATCAATTTCCACACTTCTGTCTAATAGGAACAACTTCTTCATCACAATCTTACATGGATGGAAATCAATTGTTCACAATTTCTCCCTCTTTCAATGTTTCTCCCCATTGACATTAATCACTCTCATCCATTATAACACTGCTCCCCCATACATACATAGGAGTTTTTCATGCAATCTCTCCCCCATACATAAGAGATCTTTTTCATGTATACTGCTCCCCCATTGACATCAATGACGAAGGCTTCATTATGTTAATCATCTGCTTCAAGTCTTCAACAATCTCAAGTGTCAAACGACATTGTTCTATACCAACTACAAGAGTCCTTGATGAATCTTCTCATCTCAGATGCTCCTCGATATAGGAAGCATCAAAATTCAATCTAGATACACAATAGTGCTCTGTACCACTATACTGATGCACTCTCTACAACATCTACTCAGAAGTAGGTAGAGGAATAACCCCAAGCATACCTCACAAATACTCAAATGTATCTTTAGGCAAGGGCTTCATAAAGATATTTGCAATCTTCCCTTTTTTACTTACATATTCTAATCTAATCTCTTTCTCTACAACTTTCTCTCTCAAAAAATGATACTTAATAGGTACATGCTTAGTCTTAGAATGCAACACAAGATTCTTAGACATACTTAATGTACTTGCATTATCACAATGTACGATAACAAGATTTGAAAATTCTATCCCAATATCCTTCAACATTTTCTTCATTCACATGATCTGATTACAATTGTTTGTTGCTCCTACATACTCTGCTTCTGTTGTACTTTGTGAAATACAATCATGCTTCTTGCTTAACCAAGAAATCAATCTTCCTCCAAGAAAAAATCCTCCACCACTTGTGCTCTTTTTGTCATCCATAGTGCCTACCCAATCTGCATTAGTATCTTCACACAAAGTGAAATCACTTGATCAATCATACCATAATCCAAAATTAGATGTACCCTATAGAAATTTGAATAGTCTCTTTATTGCAGCATAATGTGATTCCTTAAAATCAGCTTGAAATATTTCTACTATCCCAACTACATTCACTATATATGGTCTGATGTGAGTCAAATATTGCAAACATCCAGTCGTGGATCTATACTTCTTCTTCTCAACTATAGGTGTCTCATCTTTGTTAGATAACTTGTGACCAATTATCATAGCTGTACGAATAAGCTTACAATTTTCGAAGCCAATTTTTTCAACAAGTCTTTAAAATACTTTTCATGTGATGGCTAAATACCATCATCATTCTATACAATTTGTAGACCCAATAAGTTTTTTTTTATCTCACCAATCATACTCATCTCAAACTCACTCTTCATTTCATCAGCAAATTTATCACTTGCTTCATCATTAACTCCAAAGATTATATCATCAACAATATTACAATGATCAACAATCCATTCTCAAATTCTCTCAAATATAAGTTATTGTATGTCATACCTTTAACAAATCCCAATTTTGCCAAATATTTGTCCAATCTTGCATACCAGGTTCTAGGTGGTTGATTTAGACCATAGAATGCTTTCTTTAATCTGCATACCATGTCTCTTTCTTCTGTGAAAGGAAATCCTCTAGGTTTCTAAATGTAGACTTCATCTTCAAATTCTCCATTTAGAAATGCTAACTTTACATCCATCTGATACACTTTAAACTTGTTGGTTATTGCATAAGCTAAGACCATTCTTACTGCTTCCATTCTGGCAACGGGAGCAAATGTCTTTTCATAATCTATAACTTCTTGCTATGATTATCCTTTTCACACCAACCTTACTTTATTCCTCACAACTTCACGTTGTTCATTCATTTTATCTCTAAATACTCATTAGTTCCTATAACATTCTTTTCTTTAGGTTTAGGAATCAATTCTCATGTCTCATTCTTCATAATTTGATCTAGTTCTTCCTTCATTTCTTAAATCCAATGATCATCCTTGCATGCCTCATCTACACTTTTAGGTTCAACATAGGAAATCAAACATAATTCCTCATGTACTATGTTTCTTTTCATAACTCCTTTGTCTTTACTTCCAATGATTTGATCAGTAGGGTGATTCTTCGCCAAATTCTTGTTTGGTGTAGGAGTTGCTAGTTCAACTCTTACCTCTTCTCTTGGTTCTAATTTGTTTTCATCTCTTTGTTCAATAATTTGAACATAATTCTGCAAGGCATTGTTAGTATCAAACAACACTTCAACATTCTCATGGTTTCCCTTCAGATCAACAATAGTCACTAAAGATATTCTATTACTTCCTCTTTCTTAACCAATCCAAGTTCATCAACTTCATCATTGCTATCATTCAAGAATCTTTTCATACTTTCTTTAAATTCTTCTTCATCATCAGAAAGAGAATTCTTTCTAGTTTTCCTTACTCTCTTAGGACATTTGGATAGAAAATGACCAAATTCTTTACATGTCTAACAAACAAAAAATTTCATACCTTTTGACTCTCTTTTCATAAGTAGAGCATTTCCTTCTTCAATTTTCTTGTCTTCATTAGATCTAGATCTATCTTCACTTGTGCTTGCATTTGTAAGTTTATTCTTTTGTATGCAACAAAAAGACTCTGGATCTAGAAACTCAATATTCTAAACCGTACATAATTTTGATATCTCACCATGGCACTCCATCTTCCAAATATCAAAATTAGCTCCATCACATATAGGACTATCCATTTTGAAATGACCTACCATTGATCTCCCAAACTTGTTAAGCTTTCTCTTCAAGGACCTAATGCTCTGATAACAATTTCTAGAAACTAAAGTCCACCAAGATAACTAAGAACTGGGGGGGGGGGGGGGGGGGGAGGGGGTGAATCAGTTATCCAACTAATAAAACATTCATCAACCTTATTTATCCTTAAGCATGTGGACAATATAATCATCAACGATAACAAGATACTCATACACAATAACCCCAGATATGTTAACTAGGGAAACCCTTGATCAAAGGAAAAACCCTAGTGGGAATGGTACTCACAAAATGATGTACTAATATAAATGTTCCTTGCTAGAGGATGGACTTCGTTAGGATCCCACGAAATACATTCAGTACATATCAATCCCTATTAGGAGACTTTGAATCAATGTTAGGAGATTCCAACCTTGTTAGGAGTTGTAAAAGACATATGGACCCATTCTCCAAATAGGTTTAGGGGTAAGATCATTAAACTCACTGTCCAACTAATCTCTGTATTATTCCTTGTAAAATAATCAAAATGTATAGCTCCTTCTTTTCCCTCTAACCAAACCAAACCTCTTCTGATCTTGATACCAAATCACCAACTGTGCATCCAATAATCCCTTGGATCGCTTGCTCACATTTACCAAATACTTCACATATCACACTTCAGTTGCATACAACTTATATTCCTTCACAAGGAAACTAACCTTCCTTTGTACCATATCCTTAAAACAATTCCTTGAGTTAGCCTTGAGGCTTTCCCAATTAATTATAATAGGACCTCTTTAAGATAATTAATTATTTTACAATTACACAACATTGTCGGCTCACAATCTTTACAAATTCTCACATGTGCAACCTTAGACCTTACGCACTCACTGACGTCACCATGAGGCTATTTGTTGTTACTGTCCAACTCTTCATATCAAGATTCTATCTTAGTAAAGAGATACACATCAATCATCAGAAACCACTTATCAAGTACTCTATTTTCTTACTATTCTGTAAATCAATCATATCTTTTGCATGTCTTTGACTCTCTCTATATGCACACTTATCCACGTCATTAGGATACATTGTAGAACATATCCTTAATTGTGTTTGACTTGATCATCAATATAAAGTTTGTGCAACCTTTTTCTCTATCTACTACTATGCCAGTCTTCATAAAGACAATGTTATGTTGCCATCAATGACAAACACAGTCATGAATGCAACATGTCAATCATGCTAACAATCTCCCCAACTATTCAAGCAATTCTTAGGATACTCCGAATGCCATTATAATTCATGCTAACATATAGCACCTTGAAGAATCTATCAAGACCTAGCATTTCCTCTTTGCATTAATCTTCTTCCTTCAATGTGGTAGTGGAGTTTGGCTTTAAAGGAGGAGATCTACCATTCCTAAATCCTTCAAGACTATTCTACCATTCATCATGGCACACTACATACATTCCTACTCATGATATTTTGGCTTCTTTGATTTTCCTTTGGTTTCTTTGAGTCAAGGCTATTACATTTACATACTTGATCACATATCAAATTCAATTGTAGCAATGGAGATAATTATATCTTTCATTTGATATAATTTAGTCTTACTTCATGTTAGCATTTCCTTTATCAATTTTATTTCAATTCAAGGTTGATTCCTCAATCTAGGACTTGACCAAGGAAAGCCCTCATCCACCCAACAAAAGAAACCTAGTTTTTATGTGTGCAAGAAATTGCAATTGCAGATATGGAAGTAACTTTTCAATAGCTTTTTGAAGAACTTGGTCTGGCTTTGTTATAGTTCCTTGGGAATAGGGTAGCCTCACAAGAATTATTCTAGAATATCTACAATCAGGTTGACCTATTCCTTTCTCGTCAATTGGAAAAATGATTTCTAGGTTTTCCATTTTATTTGAGGAGTTGTGGATGGAATTTCAAAATTTGGCACATATCCACACTTTTTGGAGCCAAAATACACTTTCCCAAGCATATTTTAAGGTGGGTACTCCATCATTCATTTCCATTTTCAAATCTAGTATAATTCCATATCTTAATTGGGTTGATAGCATATATTGAGGACCTAGACCTATATTGCACTCCTCATTTAATCAATTAAATCAATCATACTTGTATATTCACACATCCTCTATCAAATCTGCATTGCATGAAAAATGACTTGCTAGTATACTTCCTTGATAAGTCTTTAGGTTTTGTATTGTCATCCCTTTATCACATTTGTGTTTTTCTAATCAAACCTTGGTCTTATTGAGAGTTACACTTGGAAACCCCTCTTTCTCTTGTAATTCAAATGCTTTAGATGTAAAAAGTGGATGTCTACATTTTCTTAAAGAACTTCCATTTTTTCACTAAACTTTTGGTGAACCCAACCTCGTCCCCATTTCTATTGGAGTTAGACTGTTTACATTGGGTTTTTACCTTCTTTTGGTGAACTTGCATAACTTTCCCTCCTTTTTTTAATTTTAGAGTCAACTTTCTTCTTCGTGTATCTAGATATACTTATTTGCATTAGTGGTATTTATATCTCCTTTTGCATTTATATTGTTTTCATATAGGATGACAATTACAAGGAGAAAAGGATGACAATATATAGAGCTTTATATTTCTTATATAGGACTAGATAGTGAGGGTGTTGACCAGGCTATGGAAGTCAAAGGTTGCCTAGGACTTGGTCCATTTTTTCTTTTTTTTGCATTATTGTTGATAAGCCCATGTGGCCTTGCTTTAAACTCTATCATTATGATTGGTACTGTTATATTTTGCATTAGTAGTTTATTTTGGAATGCCTCTACATGACCATGTTTAAGGAATTTAAGTATTATTTTAATTAATATTATTGATGTTATTAGTATTAGAAGTGGCTATTGCGACCATAGATCTCAATTTGTTTTAACGGTCTCAAAGATAGGTTGATTGTATTTGATGTTTGGTTAGTGTTTTATTAATGTGTTGCAATTATCAATTTACAATATGATGCATCTTGGGTTGTGTAAAAGCACAAACCTGTGTCACCTTTTATAAAGGAGAAGTGATATCAGAATTTAAAGTCTTCAACTTTAACGAAATAAAAGTGGCATTTGTGCTTAGAATTTGAAGATGATGTAAACTAATGAAATGTGTAAAATTAGATGAAGTTTATGTCTATAATTTTTTTAAAATAAATTGAGGGAAAATTTTATTTATTTTTGAAATTTTAAAGTGTATTTTTGAATTTTTTAAAAATACTAAAAATATAGAGTTTTTTTCCCATCAAACAAATATATGCAAATATTCATATTTTGGTTTGATTTTGGAATATGTTAGAGTTAACATGTATACCTAGTGCACCGAAAAAGAAAAATTGAAATTCGGCTAATATTTTTGAAGTTATAACTGGTCAAAGTCAAAATTATCAGAAATAGACAATTTTTTTCTCCTGTCAAACTTTTTCCATCAAATCTACATATTTTTTAAAACAAATTACATATTCTTGAAGAAGACTCTCTCCTCTACTGCAGCATAATTTTTTTTTAATTTTTTAACATGATTTACTATTTTTTTCTTATTTTTGAATAGATATCTTCCTGAATCTTAAGATACCTACTTGTAATATTTTTAAATTATAGCATATTATTCATAATCAAAATTAAAAAAAAATTATATGATCATAATCGTGACTCTGAGAACTACAAAAGTATATTTTTAGTTTTAAAAAAAACTTCAATTTAGTAGGTCAAATTGGCCTTCAAAGTGAGAGGTTTACAGAAGTTCTAATTTTTGCTTGTTTGGTTGCCACATAGGCTACCACATAGACTGTTTCGGCCGTAACTGTTTTGGCCAGAACAGTTCCAGTCGAAACACCTGTCGACAGAGTAAACCGTCAGCAGTTAATGTGACTATTTGATATTAAAAATAATTAAATATATGGGGACAGGGAAAATTGGAAGAGGGTTTTCAAAAGACAATTAATTTTGAAGTAATTTTCAACAATTGTTCTGTAGATTTAATCAATATTGCAAAGGATCGAATATTTTGAAGGCGCTTTTTTTCTCCTCTAATTATTTTTATTTTTATGTATTATATATTAAACCATTAGTTAATATTTAGTGAAATCTAAATTTATTTATTTTTCTTTCTATAGATTGAAATATTCAATGGGTAGTAAAAGGAAAAGATCAAAGAAATATGATAGAAAAAGAGATGACAAAATGAAAGGCCATACAAAACATGATCAAAACCAACCTACTAAAATTTCTGAACATGATGAGATTCATGAAGAAAATGAAAGTAATGAAGAGGAAGAAACTAGCAGTTCTATTGATAGAGACAAATTAGAAAGCATAAAAAATTTGATGGATTTGGATGAAGAACTACTTTTAAACCAAATTCCATCTAAAGTTATGATAAATGATAACACTATCAGAAAGCATTGTCAGAACATGTGGGATGAATATTTCAAGGATAAAAGTATATTTGGACAGGCACAATTATTTGTCAAGTTATTTAGGAGAAAAGATATGAGACCTATTTTAGAGTTGTTGGGTGTTGATAACAGGAAAAGCCATGCCCATAATATTAATAAAATAATAGTTGAAAACTTGCAAAATGCTTATAAAAAAATTGACAACATAACTCGAGGAGGTGATTTGAGTAATGCACACAGAGCATTGATGACTACTATACCTAGTAGAAAATTGACACATAGAAAACAGGTACGTGCAATTTCTGATGTACTGCATATATCTAGAAGAACTATCCAGAGATACATCAAGAGGAGAAATATGTCAAATGATAACATTGAGAATAACTGGGTGAATATTTGTAGAGTTCCTCAAAAAGACAAGATTTCTAAAGAAGTAAAAAGACAAGTTATTAAATTTTGGACCACACATTCTTGTGTTTCTTCCAACAGGCATGATACTATACAAATTAAAGATCAAGAAACATGGGCCAAAATTGAACATCCAAAACATTTCATAGATATAACTCAAAGTGAACTTTTTGAAGCATTCAAACAAGAATTTTCAAATGTCAAAATATGTCAGAGAATGTTTGAGAGTTTATGTCCTTCCTTTGTACACATAAATAAGATGCGTGAAACTTGTCCAACATTGTCATGGTGCACGATGGCAAGCTAAACAGTTTCATGATTCCAAAAATTGTTTTCCACCTAGTTGTATACTTTCAGTTGTAGATTTTTCTAAGAATTATACATTTGCACCTCATTCAGAGCTCCAAAGCCAATATTATCATTATGAACAAGTTGCAATATTTGTGCAAGTGACCTATAGACATGTACAATTTGAGGTGGATCAGATAGAAAGATTGGATGAAAATGAATGCATCATCATCAAAGAGGTTCATTTCTATATTAGTGATGATAGAGTTCACAATAGGAGTTATGTGGCTCATTGTTTTGCAATGTTCTCTAAAGATCTCAGAAATCGTGGAATAAATGTTTTAGAGCACTGGATTTGGTCTGATAGATGTGCAGGTTAGTATACACGAAATAGTTACACATTTATTTAACTTTATTTTAACTTATATTTATTTGGACATGTCTATTTCTATTTGATATATGTACACGGATAATTGTAGATACTTATCATGTTTCATGTTCACAAGACAATTCAAATCTGCAAAAGCATTTAATTGGTTAGCAATGCAACATGCTAGAACCAATGTTAGGTTTTTATGGAATTTCTTTGAAAGTGTACACGAAAAAGGGGAGCATGATGGAGCAAGAGCATGTATAAAACATGTGCTTCGACAACATGAACTTGCAGGTAAATATATGCATTTTAAAAATGTGCATGTTTAATACTCTAGTAGCATATATTTTAAATTTTATATATACATGCATATTGTATGTACATACAAGGAATAGGATAGAGAGCGCAAATCAAATTGTTGAATGGTGCAAAGTTCATTTTGCTACTCGAGATACTGAATACAATAAGCGTTACTTTTGGGAGGTGAAAGGTGAACTAAGTTATATTTATTTTTAATGTATTTTTCAAATCAAGTTGAGTTTTTAATTAAATATTTATTTTGAAATATGACAATTATTTTTTGTATTTGAAACAGATATAGATCGATCTAATCCTTACAATTGTCAAACAATTCTTGGAATTAGAAGTTTACGTCAAGTGATGACTACAGGAAACCATAAACCTCCAGTAATTAAAGTAAGAGAGAAAACATGTTTTTTTGATGACTGCATTAAGGACAATCTAGTGAGTGCATGTGAAAATATTGGGAATGGATATGTTTCACATTGGGATTTGAAGGAGATAGTTAGAAAGCCTCCTTTTGAAGATGTTGGCATTCACATTGACATTCATGATCCTGTATATTCAGCTGATTATGAGCGCATTTCTGATTTAGTTATGGTAGGTTTGTGTGCATATATACATATATATAAATTAATATACATGTATATTTATTTTAAAATTAATTTATATTTATCTTTTTATATACATGTAGGAGATATTTTTGCAGTTCAAGCCTTACCAGATAATGCGAAAAATGTGGACTATTTTCTTTTAAGATGTACAAAAGCAAAGCACAAGTTGCTAGAAGGAACTATAGATGCTGATGAACAGTCATATCCAATTGGATCAATTGTTATTGAAGGAACATATTATCAACAAACAAGGGTAATTGATAGTGGTATTGAATTTATTGAATACAAGCGTGGAGAAAAGGTTTTACACTACAGTAACCATGTTATAGCAACCAAATTACAATTTGAAACAGTACAAAGAAAAGGACGTCGTGGAAATCAAAAGTGGAAATTGCCTATTGAAGAACATGAAAAACTTCTAGAGATAATAAAAAGTAGAGAGGATCCTAACAATACATTGTTTTTGGAGCTCTAGTTTACCTATGTACTTATTGTGGAGCTCTAGTTGAGTTATGCCTATATAGCTCTTATACTTTCATATTTAATATTGACAGGATATTTGTTTTATAATTTTTTGTACATTGGATCATTTATCTTGGATATGCAAAATTAGACATGTATTGTTATTTTTATTTAAATTCGACATGGATATCTCATTTAAGACCAGGTCTCTTAGGACCTCCCCTTAAGACAACCCCTTTAGTATTTGTATGTATTTATATGTACATTGTTTATGTTTTCTTACATATGATTGTTAATGTTGTTATGTATTTATGTACATATAATCTTTAAATGTTCTTATATGATACATTCTTTATGTTTGTATATAATCATTATGTTCTTGCGTGTATTAACTTTTACTAATTAAATGTTGTAACATGCATTCTTTAGGTCATACTCTTTATATGTTCTTACATGTATATGTTATATGAACTATGTTACATATTACATACATTATATTTTATTAATTAAATGCTATTAATTATAGTTAATTAAGAATGTATGTCATTAAATAGAGTTAATTATTAAGACACTAAATATAATTAGATTAAATATAGTTAATTATAGTTAATTAGATTAAATATAGTTAGTTATAGTTAATTAGGTTAAATATAGTTAATTATAGTTAATTAAGGCATGTCATTAAATAGAGTTAATTATTAAGACATTAAATATAATTAGATTAAATATAGTTAATTTTTGTTAATTAAGGCATGTGTCATTAAATATAGTTAATACATGATCTACATTAAATATAATTAGACTAAATATAGTTAATTATACAGTTAATTAAGACATGTCATTAAATATATGTTATATTCTTATGTACATCGACCATTAAAATTATATAGTTAATTACACTTAGATTAAGGCATTAAGATGAATAACTATACATATACATGTAAACTTGAATATTGAAAACACGAATAACATATAGAAACATGTGCATAACACATACATAAGTTACATAAAAGATGAAGACATCAAAAGATCAATAAAATAGACGTGTACATTAAAAGATCAATAACATACATGTGCATATATCTGGAGAATATAATGTACCCATATCAAATGTATAAAAATAGATCATGTATCAAATGTTTGGAAATAACATATATAAAACATCAAAATCTCCATATAAACATGTATCTGGATATAACATATAAAAAATCATTTAGTGTCCATGATATAAACATGTATCTAGAAATAACATATAAAACATCAAAGTGTCCATATAAACCATGTATCTGAAAATAACATATAAGACATCAAAGTGTCTAGATATAAAATGTATGCATATGGAAATAACATATAAAACATCAAACTCTCCATATAAATATGTATCTAGACATAACATGTGTGTAATAAAATAAAAGGCCACATATGATCGAATTAGCTACATCCCCCCTCCTAATCTTGGGCCTTGTCCCCAAAAGGGTCTATCGGCTGCATCTGAACCCTGTGTCAAATGATAACTTGAACCATTTAATTATGTGTACAGACAAATTATATCAAGATCTACATGTATATAAATCAAATATATAAATTTAAATTGTAACATACCTGGGACTCACGATGTGTAGGATCTGTCAGTGTCTGCAGATCAACAAAACGTAACATACTATCACTCAAACCCTATAACACATACAAAAACACACATATATACATTAATTTAAACATATAGACATATTATTTACTATAATAAAAATAAATCTAAAAATATAGAGATATTTATCGTAGCATTATGTAATGCTCTACCGATCTGACTGATATCTGAATCATGTAATGAAAAAACAGTATCAGCATCCAAGTCAATAGTGCGGCCCTAATCTGAAAGCATGGAAGTAAATAGACCAGGTTGTATGGCATTGAGATCCTGAGTAGGGGGGGGGGGGGGGGGTGCTGTAGGGTCCGAGTAGCTGGTGCTGGTGCTATAGCCTAGGCCTGTGTAGCAGTAGGAGTAGTAGAAGGTGCAGGAATGTCCTCCTACCTCTGCGAATCCTCTAGGACTGCTGTACGTGACAAAATATGTCTAATCTGAGAGCTCATGTCATGAAGTGGAATCCCTGAGAGTGTAGATAATACTTGATATGCATCTAAAAGATCAGATGCTAAATATGATGCCAAACGATGCAATGCATCCACCTCTAAGACTGCAAAAATGTCTACAAGAGAAGGTATGTCTGCAACTCCATAATCATCATCAACAGGTGTGCTAGATGATGCAGCTATGGGAGCGGTACCTCGAGACTGTAGCATAAATCTACCACATCGATCAGAAGAAATCTCATGTAACTGTGTGGTGACGGTGGCGATGCTCGAAAAAATCTGTGTCCTAATTGTGTCATCAGGAACACTCTCACTTGCAGTAGCCATCTGTGGACCTCTCGGCATAACCAAAAGGTTTGGACCCACCATTGCCCATTTGTTAACGGGAACAGGAGTGTCCGCGGGTCTAAATCTATCAGAAAGTCTCCCCTGACCCTGCCCAAAATGCCCTGGATAATCTATATAGTCAACATCATAGTGTAAATGAAATTTTGCAAATAATTGTTTGCAGAAATATAGGGGGAACTCATCCTTCTGTGGCCATCTATGATGAGTAGCTAACCAACGAGGATACATCAATGGTGTGACGAGTGGATCAGTACACTTCGTCGCAGAGTAGCCTCTGACTCTACGACGATCTGCATAATATGGAAACATGGATTTCACCATGTCGGTGGAAACCTCAGTGTCAGTCTATGTGTACTTCACAGTGCCAGTGACACTGTGAGATAAAGAAGAATAAAATGTCTCAATGCTCATATCATCAAAAGGGTTGTATGATTCAACTGTCTGAATCATACGAAATAACTCCTCTCGCATCGCTGTGACCTTCTCCCTATTAGGGAGGGTGGTAGAAGAGGAAAGTGAGGTATCCAAAACCTGCATAGCATGAGATAATCTCACAACTTTATCTCTAAATAATTGCTATCTATCATGAGTGGAGGAGGTCGATCTACGTGCTGTACCAGACTCAGCACTCTGACCCCCACCACAAACACTGGCATCCCTTGAGGATGTAGGAGCACGATCCCCAGAACCAGATGCCATAATGTATATATGAAAATAAATATGAGGATATGAATGTGAAGCTACAAGAGTGATAAATATCTAGAGATCTGCACATGCATATATATACAAATATAAACATACAAGTGTATTTAAATTAAAATAATTAAAAGTTAAATTTAATTTGAAACAAATGTACATATAAATACACAACATTAAATGTATGGTGCTAAATTCAATCATGTAACATACATATGTATTTTAAAACAAATTATCTCAGAGACCATATCTAATGTACATTGTAACGTGCTCATGCAAATGTGAAAAATCAATATTCGTACATGTACATGTATATGCAATAAAAATAAAATAAAATTTCTTGATTAAATGATAACTAAGTGTACACATGTATACATGCAATAAAAAAATATAATTCTTGACTAAAATCTAGATTTTGATGTAAATGCTTTGATGATTATGGGGAGTGTAGATGAGAGTTAGGACATAGGGATAGAAAAATTTGTTACTAGATAAGTAAATGAGTTTAGTTAGCAAATGTTAGTTTACAATTTAGAACTCATGACTTAATTTAGTAGTTTGAATTAGAGTTAAGAATGTTAATAAAGTAAATGGGATATAGTTTTATTAAGGTTGATAGTAAGGTCAGTCTATTATGTGCTAGTAAACATATGAATACCTATTACAACCTATAACAAACTTAATGACCTAGTAGGAGTCCTTACGTCCCCTTAACATATATATGGATAAAAATACCTAGAAATGTATCATAAGAGGTCGTTATGTGTCATTTGGTAATGTAAGAATCATCATTACCTAATAAGACCTATTATATCCTAATAATACATATTAAGACTTATTAGAACCTATAAAAAATAGTATGACCTATTACGACTCCTATGTCCCCTTAAGACACACATGTATGGATAACGTACTGAAAAATGCAGTTGGCATAAGTGATCTTAATGTGTTGTTTGCTAATGTAAGACTCATTATTACCTGAAAATACCTATTATGTGCTAGTAAACATATGAATACCTATTACAACCTATAACAGACGTAATCACCTAGTAGGAGTCTCTAGGTCCCCTTAACATATATATGGATAAAAATACCTAGAAATGTATCATGAGGTCGTTATGTGTCATTTGGTAATGTAAGAATCATCATTACCTAATATGACACATTATATCCTAATAATACATATTAAGACTTATTAGAACCTATACAAAATAGTATGACCTATTACGACACCTCTGTCCCCTTAAGACATAGATGCATGGATAATGTACCTAAAAACATATCATTTAACTGATCTTAATGTGTTCTTTGGTAATGTAAGACTCATTATTACCTAACAATAACTAGTTGTTAAAATGATCATCATCAATATCTAAGTGTGGTTCATTCGGTTAGTAGAGGGCCTATGTTATGGTTAGAATGCGGTATGGGTTATGATTGTAGTTAATATAGGGTTATGTTAGAAGGTGTATTTAATGTCGAAATTAATTTCACCATAAGATATTATTGTTTCACCTCTAGATCCGTTAGGTTATGTTAGAAACTGAATAATTTCCCCTAAAGGTTTGCTACATTTTTTACTAATGTTTTTCTACATGTTTACCTCATGTTTTTCTATATTTTAAAACTAATTTTTTTGACATTTTAACCTAATGTTTTTCTATATTTTAACCTAATGTTTTTCCTAATGTTTTTTTATATTTTAACCTAATGTTTTTCTATATTTTAATCTAGAATGTTTTTCTACACTTTTAACTAATGTTTTTCTATATTTTAACCTAATGTTTTTCCTAATATTTTTCTATATTTTAACTTAATGTTTTTCTACACTTTTAACTAATATTTTTCTACGTTTTTATCTCATGTTTAACTACATTTTTGCTAACAAATTAATTTAAATACCATTCTAAAACAATCTAAAATAATTAAAATAATTTAAACATATTAAAAATAAACAATTTTAAGTATTTCACTCACAAAATAGGTAAGAAAAAAACTACTTTAAGTACAATTAACATCTATTAATCAAAAAATACGTTTAAAAACTATTAAAAAATGGGGAGGGAAAAACCACTAACCAGTTACGGCCGAAACACTTGACCTTCTCTCCAAAAACCGCAACAGTGATAATGATAGCCGTTAGAGGTTTATGGCGATTTTATTGCAGTTTGGGGTTTCAGTTGTAACCGTTTCGGCCGAACGAGTTTCGGTCGGAATGGTGCAAGCCATGTAGGCTCGCGCAAATGCCACGTATGTTCGACTGTACTTTTTTCGACTGAAACAGTTCCGGCTGAAAGGCTTCCGGCCGAAACGGTCAAAGATATCACGAAAGGTGACACAGGTTTGTGCTTTTACCCGGTTGTTGTATCTAAGGGACAACACCCTAGGTTTTTTTCTTTAAATATACAAAATATTAACATAATAATCTTTAATTTCTTTTAACAATATATCTAGAGATCTTAGAGACATACATGTACCATTTTTAATAACTTTGTAGTTGCTTTTCCTAAATTAAAATAAACAATATATTATTGTGTCACACTTCATTCTTTACAATTTCAAAATAAAAGTCAAATTTTGATTGGTGTGTTGCAAGTTATTTGAAGCATGCAAACATGTACTTGATTTTTAGGATGCGTCCACTTTGAAAATTCATTAAATGAATATTCAACAAATAATTACAAAAGGATACACAACATCTAACACTATTAACTATCTTTCTTTCAAATCATTTTTCATAATACTATTTAATGCAACTATATACTTTTGAAGGGCACATTAGACAACATGTTATGTGTTATTTTAAAAAATTAGGAATAATTTTTAGTGTGTGAATGATTTTGACCCCTAATCTTATCTATTTTTGAAAGAAAAAAGTAGTTTAGAAAATCAAAATTAAAGTACTACAATTCATACTTTTTTTATGGTATCTTCAAATGTTGAGTGCATGAGTCTCAAATTACTTCTCCAAGTTTAGATTTAGGTAATTTCAAAGAACAAAAGAAAGATGCTACTTACACCCCTTTGTGTTCATGATCTTGGTGCACATGTCTCATCCTTAGAATTATAAACACAAGCCTCAACATAAGTGACGTGAATAGCGAGATCTAAAAGAATTCCACATCACTTATGCTAGAGACCTTGTATGTTGTAAAAGAGTTTGTAAGAAAACTAATAGATTATAAGATCCTAACATCAACACGGTCTTTACAATAGGAGTGACAACGAAATACTAAAACTTTGGTCTATTAAAGGGCCTTTAAGCTTGGCTTTGGATATGTTTTGCACTAACTTCATTTTATGCAAAGCCTCAGCGTCTAGCATGGAATTCTTGTATGCCAAAAAATTAGGATCATGTGGAGGACAAACATACAAACTCACAACAAGTTTTTCCCAAGAAGAACTAGGGGACCTCATTATTATGACTTCAAGGAAAGAAAAACAAATCCACCACCTATCCCTAAAAAATGTGTGTATCCCTTTGTGGTGGCATTAACAGGTATAGACCTCCCACTAACATCATATATAAATGCATTAGTTTGTGAGTTATCTCTTGTTTGAGAAAGTGTTGTTTTTGTTACTCAAATATGACGTCACATCAACATGTTTTGTTGAGGTGTCCAAAATCTAACTATGTGCACCAAGTCATGTTTTGTTGATGCACTAACATTATAGTAAAGGAGAGGACTTAGTACTTGAACACCCTAACTATCATATTTTTTAATAATAACTTACTTGGCAATTCCCTTGATGCCACATTATCAAGTTATTTGTAAAGGTGTCTAAAAAGATTATTTTTTTAAAGCAGGATCTATACTTATGCACTAATTCATTTTTTTTTGGTGTGCTAATGTGGACAAACATGATTTGTTTCTTTTTAGATCTAAGAAATATCTTTCATTTTATTATAGGTAATTATCAACAACACTAAAAACTTTTGAGTCACGATTATTGGTTTAATATATTGTAAAAATAATGAGCACTAAATCCATGTTTTCTATTATAGCTATTGAATCGTACTAAAAAATGTTGACTCCTCTCTCTCTCTTAGATAATCAATTGCTTTTTATAGCCAATGAATACTTTCAATTAGTTTTAGTACTCATGATCAACAATGACAACTTTAAATAGTACCTTAATATTGAAAATAACATGCAATTAATATAGAAAAGATTACCATAATAACTATTGTAAGATATTGAACTATCCAATTATCTCTCCTACCTATCACCTTCATCAAATGCATTCAAGCAATTAGACTACCATAATTTTATTCTATCAATATCTAATATCTATTAGCACAAAAGCCTAAAATGGATCTATATAAATAGTTAGACATGTTTTGTCGAGGTGTCCAAAATCTAACTATGTGCACCAAGTTATGTTTTGTTGATGTACTGACATTATAATAGAGGAGTCAACCAAGTCACATCAACATGTTTTGTTGAGGTGTCCAAAATCTAACCATGTGCATCAAGTCATGTTTTGTTGATGCATTGGCATTACAGTAAAGGAGAGGACCTTGTACTTGAACACCCTAACTATCCCATCTTTTAACAATAACTTGGTAATTCCCTTGCTTTTAACTAGGGTTTCACGACCACATCTTGAGAATATAATGCCACATCATCATGCTATTTGTAAAGGTGCCAAAAAAGATTTAAAAAAAAAAGCAATATCTATACTTGTGCACTAATTCATTTTTTATTGGCGTGGTGATGTGGGAAAACATGATTTGTTGCTTTCTAGATCTAATAAATACCTTTCATTTAATAATTATAGGTAATTATCAACAACACTAAAAACTTCAAAGTCACAATTATTGGTGTAATTTATTGTAAAAATAATGGGCATTAAATCCATGATTTCTATTACAACTATTGAACCATACTAAAAAATGTTGGCTCCTCTCTCTTAGATAATTAGTTGCTTTTTATATCCAATGAATATTTTCAGTCAAATTAAGTACTTATGATCAATAGTGACAACTTTATAGTCATAAATAGAGTAACATGAATTTAATTTATAATAGATGACATAACAACTATTGTAACATATTGAACTATCCACTTATCTCTCCTACCTATCACCTTCATCTATTCAACCAATTAGATTGCCATAATTTCATTCTATTAATTACATTGAAGGCATACTATACTTAAGAAATCAATTTAGCTTTGTTGATTAATGGTTGAGAGTATATTTAACGCCTTGCAAGACAATTGAAGTGAACTCATCCGTTGATCGTTATTTCTTTTTCTTTTTGGTTTGTTGATGTGGTGTTGTCATGTGATCCACAATCCTCTACAACCCCACAAAATCTGCATTTATCATCCACATTAATTTACCATTTTTTGGACAATCCACTTTCAACACATTTATCGTCCACATTTATTATTGTATTTGTCATTTAAAAATAATACTTTTGTGCCAACTCCACAACAAACAAAAATTTATTATTAATTATTTTTAAGTTTATGTACTCCCAATTGTCATTTATTAGGCAAGGAATGTAACATGTGATAAAGTAATGGAAATTTTTACGGACTCGATTGCCTCCAATTACTATTATATAATTTGATTAAAAAAAAAAAAAAACTTAAAGTATAAAATTATAAGAGTGGGTATTTAACTTCTATTTTAAATTATAAGAAAGAGTGTTGAGAAATTTGATTTAATTTGTATTTATGATCAAAGATATTTTGACTTTTTATTTAAGTTAGATATTTATATAAAAAAAAATGTTAAATTTTGAATTTTAATCAAATTATATTTTAAAATATATTTATTATACAATATCACCTTTTTATTATATAGATATTAAATATATTTAATTTTAGATAGTATCAAATCATATTTTAAATTTATTTTTTCTTTATTTTATTTTTAGATTGTAATACACTTGATTTGAAGTGAAACTTGATTTATTGAAAAGCACAATTAATTTTTTTTTTGACACAATTTTCTTTTTCTTTTTCTGATCTTTAGTCTTACTACTCATTATTCATCAATTATTTAATGTCCTTTTTTTTTCATTTTCTAATTTGTAAGTTCGCCAACAAAATCAAAATATCTAATACCCAATGATTAGGATCATGATTAGAGTCAGGTTTTTTATTAGGGTCAAAGTTCAAGGTACAACTATGTTTTAATCTTAGAATTAAGGTTATCCTAAGAATTAATATTCAAGATTAAAACAATAGTTTTATGTCATGATTAAGATTAGGTTTGGGTTTAGAGATTGGGTTAGGATTGTTTAGCATTAGGATTTTAGTTAAGGTTAGGGTCAGAGTTGGGCTTAAGGTTTACGATTAAAATTATGATTTTAAGGCAAGGGAACACATTATACTTAGTATTATGTTTTTGGTTTGCATTTTGATTAGGTTAAGGTTAAGGTTAGGTTGAGGTTATAATTATTTTTATGTTTGAAGTTAGGATCTTTATTAGAGTTAGGATTAGGATAATGGTTTAGGTCTATGTCATGATTAGTGTTTAGGGATGTGTTAAGATTTTGTACTATGATCTTCTTTATCGTTAAGATTTAATATTTGTGATAATGTTTTCTAATTGGAAGATTTTTGACATTATTAGTTGCAAAAGTGTATGCAAAAGAATATACCAATATTTTTATGTACTCAGCCTTCAATATCTATTTCGGGTACCTATTGCACCCTAAGGTGCGATTGCTAGTATCTAATATCTATTAGCACAAAAGCCTAGAATAGATCTATATAAATTATATAGCTATACAATGGTGATATCATACACAAACCCAATGTAAAGGCGCCCTCTACAGTGCAACTTATATGCACCTTTTTTTGAGTGTATTTCACTTATGTAAAAGACTTTAAGACTATTTAACACGGCAACATCTATACAGCCACGAAAATGCACTTCCATTCGAAAGAGAGGACTTGGTTAATTTTTTAAAGAGTTAGAAAAAGCAATGTAAAAGAAGTGCATTTTCGTGGCTTGTATAGCCACGGACATTTAACACTAGTTTGGGTGCACTACCAATATGAAGTACTATCTTCTAGTACAACCTATAATTGAAGAATCAGAAGAGGTAGAGCCAACTGTGGGTAGGTGGATGAGGACTAATTCTGAAGACTAAATCGGCCAGCAAATTCACTTCTTTATCTCACGCCTATTCTTCGCTGTTGGCAGTTGGGCTTTGGGCCTGAGATCAAATTGAATTAAATTGTACGAGACATACTTTATTGAGATAAAGCTCTGATCCTAGGTAGTTCTGAAGAACTACATTTACCAGTTGAGCCTTTTTTAGTCGTTCTATTCTTCAATGATGAAAGAGCTGTTTATTTAATGCCGCTCGGAGTTGCCCTTTCCAAGAGCAGTTGGCATTCAATATGGGTGTTCATCTGGAAGTTCGGTGTGTTTAGAGCTGTTGAAGAGGAGCATGTTCTTTGAGATGGAAAACATGGATTGAATGTCTTTCGGTGTCCACAAGTTCACTTCTCGAATCATGAGAACGTCAATATCCCCGGCTTTAAAACATGCAGCTACCCATCTGGTTTTGTTTAAGTTGATAAGATTTGAAAGTTTAATGGCAAGGTGCCCTCTATAATTAAGAAGGTTTCACATACAACGAGAATGATTGAAACCTGTCATATTTAAGTAGAATGCTCAACTACTAACTAATGTTTCCGCAATTTGGGTACTTGAGGGAGTAAATTCTGACTGTTTGCCTTCAGACAGATGAAGCTACCTGAGATGGGCATTGAGGCAAGCGCAGTGCTTATATTCCTTCTTCTCTTCCATGACTTCCTCGGCGTCTCTGCAAAAGGTTAGCTAATGTCATCTGTTTTGTTTTTTTCCTCATTTACAAGACAAATCGTCAGATTGGATGTTTTGTTTTTGTTTAGGAGAAAAGCATTCTTTTGTGGAAGAAGCCAACAAGGGCCGGAAATGGAAGAAGTTGAAATACGATTATATAATTGTTGGGGGAGGCACAGCAGGGTGTACTCTGGCTGCCACTTTGTCTCAGAATATGTCCGTCCTTCTCTTGGAGAGAGGTGGATCCCCATTTGGCAACGAAAACATAACGCAGATTCAAAATTTTCGTACAAATTTGCTGGACTGCGAATCGCCCCATTCGCCTACCCAGGAAGTCACATTCGAGGATGGGGTGAGTTTGATCATACCAAATTTCAACTTCTTTTTTAGGGTAAATATGCCCAAATATGAAGTATTTTTATTAGGGTAAACTTACCCAAAATTCGAATTTTTAGGGTAGACATACCCTAATTTAAAATCCTTATTTAGTTTTGCGAATTGTGTCTGAAATCCTGAGAGTGTTGTAGGTGATAAGTGCGAGAGCAAGAGTGTTGGGAGGAGGCACGTGTCTCAACGCGGGATTCTACAGTCGCGCGAGTTCAAGTGAGGTGAGAACCATGGGATTGGAACCTGGGTTGGTGGAGAAGTCTTATCGTTGGGTGGAAAGTATGGTGGCCCATCGGCCGCTTCCTAATGAATGGCAGGTTTCAGTAGCAGCAGGTCTCATGGAAGCAGGGGTTTCTCCTTACAATGGTTTCACATATGATCACATCCCTGGCACCAAGCTTGGTGGGACACTTTTTAATCAAACTGGACATCGCTCTACAGCTGCTGATATTCTTGTTCGATCTGCCAATCCAAGAAAACTTAAAGTCCTGCTCTATGCAACTGTTCAACGCATTCTTTTTGCAACCAAAGGTAATTTATAGCTTCTCCTCTTTACCATTCACAGAAAACTTTTAGTTATTCCTGACTCTTTTAGTTGAGAGTTAGAGACTAAGAAATGTCTGTTATCACAGACCTCAGCTGAAAGATATCGGTCACACCAAAACTGTTCAAACATATAAATTCCACTAAAATTACTCTAAATTTGATTTTCTATGCTATCACAGACAGCTGAAACACCTTTTCCATCTATGCCCATTCCACCGAAATCTCTCTAAATATGATATTCTCTGTTATCACATACCTCAGCTGAAAGATACCCGTTCCACTGAAATTGCTGAACATACCGATTCTACCAAAATCGTTCTATATATGAACCTGATATCCATTCCACCAAAATCCTGATACCCATTCCATCAAAATTGTTTAAAAATGGTTCTCATTTTATCTCTTCATTAGAACCTTGTGCTGTACTAGACTAGACTTTAACTTGTAAGATATTCCATATGAAGGGCAGAGTACTACTTGAATGTTGTTTACAGGGAAAACAAGGCCAAAGGCGTATGGGGTTGTTTTCAGAGATAAAGAGGGAGTTGAGCATCGAATCCATTTGAAGAAAGGAAAGAGCGAGATTATAATCTCTGCAGGAGCTCTGGGAAGCCCGCAGCTGCTCATGCTGAGCGGAATTGGGCCTTCAGAGGAATTGAAACGAATGGGAATACGAGTGATAATGGATCATCGGTCAGTTGGGAGGGGTATGGCTGATAATCCCATGAATTCAGTTTTTGTTCCCACTGCCATTCCAATCAGTATGTCCCTCATACAAGTAGTGGGTATCACCAAATTTGGAACTTATATAGAGGCATCCAGTGGCTTTGGATCCACCACTACGGTATGTCCTACCATTCTTTCATTTAACATTATCAGATTTTTACAATCTATTTGAAAATTGTGAATTTTATTTCTGGATTTGATTGTGTAAGTGTTTTTTAGTATCAATATTTAGAATCACACTCCATGATCCATCATCAAGAATGTATCACAGAATGTAATTTGAAACGTTGTCCTTACATTCTCTAATCCTAATGGTAGATCACGGAGTATGATCCGATACATTGATGCTAAAAAAACTTACAGAATTGAATCCAGAAGTAAAATTGACACATTCTTTGATTTTCATCATAATGCATCGATGTGCATCTAATTTTTCGTATGGTGGAAAGCAGAAACCGGTGAAAAATCAAGGAGTTATTCTAGAGAAGGTGAATGGTCCACGTTCCAGAGGTTATCTGAGATTGAACAGTACCAATCCTGAAGACAACCCGGTTGTGAGATTCAATTATTTTGAGCACCCAGTAGATCTGAAGAGGTGCGTGCAAGGAATAAAGACCATACAAAAGGTCATAATGTCCCACCCTATGAAAAAAGTTCTCTCCGCCAACACGAGTCTGACCCAGGTGATGAAATCAAGCTTTCAATATAGAGTAAACTTGATTCCTCGGAGAACAGAAGACTTTGTATCAATAGAGCAGTACTGTAAGGATACTGTGACATCAATTTGGCATTATCATGGAGGATGCCGGATGGGTAGTGTTGTTGATAGAGATTATAGACTCATTGGAGCTGATGGTGTTAGAGTCATCGATGGATCCACTTTTCATTTCTCTCCAGGAACTAATCCTCAAGCTACGGTGATGATGCTCGGAAGGTGTGCTTTCATTTTTCCTTACTCCGAACAGATTGTCATGTTCATAGAATTTGTTTCTGAATTCGATTGTGTTTGACTTTTTGCATCAATATTTCGGATCACACTCTGCGATTCACTATGAACGATACTGATGATAGATGATCCAAAACGTTGATACAAATAATCAAACACAATAGAATCCAGAAGCAAATTCTATGAACGCATAGATTGTAGAAATTTAATATCTGCTAGATTGTTATATTTCAAATTTTGTTTCTGAATTCCAATAAAATTCTGTGATCTATCATTATAAAAAATATATTTTTTTATTGTGATTGTGCAGATACATGGGAGTGAAGATTCTGAACGAAAGATTGACAAGAATAAATTTGCAGCATCCCACATAACTTTTATTGTCTATTCACCTTTGACCGCTATAATGTTCCGTTCTAGTTTCCAATTAGAAGTTGTCTAGCTGTAATGTCCCGTTTCCAGTTCCCAACTGAAAGTTGGTTGGCTGTCACCTTTGACATTATCACTATACTTCGAACATTCATAGTTTTGCCATTTTTAATTTTGTTCAATTATTAAATAAAAGATAGGAAGAAAGGTTCTTTTATATTGCAGAATACCTAACCATCTCTATAGGGATCCACAAAAAGGTTACTGTTGTAATATGGGTCTGCCTTAGTTACCAGCTCAGTTGATTGAAATGGTTCTAAGGTTTATATTCTTTTTAATAGAAAAATTATTTAATGTTACCAGACTTGATTATAACTTTTTTGGGTGTATTGTATATTTATAAAATTATATCATTCTCATGGTTGTCTTTTAAATATATTATTTTATTTAATTATTAATATGCTTTGTAGTTATTAATAAAAAGTATATTAGAATAGAATATAAGTTTGGTAGAGATTAAGTGATTTAGACACTTTAAATTACATTAAAAGAATGAGTTGATAAATTCAAGAAATGAAAGGTAAGTGTAGTTGAACTTTGATGTTGATTTGTTGATGTATTGTAAATTGTCATCAACACTTAGAATATAAAACCTTGTATCTCTTTTAATTAATATTCGAATGTACACTTCATTGTGCCAATTGGATATGATTATGACCAGATCACACTACTAGTATAGGCCTAATCAACTTTCTTTGTTAATGTCTTTTATGATGTAACTTTGGCTTTTGATGCATTTAATGCTGTAACTTTGTATGCTAATGTCCTTTATGATGTGCGTGTACCTTTTGTCAAGAAAATATGTTTTCTATAATAAGAGTATTGGGTCTATTCTAGGATAGAAAGAAGACCTTTCTTGCTACCAATCAAACCCATTTCAAGTATTATTAAATTTGTCCATAATCAATCAAAGAATATAATGATACTCGTTGATAAAGATGTGTTTGAAATATCATCATACAATTAAATATACTTTGTGCAAATGTAACATCTAAATTTTAGATCTATAGTGATATACTTTCTAGTTGTCATAATAATGATAGGATTATCTATAAATACACAACCCTAGTTTCTCAAATCAATAAATTTCACATGTAAGATGAGAGTAATGGTTAGCTTGCAATTACATTGTCTTAGGGATGATAAATTATTTAAAATTTAAAATTGGTGGATTATAGTATATGGCGTCCAATCTAGTAGGAGGCTTAGAAGAGTAAACCAATCTCAACCAAGAACATAGATAAGAAGAAAATCACTAATGGACTTGAAAGGTTTGTAATAATTACCCTTTAGTCACTTTTAGTCGTCTTCCTATTCATTTGTTTTAAATAAGCCAATCATCTTCTATCTAGTTTGGTTTTCCCAACTTCATAACCTACTTGACCACAATTGTAGTTCCAAATCTATACTACAACTCACATGCTCATTATAGAATATGGTAAACTCCCAAAATAGGACCCAAACTTATCCCCCAAGGGTTAATTAATGATGACCTTATCAACATACCACTTTTGGTAATTAAAGACCACATGGTGTTTACACCAAAGAGGATATATTTCATCCACTTCTCATCTTTGAGATTGCCTAACTTATTTTTAAATGATAACTATTCATTGAGATAATGTTTAAATTTTTTCCAACTACAATACAATAATAAAAAATCATTTGAATCAAATTTTTATTTCATGTTAACATTAGCGCATGAGCATAACACAAAACCACATAGGGATTGAGGGATTGTGTTTTTTTGGCTCATGAGCATAACACAAAATCGCATAGGGATTGTATGATTGTGTTTTTTTGGTTATCTTTCTATTATTTTAATTGAGCAAGGCTTGTTAGTTGCTCATCTTCATCAATTCTTATTCTACATATACAAGTCTTACTCCTTTGGTAAAAGGGTGAATTCTTTGATAGATTTTAAGATTTCTAGGGACAAGTTAAGAAATAATTTAGAGAATACATCAAGATTAGATTTGCACTGATAATGGTAGAGAATATGTAAACTAATGCTATGAGAGATTTCACACTCATGAAGGGAATAATCTTCAACACAATTTGCCAAAATAAAGTATAATGATGTAGAAAAGAAAAGTCCATCCATGAAAGAGACTATTAGCTACACAAACCATGTGCACTTCTTTGAACTCGAATATTAGGCTAACCTATCAATTATGTTTCTCACATATAAGATATGGTTCCCCATAAAGCATTGAAGAATACCACTCCCTTTGAATTTTGGTGTGACCAAAAACTTGTTATACAAAATCATATCAGTGTTTAGCTCACCTACATAGATATACATTCCTTCAAAAATTCAAAACTTGAAACTCAACCCTACATCTTTGTGGGTGATGTAGGAGCATCTTGGATCTAAGAGAAATCTTGCATCAACAAAAAATATTTCTTGTTTTCTATACTATTTTATTGTTTATGAAGTAGTCGTTGTTGCTTGAAGTTTCGTGGCATGTGAAGTCAACATCTTGTCGAGGACCTATTTGGGTTCTTCATCCTAAGTGGGCAAGCCCTAATTGTCTATTTTTCTCGAGTTGTGTGTTGCGCTTCATGATCTCTATTTCCTACATTTCTCTCCCTCGAGGTGTGGTGTTTCTCTTGGCGCAATTTTCTAAGTCATGCTGGCATGTTGTGAAGTTAGGAGTCGACTTCTTAGACAAGTATGGATCCACCTTTGAGTGCGCGTCACTTCATGTTTATATTTTCTTTGGTTGTGATTTACATCTTCAAGGTTGGACCTATAATGTAATTAAATGCATGACTAGCCAACTTGTGGCTTAGTTGGCTATATAAGAAGCTTGGTTAGAAGTAGAAGGTAGTATCAACAAGAGGACATCGAAGAAGAAGATATGATGCGAGTTTGGATTCTTATTTCCTAATTTCTTTGTATATGGCCTTAACCCGACAGGCCTCACAACCAAGCATGTTGCTTGATTTCTTTTAATTATTACAACAATGTAGCAACCAATTGTTGAGCTTTATGTTCAATGTGTTACTTATACTTTACACCCAAGTAAAAGTTTGGAATCTTACCTTATTGTGTAATTCTTTTGTGCGCAACTCTAAGAAAGGGATGTTTGTAGGCTTAAGTTGAGCTGATTCTCCTTAAGCTTGTCCCATCTCCTTACATTAGTGGGATACCTAGATAGTGTCAAAGACTATCAAATTTTGGGTACATGTATTTTAAGATAGAAGGAATCAGGTATAACACCCCCTATAAATTTTAGTGCATTGGATAGACATTTTAATGTGCCCAATGATGTTGGCTCTGTAATACCCCTAAATTGGCACATTTATATGCTGAACCAATTTTGATCTATCAATCTTACTCAAAGTCCTATTGTACTAGGCAATTCTGATTTCAATAATCTCTACTTGACCTAAGTGTCAAATGCAGAAAATCATTAACCTGCATTAATCACATACTTTATTTAATTCTTAAATCGAAATTGAATTAGCTAAGTTAAACCTATTAATTGAGTTTAATTTAATTGTAAGCCTTAGGGCTTTCATAAAATTAAGATTACCCCTTTAGCTAATTTACATGAGGAATTAAATGTGTTTGATTTATTTAAATACCCTCATTCTAATTATTGAATTAATTGGATTATTCATTTATGAGGTCATATTTAACTTTTTAAATCAAATATCTTCTCCAATTCTCTCTCCATTTCAGAATTGGAAACACTGAGTGGATTGAAATCATAAAAGGAATTAGATCAGTTAATTCCTTATTACACTCATAAGTGATCAATTAACTTCCTTTTCACAAGGGAATTTTCTATACTGATTGAATCTCATCTTCAATCTCAATCATTCACTCAATTTGATCTCAATTGTTGATCAAATTTCAAAATTCAATTTAAGAAACCTTCAACTCCTCATTTTGCGGGATGCACATGAAAAGTATCAAATTAATGTCAATTTGATTACTCATTTTCTTGCATTCAAAGTTGCTCTTATTTTCATATATTTTTTGATATTTTTTGAATCTCATCTTCAATCTCAATCATTCACTCAATTTGATCTCAATTGTTGATCAAATTTCAAAATTCAATTTAAGAAACCTTCAACTCCTCATTTTGCGGGATGCACATGAAAAGTATCAAATTAATGTCAATTTGATTACTCATTTTCTTGCATTCAAAGTTGCTCTTATTTTCATATATTTTTTGATATAGCTTAAAATGCATAAATTAGATTAATTTGCTTATTTTATTCCTAGATTAATCTTGCATACATACTAGCTTAACATTACATTTCATCTAGATGAAATCCTTCATACTAGTGGTTTGGTAGCTGATCTCTCAAGTCTAAGAGTGGACAACAAAATCCATCTAGTTAGAAGGCAATAGATCAATCCGTTGGATCATTCCAAATGGACAATCTCATGCTCATTTTGGGATGTTTCTAGCATGTAAGGATCATGTCGAAGTGTGTGGTTAATTTAGAGGCCCACAATTAGCATACACATTTCTAGCGCTCATTGTGGGCCCAAAGAGTCAATTTTCTGGCCTCCACTTTTGATAATTTTTCAACATTCTAATTTTCTGATGTTTCTATCTATATGATTCAGTAGTTTCTCACACAATAAGATAAATTCTCACGTGATAAGATAAATTCTCGTGTGAAGAAATAGATTCCTTTCTTGTACTTTTGTACTTTCTCACACAAAAAAGTGTATTCTTGTGTAGTTTCTTGCACAATGCACAACCTATTCTCGTGAGATTGTGTAGAAGCTCGTGCGAAACTCGAGACCAGTAAAAGGAAATTTCAATTTTCAGATTTTTTTTTTCATGATGTTGATTAATCTGACCCTTGTTTCTAAAGCATTTTACTTTTGATTTCTGATTTTTGAAACAACCCAACAGTGGTGTACAAATTGTTTGTCGAAGATACCTTATCATGAACATGCAAACAATACTAACAATTTGATTGCAGGACGTTTAGTCAAAAAATCGCTGGTCAAAGATTGTACTCAAACCCACTCAAACATTGTGCTTGTTTTAATTATTTCTTACACAAATAGTTTAATAGGGCTTGTGAACTTCGTAGGGCTCTAGACAAAGGAACAGGGGAGTATGCTCTTTGCTACTTGGAAGTGATGCCCAAGAGTAAATAAAAAACCTAGACGCCTTTGGAAGACGGTACCCAAGGGAGGCAAAAAACTTAGTGGTTCTCTCAACAAAGCTTTTTATGAAGAGATGATGACTTCCTTTTAGGAAAATCAAAATATTGGGAAAAGACACGTTGGGATTGATAAACTAACTCAATGATGAACATGTTCTATGTGTTTGGGTAAAGTGACAAGGTAGAGGAGTATGCTCTTTTCCCTTTGGGAAAATTAGAAATTTTGACCCTTGAATCCAAGCCACTGGTCTGAGTCAACCTTTAGAGGACCTGTCGAACCAATCCAACTTTCGAGAACAACCCAAGTGAGCACACACCTTTCACTGATGATTCCAAATCACTATAATAAAGAAGCTTTGTAGAGCGAAAGACTCTAAAGCCATGCTAATTTATTCTTCTTGATTCTGATATCGCATATCAAGAAGATGTTATGTTTGTTGCATTGGGCGGGACCACTTCCAGGCTTGCTAGTTAAGTGTGTGCACTTACAGATGTTGGTGTGGGTTGTTGGCCTCAACTTTATTTGTGAAGCCACTAGGGATTAATGTGAACGGAAGCCAAGTAATTTTTAAAAAATAGTTGCTACCCGACTCACCTCCAAAAGGGGGCATAATCTTTGTGCAAGGAAGGTGAAGAATCTCTCTTGTAGATACTCACCATAGGCATGTACCTGGATGTTGGAAGTTGGTATACGCCCTTGACCCCTACCACAAGGGTGCTCATTGAGTGTATATGTCATTAAGTCCTTGGAATACACCAAAAACATGGGCACCCTCTAGTGGGGTGACACGACTATGTGAGGTGAATGCATGCACATAAGTTGTGAGAGAAAGGTTTTGCTTCCTTTACCATTTTTGGTTATAGGGATAAAAAGTATACTTTTCGAGTCTATAAACTGTCCAATTCATCCAAACAACAAAATGTCAAGACTCCCCTGTCCTTTTGAGTTGCTTTGTCTTTGGTTGGATTGTTTGAGACTACTACTTGCATCCCTTGTCTGAAAAATAACTATTTAATTGCAAACAAAAATGATGTCCAAAATATGAAAACAATGTCCATATCTTCCTAAAACTTACAAACATTGTCACTCCTTTGTTCAGAAACTACCAAAATCATTGAAAATCTCTTCAAGTACAGTCCAAACCTGACAATTTTTTCCTTTTCTTGCTTGTGGTTTCACAAAACTTCGCACAAGAAACTGTTAGTTTGTGTTTCCTCGCATGTCTTGATGCGAATCCTTGCACCAAAGTTTTCCAAAATATGAAATTTTGAGTCAAAAACTTGTCTTTGTTTTAAATTGTCCTTTTCTTGCATGACTTTGTCCATATTCTTGCATGAGAATTTTTTTGCAAAATTGTTGTTCCAAATTCTCGCCTAGTTCATTATGCTTCCTCACGTGGTCCTTTGGGAATCTTTGTGTGAGATTTTGTCCTCAAACTTTCAAAATTGCTCTCCTAGGGTTGTTTTCTTGCCTGGCTGTCTATATTTCCTCACTTGGGAGTCATTTCCTCGCACGATTCTGTCCAAATTTGTCCAAAATAGTGAGCTATTCTGAGCTCCCTCATCAAAACTTGATCCAAATCTAATCTGTGTTTGAAAACATTTAGTCATTTCTCTGTCTGCAACAACATCAAACTCTGATTTATTGCTTAGTTGATCACTTGTGATCTACACACGAACTAGTCTCCTTACTTGGTTGTTCTATTTTTCTCTCTTGTGTTTGTTATACCTTGTGTCACGATAGTCATAACTCTTGGTTGTTCTATCCATTTCTTAGGATATTCGTACCTAGATATACAACACACTTACTTTGAGACAATGTTCATGTGATCCTTGTTTAAACTTTTTTTTTAGTCATTGTCTATGACTGTTGCCACAAGGAGGGGAAACTTGTTGAATCCCTACAGACCACAACATGGTTGAGCTAGAGGTAGGAATTCTAGTAGAGGTGGCTCCCAAGTTTACACACAGTATAAATCTAGTGAAGGGTCCTCGTGATCTGTTTCACCTATGGGTCCACCTAGTCCTCGAAGAATGTTTTCCATAAACTTTCAGCAAACTAGGAATCCATTATATTAAGAGAATCCTGAAATTGACAGAACACATATGTCTTTAAATGAAACAGTTGAACTCTTGTTCAAAACACCTTTTCAATTGACATATATTGAAACCTTCTACACTCCTAAAATGGCTGATCAAGATCAAGAAACATGAGACCTTAATAGAAGACAAGACTACCAAATAAACAAAAGGCTGAAAGAACCTTACAACTACACAAATGAGTATGAGCATACTGAAGAGGTACCTCCTGAAGACATAGAGAAATGTCATAAGGATAAAAACTTTCAGAAAGTGATAGAGATCTTGTTTAATGAGGAGAACGAGATATATTTTCTCAAGCTTGCTCAAGGAGCAAAACTACCTCAACATTTCAATGTTGAAACAATTGTCACACAAGAACAAGAAACTAAAACATCCAAGTTACAAAAACAATTGAAGGCCATGCAAGAACAATTGGCCCAAATGATGTGTGACAAGGATAAACCAATGAAAACTTACACTTTAGACACCCTTTGTCCATTTCCTTCGATAAGGGTTTGGACATGCCTCCTTTTCCAAGAGGAGTTGAGTTACCCAAGTACAAAAAATACTTTGGAACATCCAATCCCCAAGATCACTTAAGGGAATTTGGTGCTTTGTCTATGGAATTCATGCACAATTAAACATATCTTATGCATTTATTCCCACAGAGTCTAGGTGGTCAAGCAATGGAATGGTTTTCAAGGTTACCTACTAGTATTAAAATATTTGATGAGATTGCTAATATGTTTGTCTAGCAATACTCACACAACATACAACATCTAGTCAACATACAAGATATGTGTAACCTCAAACAAAAGGTTGGAGAACCTTTCCTCACATTTCTTCAAAGGTGGCGACAATTGTATACCAAATATTCACAAAAAATTCTTCGAACAAAAAAACTTGATATCTTCGCAGATAATCTTTTGCCCGACTTTGGGTATAAAGTACAACTTCTAGGTTCACACAACTTTGAAGATATAATTACATAGGCTATCTAGATAGAGGAGTTCATGGTCAAAAAGGGTGAAATAACCGTTCAAAAGGACATTAAGCAAGGATCTACCTCTAGTAAAGACAAATCCAAGTACGTGAACAAGAATCAAGAGGTAGTACATGATGGAGTGGTCAATAATATTACTCCCAAACCCACTAAAATGACTTTCACTCTCATAGACAACATCAAAGTGTTTAAGATTGCTAATGAATATCCTCCCAATGATAAGATATTTGGAAACAAAATGAAGAACTCATCTTGGGTTGCATGACCAAAACAAGAGTACACACCTCTTGGTGAACCTCTAGATATGGTCTATAAGACCTTGCTTCAAAACAAGATCATTATTCCATTGGATATAATTCTCATCCTTATGATCCACAACCATGACCCCGATGGTGGAATGAGAGTGTATTTTGTGAATACCATCAGAACAAGGGTCACAAAACTAGAAATTGCATCAACCTACATCATAAAGTCCAAGACTTAATTGAAAATGGTGAAATTGTTGTGGATGGACATAATAAGAATTCAACCACAAGGCTTTTAAGGGGCCATTTCCACATTATGAGAAAGGAGAAAATTCTAAAAAGAAAACCAATAACAAAGTCAATTATACATATGACGATGATGTGATCAACATGATTGAACTTGTGGACTTTGAATATTGTGATGTTATCATGATTAAAGAGAAACATGACAACACAAAATTGAAAATGTCATTTATCTTAAGAGGTGCTACATCTCTTCCAACTGATCAAGAACAGTCACAATCTTGTGTCAATATTGTCATGCGATCTTATGCCAAGATAGTACTCAAAGGCCCTATGCCTTTTGCTCCTATGATAGATCGACACAAAGACAAACCTATTGTTGGTCCATCTGGCAAAGATATAAAAATTGCAACATCTCCTGCGGTTACCAACTATAGTATCCTTGACCAATTGCAATGGACGAGTGCTCAAATAACAATATTTGAATTACTTAAAATCTCACGCACTCATAGGCATATTCTTAATAAAGTCCTTAATGAGGCAAACGTACCTCAAGATATTGATCTTGACAGATTCCAATCTATGGTGGGTCACTTGACTTCACCTCATTGCTTGTCCTTTTCTAAAGAGGACAATAATTCATTGAGTCAACCTCATAACCAACCATTGCACATTGAAGTTATGATACATCAAAAATGTGTTCGTCGCATGCTTATTGACAATGGATTTGGTCTAAATATCTGTTCTACTACTTCTCTCAAACAACTAGGTTATTCTGAAGAGTCTATTGATCCTTGTCGCAAAGTAACCATCAAGGCATATGATGAAGTCAAGCATAAATCCCTAGGTCTTGTTGTGTTGCCTCTTCGAGTTGGTCCAATAGAAAGGGATGTTACTTGTCAAGTCCTTGACATTCCATTAGCATACAATATCTTGTTAGGGAGGCTATGGATACATGAAATGAAATCTATGCCTTCAACGTACCATCAATGTGTCAAGTTTCCAATACAAGTCTTTGAAGTTACTATACCTGCTAATACTAGTTACACCTACAACATGTTGAAATCTACTGAAATATTTGTACTTGCTAATGGGGGATCTATGGATCATCATGCTAATAAGATGAAAGAAATGGAGAAGTCACTCAAGTTGACAGAAACTAGGATGGGCGAATATCACATTGAACCTGTTCTATCTTTGAAATCTCTTCCCGAGCCTCCCTATCATTATGGGAGACCATCTAAAGTGAAGATACTTTTTGTGTTATCACCTCAGACTAAGTTCAATGATACCTTTTTTAAAGCTACTATACCTTTGGAAGAGGAAGATGAAGACAAAGCCATCGCTGCATGGATATATAGAGAGGAAATTTTAGTAGATCTCATAGAACAATCTCGTGAGATTACTCTTGAAAAGTATGGTCTAGGTCTTAAGCTCATGAAATTATTTGGTTAAAAAGACAATGGTCCAATTGGACACAATGAAAATGGCTTGATTGATCCTATCAAAGAAATATCTAGATGATCTTGGGATACAACAGGTTTAGGTTTCAAGAAGATTACCTTCCATCTAGGGATTAATAAATTCATACCAGAATCTAAAAGTTCATCTGAACAATAGTCATAAACTACACGAAATAATCATGTGGATAGCTATGATGATGAGGATACTTATCCTTATCCAATTTCTTTTGATCTTGCTGAATTCTTTGCAGAATTATATGACTTCATACCATGTGTTAGCACTGTGGATGTTGACAATGATTCTTCTAAAAATACTTTCGATCCTCCCCATATTCAATAGGAACAAGGAGAATCAATTCATACTATAGTTTTTGAACAATTCTGTAAAAATCAAGATGATAATGAAAGTGGAGAATGGGTTCCCATCATTGCTAGGAAATTCTATAGCCTGCCTCCATGTTGCACATATTCTCAAGAGTACAAATTTAATTCTCTTTCAGAAACAACTACAGAAAAAGATGTAGATCAAGTTCACATATATGAAAATCAGCTTTAAATAGGTGAAAAATATAGGGTTAAGTCAGATGAGTCTCATCCAACTAGTGTCAACGAGTCTTCAATGAATGTCATTAGAACTCAAAGGCATTCAAATACACCTTTACAAGAAATCACTTTAGGTCTCGAATTACTTGTCCAAGCGTTTGATGGCTATATCGTGAATGCTATCAAACCCACCACATCTCTCTCTCACCTATTCCAAGATCATAAATTGGAATTCTAATATATCTAGTGAGGTCCCTATATTCCAAAATGACCATGCTCTTGCCTACTACTTAAACGCTATTGAACTAGTAATGTCCTCCACTAGTGAAGAAAATATCAATATGATTGAATCTGACGTCAAATATCTCAGTCACACAATTAAAAAGAAAATAAATAGAATGCCCGAAGATGAAAATGACATTGTGGTAGTATAGGAACCTGAAATAGTAAAAATAAAAGACGTATCTAAAAGTGAAAACCTCTCTAAGGCGCTTACGGATGAGATATTTGATGCACTTCCTAGTCATTTTTAGGAGAGACCACCAGTGTTGATAGAGCCAACATAGCCAATCAACTTGGCAATAGAGGAACAACCTCATATGATACACATTACACAATCTTTATCTACAAAAGAAAAAGAGGAATTTATTGCCTTCTTCCAAGAGAAAAAGATAAATTTTCCATGGACCTACTCAGATATGCCAAGGTTAGATCCTGACCTCATCATGCATCATTTATCTATCGGAGTAGGAGTAAAATTAGTCAAACAAAAGCTCAGGAAGATGCATCCTCATGTGGCATAACTTGTTAAAGATGAACTGTAAAAGCTTCTAAAAGTTGCTTTTATCCATGCTATTGACTATGTTGAATGGATCTCAAACATTGGTCTAGTCTACAAACATGATAAATCTATCTAAGTTTGTACAAACTTTTGAGATTTGAACTAAGCATGTCCAAAGTATGATTTTCCACTCCCCAACATTGATATGATAGTGGATATGACAGAAGAATATTAAATGTACTCACTCATGGACAATTTTTTTTGGTTATAATCAAATTAAAATTGCACTAGAAGGCCAAGAGAAAAATACTTTCACTTGCGCATGGGGAACCTTATGTTGAATGTGATGGCATTTGGTTTGAAAAATGCTAGTGCCATGTATCAAAGGGAAGTTACAACAATTTTCCATGATCTAGTGCATAAGACGATAGAGGACTATGGTGATGACACCTTGGTCAAGAGTACACAATGCAACACTCATATGCAAGATTTGGGACCTATCCTAGATCATATGGAGAAATTTAGTCTTAGATTAAACCCCAAGAAATGTACATTTGGTGTAACCTCTGGGAAGTTACTTGGCTACATTGTCTCTGGAAAAGGAATCGAGGTGGATCTAGAAAAATTTCAAGCAATCATGGAAATGCCTCCACCCCGTAATATTAGTCAAATGAGTGGTTTGCAAGGAAGACTTCAATCCATTCGTAGATTCATTTCACAACTGGCAGATAGGTCAGAAACTTTTACTAATACTCTGCATAAAGTTGTAAAATATGATTGCAACAAAGTTTGTGCTAAGAGTTTAACACATATAAGACAATATCTTGCTAATCCACTGATCTTGATGCCTCCTATTTATGGGAAACCTCTCATTTTGTATATCTTAGCAACAAAGTCATATCTTGGTATCTTTCTATCTCAAGAGGACAATGATAACAAGGAACGAGCTATCTATCATCTCAGTTGCACATTGATTTCTTATGAAATGAACTATGACATCATTGAAAAATCTTGCTTGGTAGTCATCTTTTCCTCTCAAAATTTGGGACACTATATGCTTCCCTACACTACATGATTGGTTGCCAAAATTGATCCATTGAAGTACTTACTCAGCAAGGCAGCTCTAACAGGAAGATTAGCTAAATGGGTTATGATACTAAGTAAATTTGATATTATATATATTGAATGAAAGGCTATCAAAGGACAGGTGATTTCTAATCAATTAGTAGAAGCACCAATACAAAGTCTTATACCAATGAATATTGAATTCCCTGATGAATCTATTCTAATGCTAATGCATCAAACCTAGGTGATGTTCTTTGATGGTTCCTTCACACAACAAGGATCTGGTGTTGGGATCTTATTCATAACACCACATAAGTATTCATTTCCAAAGGCGTACAATATTCTATTTCCTTGTACAAATAATATTGTAGAATATGAAGCCCTAATCAATGACATGAAGATTGCAATTGAATGGAGAGTAGATGAATTGAATATCTTTGGTGATTCACAACTCATAATCAACCAGGTCAATGATGTGAATTAGAAAAAGGATAAGAAGTTGATACCTTATAAAAAAATGGTAGATGATTTGAAAAAATACTTTGCTCATATCACTTTTCAATAAATTCCTTAGGCAGACAACAAGGCAGTTGATGTAATGGCTAATCTCACTTCCATGCTATAGATGCTTGAGAATGTTCTTCGACACGAATTCCTAGTGGAGATGTTACTCTACCCTGCTTATAATTCACCTAAATCTTGGATGATCTATTCTATTGTAGGACATGATTTGTCCCACTACCATCATATCTACTTTTACCTGCATGACCAAATAATTCTAGATAATCTATCCCGGAACAAAAAATGTCACTTAATTTGCAGTGCATCACAGTATGTTATTATTGTTGACAATTTGTTCAGGAGAGGTCTTGACAGAACACACCTTAAGTGTCTAGAACCTGATGAGTCCAAACACACATTAATCGATGTACATGAGGGCATTTATGAATCTCACTATAATGGCTTGACACTAGCTCGTAAACTTATCATAGCTGGTTACTATTGGCCGAATATGGAGCAAGATGCAATTAAATATGCCAAGTCCTACAAACAATGTCAACTCTGTGGAAATATGATTCATGCTCTACCTAGGGAGCTAATTCCATCTATCACACTTTGACCATTTCAACAATGGGCCTTTGATCTAGTGGGTCAGATTCATCCATCTTCTTCAAATGGACACAAGTTCATTATCACAACTATAGACTACTTCACTAAATGGGTGGAAGCATTCCCTCTTTCTACAAAAAATGGAAAAATGGTAGCTCTTTTCATTCTTAACTACATCATATGTAGGTATGGTGTACCATCTTCCATCATTACTAACAATGGGGGATAATTTAAAAACAAGGATCTTAAAGAGTTGTGCTCAAAGTTTATAATCAAGCAACATTGGTCTTCTATTTATTACCCTCGGGAAAATAGCTAAGTGAAAGAATCCAACAAGGCTATCCTTAAGATCTTACATCATACAATCAAAAAATCTAGAAGGGACTGGCACCTTAAAATTGATCTGGCTTTATGGGCTTACAGAACAAGAATTAGAATTCCAATGGGAACAATACCCCTTGCTTTGGTATATGGAGTAGATGTTGTGCTTCCAATTGAGGTCAAAATTCATACTTTGAGAATCTTAATGAAGAGCCTCATTACTAATGATGATTATAGAATATCTTGGTTTTAAGAGTTAGAATTTCTAGATGAACGTCAAAAAATGGCATGTGATCATCTTCGAGCTTATGAACAGCATATGTCTAGACGCAACAATAAGAAAGTCAAGCCATGTGACTTCTAACCACATGACCTCATTCTAAGGGAAAACCTTAAGAATCAACAACAACAGATACATAAAGGGAAGTTTTAACCCAACTGGCTTGGTCCATACATAATTATTGCAGTTTTTGTATTTGGTGCGTATCAACTTTCAACAACTAAGGGAGAAGCGCTCAAGGAGTTGATCAACACTCTCCATTTGAAGTGGTTCTACAACTGATATGCTTTTAAAATCTCTTTGTACATACTTAAAAGTCTTGAAAAATTCATTATCTTGGTGAAAACCTAGCAATAAGAGCCTTGGTAATACCAAAAAAAATGAAAAAATGAAAAAATCCAAAAAAAAGTGAAAAATACAAAAAAAGAAAAAAAGAAAAAAAGAAAAAGAACAATTTTTTTGAAAAAACAAGAAAAGTGCCATTGATGAAAACCTAGCAAATAGGCATCATGTCAACAAAAATAGAATCTCTACCAGGAAGGTGAAAACTTGGTAAACAAGTACCTCTTGTTTCAAATGCTACATCTTGCAACACATCTTTTGGCTCTTGTACAGTTTCTTTCCTACGTTAGTTTGCTGCTTTCTCTCATGCATCCATGGATTGAATCTAGTCATAGTCTTAGGGGAAACACCCTATGGTCTTCAAGAACATCTCTTAAGTGTCAGTCACCAGTTGTTCTAAATGTTTCTGCCTACTGTCGCTTGTTTTACTACAAAGATTCCTCTCAAAGAAGATCTCTTCCGCATCAGTCACCAGTTGTTCTAACTATGTCTATCTACTATCACTTAGTTTCTTACTGAGATTCTTCTCAATCAAGATTTCTCTATGATGCCAGTCACCAATTTTCCTAATTATGTCTATCTACTGTTGTCCTCCTACTAAAGAGATTTCTTTCACATAAATTCTCAACATTGACACTTGACCTCAATCCTATAACACTGACATTGAAATGGAAATATTGACATGGTTTGTATTTTCTTGAGCTTTTCTTTTCTTTTTTTTCTTTATGCTTTATCATTTCCCTTTGAGTGACTCAAAGATGTCTCTTCTAACTATAGAAGTGAGGAATGGGGCCATGATCTTTTCTTTGCTTTTTGTTTGATGGTTTATTTCCAATGTTTTGAAGTATCCATATAAAAGGGGTGTCCACTATAAGAGCCTCTATCTTGTATTAGATGGTCGTGTGTACCTCAAATCATTTTATATGGACTCTTTGGTGAGATTGGTTCTTCTCCTTACGTGTTGGAGTAAATTCTCTATGCCATAGTAAATACTCATACTCATCCTACTAAGTGAAAGTATGGGTCACTATGAGATACTTCACATAGTAGTGTCTCGGGTTACAAACACAAGGGTCATTGTGGACATAATCTTTACTGAATACTTAGCATAAGAAGGTTCTCTCGTGTGTCTGGTGTGTTTTCAAGCAAGAAGCATTCTGGTCATGCTAGCATTTATGCTTTGATGCTTATGTTAGCTTGTTACATTAAAAGGGACAAATGTTTTGGTCATTTTGGCTTCTTGTTCCTTAATGCTTACATTTAATCCCAACAAAACTAAAATATATAATAGATTCATATTCTCATGATTGCAATATCAGTGTGAATTGTATGACATTTGTGGGTCTAATTGAACACTCAATGATGATAATTTTATGAGTTCAGTAACCAGACATAAGGTTGTATCTAGCATAAAGTTGCATTGCATACTCCACTTGCATAAGAACACAATTTAATCACTACTTTACTTGCATATTTTTGGCATGAGAGGTTGTTGGTTTCTTCAAAAAGTATCATGTTTCTTCACAACTACATAAGCGTTTGGCTCCTTGGTTCATCCTCTTGACTTTCACGGGATACTTATCACTGATAAAAAATCTGAAATTTGCATGAGATGTTAGTTCATTTACATTTTAGATTTCATATACATATTTCAATACTCATCTCATCTACACTACATTGATGCATCATATCAATTTGCATTCATCACAATCATAACATTAACATCTCATGTATGAAAAACTATAGGCTTGAAAAAGGTGACACATGCAAAGATACTCAAATAAAATATCTCATATATATAAATCTCTCCAATGGAATCAAGTGTACATCGATACAAAAATGAATGCTACTCAAGCCTCATTGATCTCAAAATGATACAAAATGGCATTGACACACCAATTGATACATAGCTAGAAAAAAATCAAAAGAGAGAAAAGATAACTATTTCTTTCCCTCTCAGGACAAGGAGCATCTGCTCTCAATGGATAATGAACTCCATCTAATGCTCTAGCATACTCTAAAAATTTGGGCATCTTCTTTGAAGCCTTAGGCACTATTACGATGTAACCTGCATAGTATTAGGCTACTCTGACAGCTTGTAGTCAAGCCTCATTTCATTGCTGCTCTAACTTCTTATGTAGCTCATGAATCTCTTGCTCCCAATCAACTAACTACATATCTCAAACTATTAGCTAGATCTACATTTCACTCAGTTGTTGTTGTGCTGCTCTTAATCTCTCCCTAGTTCTCCTCAGTGCATCTAGTTGTGGCTCAGGAGTAGGCTAATCTTGCATCTCCCCATCACCCACTTTGTGCTCTACCTACTCTATTTTTTGCTCCTCCATACATGGCCTCTGGGCATCATTTCCAATGGAACCCAAGGTACCCATCTCACCCTACCGACATCTATGCCCAAACCCACTAACACCAACACCTAGATCCTCTCACATCTAAAGAGGAGGGATTTTCCTCTATGATGTACGCTACCTAGGTCTCTCTTGCTATGGATTCTTTTGTGGTCCTTGTACAGGCTATACAAGCACTGCTATCCCCACTAGGTCTATGAATTGAGGGAAGAGATGAATCACAAAATGATCTTTGTATGTTGGAGTCATCCCCCCATCTGCAACTATGACCATGTAATCCCAATACACCATGGTGATGGAGAGAACATTAATCATGGATCTCCTAGTGTCCAATTTGACAAACCATCCCTTCTCCACCACTGAGGAAAAGCAAGTGTAGGTGTAGCACTCTTGGGATATGTCCTATGGTCAATCATAATGCCACCACACGTGTGTCAAAGGAAATATCTCGATCACCTAGATAGAGCAACCAATCAGGGGTTGAGAGGCAAACATATATCTAAGATCCACTTGGGTGCCATCCCACATCTCTATCTCTCTCCACGACTACCATACTATTGCCACTAGGTCATCCAGCTAACCTCACCATTGCTCAATTTTACCTAGAGTTGTCTGAGTCATCTACCCTCGGTATTTGTTGATGTAAAACTCATTCTCCTACCTCATATGACCATAGATCAGCCTCATAATGGGAAAGTGCTCCCATGCCCATACTTGAAGCACATAAACTCCTGTGGCTATGCTCTTCTTCTCATGATATACAATCTCATGAATTTCATGGTTCATGTGGGCTAGCATACATTGACCCCATCCAAAATGTGCTAGTTGCTCCAACATCCTCTATAACATCCATCCCATCCACACTTGAGCCAATGTTGATGTCTGTCAAACATCAGAAAATAGCTGATGAATATGCCAAGTACCACTGCTAAACTGTGCATAGGACCATATGTTTGTACCAACTCCTCCCATGTGATGGCTCTACCCATGATGAGATCCTCCTAGAAGATAGCCCTCAGTGATAATGTACTCAGTCTTGGCCAAATATCATACTCAACCCATGGCTCATGGAAGGGTATCCACAGAATCTTGTATATGTCCTCAAGGGTGACAGTCATCTCTTCAAGGAGCAAATAGAAGGTATTCATCTTTGAGTGGAAACATTCTACGAGTGTTGTCAGTAACTCATGATTCAATCACAGATTAGGGATATCACATAGATGTGAGAGACCAAGGGTATCGATATGTGCCATATCTATGGTATCTAGCTAACAAATTAGTGCCCCGAAGGGGGGATAGTGTGCTTTGAATGCAATATCTGGAAAGCTGACCTGCAAACACAAAAACAACAATAACACAATCAATATTTGTCATATGAAACATCATACTATACAAAAATGTGCAACAAAATAGAGCATACATGCAATAACGACTGATGACAATGCAAAAAAATGGTTAAACATCATGTTTTGACAAAATTTCTTACAAACAACACTAGATTTTTGCATGAGATTTTACTTTCTTGCTCAAGTTTTCACTTTTTTCATGTGGGATTTCACTAATTCACGTAAAACACCTCACTAAAGCAAGCGAAAGAACCACTTAACCTAGGGTTTCTTGTGTGAGAGATGGGTACCTCCCGCATGAGGAAACCCTACACCCTACACGTAGAAGTACCTTAATGGTACTTCCTTGTGCGAGCTTCCCTATAGGCTCACAGAAAAATTGGGTTTATGTGCGAGACCTGACAACAACAATTTTTAAAACCTTCAAAAAATACAAAAAAAAAGGACTAAAACGCGTAAAATTTTTAATGCAAAAGAGGATATTTGATTACTCACTAGAGGCTCATAGTTTGTTGGTTGGTTATGTTTCCTAGAATGCTCAAATTAATGAGTATGCACGTGGACCACCATTTTCACCTCAGAGCTCCTTCTTCACAAAAGAAAAAATGCACACAAATGAATTGAAAATGACCCTTTGGGCCCTTATATAGGTTTTGACCTAATTTTTTAAAGTGCTCTGATTGATGTGAAAATAACTCCGTTTTCTAATTGGGCTTCTTTAAACCCATTTTTGGGTCGAATTTATATTTTGACACACTTAAACAACTCAAATTCGTACTTTAAATTATTGGGACCCATGTGATCAAATGCTTGTGCAATCCATTTTTCTAATAATTTGTAAATCTTGGAATATTTTCAAATCATGTCTTCAAAACTTTCCAACTTTTCTAGAAAAGTCAACTTTGATCAACTTTGGCCAACCAAAGTCAAACTTGGTCTTTTGGACCTCGAAATCACTTTGAATCAACTCCAAATTTTCTTCATGCTCTTTTGACCTATCCTAAATTCTTTTGAATCTCTAATCACTTTAGTGCCTTCCAATCTATGGCTCTACATTGTTGTTTTGGTGTGTCATCTTTGATTTTGCTCCCAAGGAGGCGAGATGATTACATAATTGAATCTTTCAAAATTGGCTTCAATTGAATCATTGAACATTATGTCCTATTTTCTAGGGGCATCTCATCACTCAGGGCATCTTTTCCCCCCTAATCTAGCATCATATATCATCTATCTCATCTTTTGATCAACTGGTCAACCTTATAACAATCCTTGTCATAGTTTGACCGAAAGGTATCGGGGCATTCTAACCTTGACTCCTAAGGATTAAGCCTCATTTTGGGGATGATTCTATGACTAATGATTGGATCTTGTTATCTTTTATGGACCAGTATTCAAATGTTCTATTTGGACTCTAGAAGATTAAGCTCTGTTCTGGGGATAATCCTAACTCTTGCTAAGAATTAAGCTCTATTCTGGAGATAATTCTAAACTCTTGCTTTTAATCACTATTTAACGGATAGGTATCAGGGCAATGTAACCCCAAATCCTAAGGATTAAGCCTCATTCTAGGGACAATTCTATGAATTTTGATTAATCTTGTTAGCTTCTAATGGACAAGTATCGGGGCAATCTAACCTTGATTCTTGAGAATTGAGTCTCATTTTGGGAACAATTCTGTGAAGTTTGATATTCTTTGCTCTTTCATATTAGTATATAGGTATTCTATCTGGATCCCTTAAGGCTAAGATTCATTTTGGAGATAACCTTAAAAAGCTCATCAATTGGTCTTTGTGTCATCAATCTCAGAACCAATCTCACTTCTTGGTCTATATTCTTAGACTTCCACGTTCTTTGAATCAATGTGTTTCTTGCACACTTATTCAAAGAAGAGAAATATAATACTCCTAAATTGGCACATTGATATGTTGAACCAATTTCGGTCTATCAATCTTACTCAAAGTCCTATTGTACTAGGCAATTATGATTTCGATAATCTCTACTTGACCTAAGTGTTAAATGTAGAAAATCATTAACATGAATTAATCACATACTCTATTTAATTCCTAAATCAAAAATTGAATTAGCTAAGTTAAACCTATTAATTGAGTTTAATTTAATTGTAAGCCTTAGTGCTTCTATTAAATTAAAACCACTCCTTTAGCTAATTTACATGAGGAGTTAAATGTGTTTGATTTTATTAAATACCCTCATTCTAATTATTGAATTTAATTATTTAATTATTCATTTATGTGGTCATATTTAAGCTTTTAAATCAAATATCTTCTCCAATTCTCTCTCTAGTTCATAATTGGAAAAACTGAGTGGACTGAAATCAAAAAAGGAATTAGATCAGTTAACTCCTTATCACACTCAAAAGTGATTAGTTAACTTCCTTTTCACAAGGAAATTTCCTATTCTAGCTGAATCTCATCTTCAATCTCAATCGTTCACTCAATTTGATCTCAACCGTTGATCAACTTCTAAGATTCTATTTAAGAAACCTTCAACTCCTCATTTTGGGGGATGCACATAAAAAGTATCAAATTAATGTCAATTTGATTACTCATTTTCTTGCATTCAAAGTTGCTCTTATTTTCATATGTTTTCTCATATAGCTTAAAATGCATACATTTAGATTAATTTTCTTATTTTATTCCTATAATAATCTTGCATATATACTAGCTTAATGTTGCATTTCATCTAGATTAAATCCTTCGTAATAGTGGTTTGGTTGTTGATCTCTCAAGTCTAAGAGTGGACTGAAATATCTCAAATGGATATTTGCTCTGCTGTTTCTATAATGTGTAAATATATAAATTATATTTTCCTGTAGATTTTTCTTTGATATTATAGAGTTAGACAGAAGTTGTAGAAGAATGTTCTTTCTTTTTATATTTTTCAAAATATAGGTATTACAATGAATAAATAACAGTAACTGATAGAATAGAAGTGATAGAAATCATATGCAACAATACATACTCATCTAGAAATGATTCTAAAACCAGACCAATATAGTCTAATTTATTTCAGAATAGTACCAATATAGATGTGCTTCAAAAAAGGTTGACGCTAGTTGAAAATGGGATCTAGGTGAGCTGCTATAAAGAAATGTTAGGTTGAGCCAAAGTGGTCACCTTCCCTAAAAATCCACTGCCTAAAAAGTGTGACTACAATACTAGAAATCGATCGCCTACCTTGATCAAACTATATGCATAAGAACCTTCGAATCTAATCTTGTTGAGGGCTACGTCCCAAAAAATATGCTCTTAGCACTAGGGTTTGCATCCTAGGTGAGGAATGCTCTTCTAGAGAAATGGCATCCAAAAGAGGTTGACAAAATGAAAAAAGATACTCACTTTTAGGTTACCATCTCCTTATATCTCCTCTCTAAGGAAAATCAAACCCTAAAGGAACCCTAAAGTGGATTTCATTTGAACTTTATAATATAACATTATTTCCCAAATAAAGGCATCCAAATAGAGATAAATCATTACTTTATTAATGAAAAATAGCTCCAAGCATAAAATAAGTCCCAACAAGTGATAATCAAATAGTAGAGACTGAGCTCTTACCAACGAGCTATCACACACATGCAAATCAATCCAAATGGAGCCAGAAAACTCCTTATTACTCCAAAATGGCTAAACACTTAGTCTTATTTAAATGATTAAAATGTTAACTTTTGAGAATATTTAAATATATTAAAATTTTTCCAAGTAGCCAAGGAATAACCCAAACACCTACAAAACATGAAACTAAGTTTGTCACTTGCCTATGATTGATGCCAGAAAACCTGGGCCAACTGACAGTCTCATCCTCAAATCTAGGAGTACTTCTAAAAATAGGGAACACACCCAAATCTTCTGAAATTGAGATCAGGGGTGATCTCATATAACCTCAACTTTGGAAAATGTCACAACCTCCTAAAACATATTAATCTCCTTCTAAAATCAAGGAACTACCTCCTAAAATCAAGGAACTACTCTCAATTGATCTACTATTGCATGGAATATCAAATCTGGACACTAAAAACCCTGACTGAGTCCTTGATCACCATTTCTACCCTACAAGACTCCATAATAGGCTAACTCTCATGTCACTACTAGATAGAGCTAAAGAGGGGACATGACAGTCCTCCCCTCTCAAAGATGCTTGCCCACAAGCAACTGCAATGCTGGATGTTGTAAAATAGTCTTGCCCTCCCAAGTGGCATCCTCTATAGGGATACCTCTTTAGGGAATTAGATACTTTCAAATCATAATGTTTCTCAGCTAGTGTTCCCTCTCTTCCAAGATCTCCCCATGAACCAATGTCATCTTACCTTCCTCATCTAATGGAGGTACAACTAGAGATGGTATAATATGTTGTCCCAATGCCTTTTTCAGACATGACATGTGGAACACATTATGAATCCTACTGCCAGATGGTAACTCAATCTCATACACAACCTCTCCAACATGCCTAATAATCTTGTATGGTCCATAAAAATGAGGCTTGAGCTTCTCAACTTCACCCCCTTTAAGGGAGCTTTGTTGATAAGGCTGCAATCATAGGTAAACCATATCCCCCACTTCAAATATCCTTGCAAACCTGTGTCGATGAACATAGACCTTTTGCTGATTTTGTGCCTGCTGAAGATTCTCTTTGAGAGATCTCATGATATCCTAGTTCTCTTGAACCCAATCCTATGCCAAAAGAACCCTGCTATCACTAACCACTAGAACAACAAAAGATAAAGCATAGTAACCATAGAGGACTCTAAATGGATTCATAGAAATCAACATATGGCACATAGTATTGTAACAATACTCGCCCAAGTGCAACCAATGCACTCATGTCCTTTGCTGCCCTAACACATAACTACATAAATACCCTTCAACCTATTTATTAACAGTCTTAGTCTACCCATCTGTCTGTGGGTGGTAGCTGGTACTAGGTGTCAATTTCATACCTATGACCTTGAAAAGTTCTTTCCAAAAAGAACTCATGAACTTTCTATACTTGTAACTCACTAAGGTCTTGGGAAGATCATGTAGCCTAAACACCTCTCTAAAAAATAACTCTACTACCTAAGATGTTGTGAAGTCAACTGCAATAGGAAAGAAATGGGCATATTTAGTCAACTTGTCAACTACCACATATATGCAGTCTTTCCCTTGTACTCAAGGGAGATGTTCACTTCTGTTTCGGTATGGGTAAGGGTTACAATAAACCAACAGGGTGAGTATGGTCAGACTTATTTTGTTGGGAGGTCATACACTCCTGAGCATGATGTAGAACATCATCCTTGAGACCCTTCCAAGAGAATCTCTCCCGAATTGCCCTATAAGTCTTACTATACCCTAGATGCCCTACTAAAGGAGTATCATGGTAGGTTTGTAGAATCTGTTCCTTTAACTAAGAGCCAGGAACAAGGAATATTTTGCCTTTTTAATAGATGACATCATCTACTGCACTATACCTATCATCTAAAACTAATCCATCCATGATCTCACAAGCATGTTGATCTATGGAGTACTCAACTAAAAGTTGATCCTTCCAATCTATTGAAATCTCACCCAATAAACATAGGGTGACGAATGATGGTTTCCTAGAAAGTGCATCAGTAACGATATTGTTTTTTCCCTTAATGAACTCAATGTCAAAGTCATAAGCCTGGATCTTGCTCACCCATTTTTGTTGTCTATCATTGAGTTTTGTTTGATCAAAGAAGTATTTTAGACCATTGTGGTCTGTTCTTACCATGAATTTACTACCAACAATATATTGTCTGAACTTGGCTAATGCATGCATGATACACAACATTTCCTTATCATATGTGGAATACAACCTCTCCTTATTTTGCAACTTCCTACTCTCATAGGTGATGGGGTACATGTTCTACATCAAAATTGCTACTGTGCCAATGTCTAAAGTGTCACACTTCAACACAAATGGCTGCGAGAAATTGAAAGTGACAAAAATGGACAAGTACTCATAACCTCTTGGGAGCCTATCAAAGATCCCCTGTATCTATTTTGTCCATCTAAAAGCTCCTTTGTTTGTGAGGTGTGTTGGTGGTGCTACCAACTGAGAGAAACCCCTCACAAATCTCTTGTAATAAGCACATAAACCAAGTAATCCATGCAAATTAGTAATGTTATGAGGGCAGGGCCAGTCACAAATCACTTGAATTTTCTCCTCATGCACCTTCACTCCATTAGCACTGTTCACATGTCCCAAATATAAAACCTCTCTAAGTCCAAACTCACATTTGGATAACTTAGCAAATAGAGATTGACTCTCCATGATGCTAAGTACCTCCTCCACATGTTTGAGATGGTCCTCCCAAGTACAACTATAAATCAAAATATCATCAAAGAATACCAACACTAATTTTCTCAACTTCTTGTTCAAGATGTGGTTGATGCATGATTGGAAGGTGGCTACTGCATTGGTAAGGCCAAAAGGCATCACCAATAACTCATAATGTTCGTAGTGATAGTGGAAAGTAGTCTTGTGTACATCCTCTGATCGTACACAAATTTAATGATAACCTAAAAAAAGATCAATCTTAAAGAAGTAGATAGTCCCATGAAGCTCATCTAACAACTCATCAATACATGGGATTGGATAGCTGTTCTTGATTATCTTTTTGTTTAGTGCTTAGTAATCTATACACATCCACAAGGTCCCATCTGTATCCCTAAAATGTGAGCACAATTCTATGTGTCATTATATCCAAGATTTCTCAAGAATGAGGTCTTGAATGATGGCTCATAGCTCTCTATTCATGGAGTGTAAGGGTTTGTAATGGAGGACCTCAGTTTGACCTAGTTTGTGCCCATGCAAGTATAGCATAAAACGAGAAATTCAAGGATCAAAATATGCATGCAAATGAAGATGCAAGCTAATCTAAATGATAACAATGCAAAGCAATGCAAGAAAGGAAATCTAATCTATGAAAAGAAATAACACTGCAATACTAATCTATGAATAAATATATGGATCTAAGCTAATATGAAAATGCAAGGATGGATTATGATGATGGAAGCCATGGATGCATGAGAGAAGAAGACAAGAAGATAGAAGTTCTCCACAAAAAGCTTTAATGCTCAAACTCCTCCAAAAAATCACTCTCCAAACCTGCAGCATAACAATAGCATAATCGTGGATGTCAAAAATGAGGAGAAGACTCTCCCTTACAAAGAAGAATGGATGATTAAGATTAAGAGGCAATAAGATTTAATCAAGGGTGGAGAAAGAATGATCCACGTGAGACAAAATTCCACCAATGAGAAAAGAGGAGAAAAATTAAATGGAATTCCACTTATAAATATGTGCATTTAAGTGTAATGGAAAAAAGAATTTATTTAATTTCCTTTTTCAAGTGGGATTTTATTTAATTAAAAGGGAGCAATTTTTTTAATTAAATAGGAAATATTTAATTAAATTAAAAGAGGGGTTTTTCTTTTAATTAATTAAATGTGGATTAATTATTTAATTAAAAGAGAAGTTTTTTTTAATTAAATAAGACTTAGGACAAAATGATCAAACCTTAGGAAATGTTGAAATAATTGACTTAATTACAATTTGATCAAAGAAAATAATTTGAATTGATTTAATAAAATATTACAAACCATTGATTTAGGAAATTTGATAAATTAAATAATGGGGGCCCATAGTCTAGGTGACCATTTTAGGGTGCATACATTTGCCCCTCTTTGACTAATGTGTGATCGATTTAGGAACACATGTAGTCAAAGAAAGAAATTGAAGTGTGAGATCAATTTGGGATCACAAAACAACCTAGATGTATGGTTTATTTGGGAACACATCAGGAAAAAGAATACAAATAAATTTTAACTTGAAAAAGTTGAGGATAAAATTGATAAAACTAAATCAAGGATTAAAATTGATAGGTATTGCCCCCTCGTGATCGAAATCAAAATGAGATAGAGGAGAACCAAAAAATTGATAAATTTGATCAAATCAAACAAAAGATAAAGTTCTCGATGTAAGATGAAAGATATAAGGATCACAAAACCAAGGTAGATCATCAAGCATGAAATATTATGCCCCAAAGGTGAATTACAAGAAAAGAAGTGGGGTGAAAATGAATGGAAGGTAGAAATTTGGAAGATATGGAAAGTGTTAGTGTAAATAAGTATTTACTTATTACACTTACTTAAGTTTACCTAGGTTAATGCATTAGTTAATTATTTTGCATTATTTTATTTGTGAGACACTTAGGAGTTTGTGCTCTTTTGTGAGTTGTCACAGGGGTCCACACCTCTTTTAAGCACATGTAATCTACAACACAGGAATCTTCTACACACATATGCCACTTTGTCATTCTTATCCATTCATCTAGAATGTTGGATAAGGTGCTTAGTTGTCTTATCCTCTGGTTGGTTCTAGAGACATTCTAGGTGCTTCCTGAGAGGCCTTTATATATAGGCACTCCTAGTGTACTCGTAATCATGGCATATTGAATACATTGTCATTTTGATCATACTCTCTCTCTCTTTGGTCTACTGTGTGCTTGTGTTTGAGTTCTTAGTTCTTGGGTGAATTTTTTCCTTAGAAAAATTCTTACATGGTATCAGAGCATCTTGGAGATTTTCTCATCACATAGCAGTTTGAGACCATAGCACCTCAGCCCGAATCTGGAGTGCTACAGAAATTGGGAGTGTCCAGAGCCAGATATGACCTTGCTATTGCATTTGGAATGCTGAACCAGTGAAAATTGACTATAAATTTGGCTACCTTGGCCCAAAGTCGACCGTGACGCAACAAATCGAAACCTGGAGGCCCCGATTTGCAATTCGGGTATGGTCATTTGCAGATTTAATTGATTAATCTCGGATCTATATTTTTTTATTATTTCGTTGCTATTTATTTTCTGTTAGAATATTTGCAGAGATTCAGAGAAATTTTTTTTAGCAAACCCAAGTAGTGACACCCTAAATTTGGTATTTGTGGAAGTATATTTTATTAATCGCAGGTCTGTAACTTTCCATTTAGGCGAGGAGATTGTACAAATCTGTGAGCTTCACATTTGAAGCAACCTAGTACAATTTTGGCCACCCACTCTTCATTCCTAACAAAGGAACCATCACAACCTCCATCAGAGCGGTCACTTCACTCTCTGAGCAGTCACTTCTTTGTTTGATAATTTTGCGAGGGTTTCCTTTTACAAAGCGCATAGTGCTTACCCATGGTGCATATGGGATTTTCCCTAAGCCGACAGCCTGCATAACACACCCGATGATGTTTGATAAATAATTGATGTCAGTTATACCTTTTTTGATAGTGTTCAACAGATTTCTAGCTCATCTTTGGTGTTCTCCAGTGAGCAATGATGACCTCTGCTTGCAAACAATGGTTTTATACTCTGGCCCACAGACTGTGTATTTGACACTTGTGATCTGTTGTTTCCGGTGTACAATAAGGATTTTTGGCATCGATAGCAGTTAAGACTCCAGCGTCCAAAGGTTCTACATTCCAGTGACTATGACCACAGTGCATTCAAAAAATCTAGTGCAGTTAAGATTTAGCGGTAAAAGGGAATATTCCCTACATGTATTTTGGCTCATTTTTGTGCATAGTCAGTCTCGCTAATGTCTGCACTTTTCGGCTACGAGTCTTCAACGTCTAGTGGTAGTTTAAGTCTTTGATTGGCAATTATTTTAAAAACCAACACCATTGACAAGTTCCTAGTTTCCTTGTTCCCCATGTAGATAGAGCCCCTACCTAAGCTGCCACACAATATTTTGTAATTAGTCCAGCCAGCAACATACAGTTCGGACATGTGGACCCTTGCCCACCTCAGATTCATCCATGTTCGCAACAAGTGGACTGGCTTTGCCACCTCAAGTTGCCTTCTCATGCCAGTCAAAATTGCCACATAAGCCATGTGGATAGTAAGAATTTTTCCATGTGTACAATCCATACAGTACGGACGCTGACTCAACCTACCACGCCAGTGTAGGGCTTGAATTTTTTTGCTGATGTCATCATTTCATGAAGTTAAAATTGATGGCCATTTGATCATCATTTCTAGGTGTTTTAAAACTATGGAGACAACCATTTAACTGTCAAATTTAGACACGTAGTTTTTCTCCAGACCCCTCTCCAGATTGCTTTTCAATTTGGCAACCTAACTTTGCAAGCCCATAACTCGAACATCCAGACTCCAATTCAGGTGCAATTTTTTTGAAATTGGGTAGAATTTTCTAAGATTTTTAGTGGTGGTGTTTTTTTCTAGTTTTGGTGTACAAATTTTGCAAAAATTGCATTTTTTGGTGACTATACCTACATAATCCTACATTTTGCAACTTCAGAAGCTCTGTACAGGCACATCTGATCACTTTTTCAGGTTCTATTTTTTTTGAAAGTGCGTATTTTTTTGTCTACTTTCCAGATCTGAAGTTATATTTTAGGTTGTGTGGACTAATTTTTCACTTTCAAAATTAGGCCTTTTTTTGGCATTGTAAAACTTTGATTCTTTTTCAAAATTGTTGTAAATCTAGGCTACAGTGCTTAAGTGATAGATTTCAGCCTTATAAGATAGTTGTAAAAGAAAAATTAGAAAGTCCACTTTGGTCATTTTGACAAGTGGCCCATTGTAAATGCACTACTTATAAAGTGCCAACAACATCTTTGTTTTTTTTTTGGGGGGGGGGGGGGGGGGAGTCTTTTAATTGAATGAAAAGGGGGGGTGTGTATTGTGCTTCTTGTTTCTCTGATGGAAAAAGGATTTGGTCTTTATGTTGATGGTACAATTACCAAATCGACTGATGCTAAAGAACTCATTAATTGGAAAAATCAAGACCAACAGGCTTTAGGAATTATCAAGAGTTGTGTATATGGAAATCTTCTCTTCCACATTAAAAATTGTTCAGACTCTAAAGAAACTTGGGACAAAGTTGAATAGTTGTATGGTAAGGTGGATGAAGAAAATAGATTTCAGATTGAGGATGATTTACTTCTCTTGGATCCAAAGAATTTTAACACAATTTAGGATTACATCATTAAAGTCAATGAGTATAGGGTAGTTCTTAAAGATTGTGGAAATCCCATGAAGTATGATAGGTTGATTCATCAGATCCTAAAGAGGCTACCTTTTGAGTATGTTAACTTTGTTTCGAGTTTTAATACTCACAAGTTGACCATGGGATCTACTTACCACAAGCCTTCCTTTGATGCCTTTGCAGAGATGTTGATTATTGAACAATCTCACTTGGTGGATTTTGAACTTCTCAAGTCATCTAAGACCAAAGCCTTGGTGGCTAGTGATGATCACAAATCTAGTCAAGGGGGGAAAAGCAACAAGAAGAAGAAGCAGTGGAAGCAGAAAACATAATCTGAGACACAACAATCCTCCTCTCAACAAGGCAGTTCTTCTTCAATCAAGAAGGGAAGTAATGACAAGAAGGACAAATTCTTTTGTGCATATTGCAAAAAGCCAAATCATGACGAGCATCATTGCAAGACAAAAAGAATCGATGAGTTAGAAAATCTACTCAAGAAGAACAAGATTCAAGTGCCAGGTACTTCCAAGGATTCTACTCCAACCTCTTCAAAGGGTAAAGGGAAAGCACTTATGGAAAGCACAAGTTCTTCTTCAGAATGGGTACTTGAATCAGGTGCCTCTTACCACACAAGTTCTTCAAAAGAAGACTTTTCTTCATTGAAGCAGTCAAAGGTTCCACACATCTTCGTGGGAGATGATGCTAAGATGGAAGTTGAAGGGAAATGACATGTGGAAATGGAAAATGGGAAATTTAAGGATGTTCTCTACATTCCAAATTTAAGCTCCAATCTCCTATCAATTTTCCAAATCACTCACCTTGGAGATGGTCATAAGGTTGAGTTCCTTCCAGATTTAGTGATGGTGTGAAGTCTTAGAGATGATTCATTGGCTGCAGTGGGGAAAGTCAATGATGACAAGAGGCTTTATTCCTTCTCCTACTTTATTCCTAAGAGTCCTTCTCAAGCCTTGTTGACTCACTCTACTTCACACATCAACTTATGGCATGAGTGATTTGGTCACCTTGACTTCTGCTCGCTTCAACAACTTTTCTCTAAACATATGGTCAAAGGTCTACCTGATATCAAATTTTCTAAGGGAGAGTGTTCATCTTGTTCAATGGATATGAATCTCAAGGAGAAGTATGATAAAGGGAAGTCTTCTCGAGCTCTAGTTGTTCTCCAGCTTGTTCACATGGTATTAGCAGGACCCTTTGCAGTGACTTCAAACAACCAAGGCTGCTACATACTCACATTTGTTGATGACTTTTCAAGATTCATTTGGGTCTTCTTCCTTCATCATAAGAATGAATTGGTTCATAAGCTTCAAGATTTCAAGACTCATGTTGAACACAAGTCAAGGAAAGCCATCAAGGTACTAAGGGTGGACAATAAGAACAGATATGTAGACAGAAGACTTAAGAACTTTTGCAGAATTGAGGGGATTGATCTTTAGAACCCACCAAAATTCAGTCCACACAAGACAAATGTTGTAGCTATGAGGATTAGGACTCTCAAGACCATGCCAAGTTGCATGATAAAGGCTAAGTCTCTTGATCCTACACTTGAAGTTGAAGCCATTAGTAGTACTACTCACATACTTAATCGTTCTCCTCATCCATCCTTAGATGGAAAAACTCCTTTTGAGGAATGGTGCAGTAGAAAACCGGTTGTGAGTCACCTTAGAGTCTTCATTTGTCCAGCATGGGAAGACCTATCTTCAAGGAGTTGCAAGCCACTGACACCTAGGCCTTGTACCTTCATCAGTTATGAAGACAATGTAAAGGCTTATAGACTGATGGATCCAAAGACTCATGAGATTTTTGTGGAGGAGGATGTTCACTTTGAGGAAAGTTCACCTAGCTTATCCTTTAATCCTCTCCGCACATCATAGATATTGGAAACTAATAGTGACACAAGCAATAGTGCTTCAACAGGTTCAGACACATGGGCTTCTATCGATAGTTGCAATGAGAGGTCACATCAGTCCAGTCCACATGCTTATATTGCCACAGTGAAAGGTCCAACACAACTTGGTACATCTCATCTTCCAACTCCAACTTCAGTTGACTTGGGAGACAAACTTGAGGACTTACATCTTCTCATTGATGAAGGTGATCCTTCTACAGTTGTTGCGAGGGATCACTTTGAACCTCATGTCCATTCTCTACATGATCAATCTTCATAGGTTGGCATGATTGTGGATCCTTATGAACGACAATTAGTGGAGGTCTCTTTGTTAGTTGAGGAGATAGATGGCTCAATGGAACAGGTTCAATAGACATCCTTACCAAATTTGCATTCATTCTTTTCAGCACAGTTGGAAGGGGTTAACTTTAGCATCAACATAAGGATACTTGAGCAAGTTTCAAGGCCACCATACATCTTCAAGAGTGTACCTTTTCCTTTTTTTCTTCCTAAGGGGAGGAACATCATTCTGCATTCTTGGAATAGCTTCTTCATCAGAGCAGCTTTCACTTGTTGGCATTCTTCTTTTGGGGGAGGAGCCTATTATGTCTCTATTCCTTCTCTTATGTATATACTAGATGTATGTCGTAATGGGGGGGTCTTGACTACTCCATCCATCGATGCATCCCTATTTATCTCTCTTTTTGGGGGAGGGTTTTTCCCATGAGGTTTTCCCTCTTTCCCCGCTTAATGGGAGATTTGCATTTTCATTATGTACATGGGTACCTAACAAGGCCTAGTAGCTGGGACCAATTATGCATCTTCATATAGTTTTGTAAGCTTAAGGTCATTCCCCTAAGTTGCACTTAAGGGGGGGTGTTGGTGTAAATAAGTATTTACTTATTACACTTACTTAAGTTTACTTAGGTTAATGCATTAGTTAATTATTTTGCATTATTTTATTTGTGAGACAATTAGGAGTTTGTGCACTCTTGTGAGTTGTCACAGGGGTCCACACCTCTTTTAAGCACATGTCTACAACACAAGAATCTTCTACACACATATGACACTTTGTCATTCTTATCCATTCATCTAGAATGTTGGATTGAAAAACACTTGATGTTAGGGGTTGCATTGAAAAATGCAGTTGGGTTGGTGTTGAAAAAAACCATTTGCAAGGTGTCCTAAAGACTAACGCAACCAAGAGACCAAAGAAAAAATAGTTATGCCCCTTAGACAAAGATCAATTCCAAACCAAGGCAACAAGGATAAGGCATGATGGAGAATGGCCAAGTGTCGAGGACACATGCGAAGAAATAGGGGTGCAGAGGCCTCAAGTAGCGCCCGTTTCAAGGTTTTCACCACTTGGATTGTTATTATTATTATTTTGGAGTATATAATTTTTTTGGAGATACATCAAAGCACTTATTACTAAGATCATTGTTTCAGGAATTTTTCCAAATTTTAGAATTTTGACAGTATATCATTTTTTTGGATTTTTTAAATATATCATTTTTTTGTATTTTTATTAGGATCAATAAATATGTACAAAGATTCCTCTAGACAGAATGAGCATCATGGATAGAACTTCTTCAAGTGCAAGACACTAATAGGATTAGTGAGCTGCTCTCTCTCTACTATAGACAGTAAATAGGCACCAAACCCAAAATTTGTTGTAATAATGTAAGGTCCAAGCCAATTAGGTTCAAATTTACCCTTTTGATCTCTATTTTGTTGATTCTTAGGATTTTCATGTAGGACAAGATCTTCCACTTGGAATTCTCTAGGGTGAATCTTTTTGTTGAATGCTTTTGATATGCACTTTTGATAGACCCTCATATGGTCAAATGATGCTTGACATTTCTCATCTAGAAGTTCTAACTCTTGAAGTCTCATGGTGTGGTAGTCTTCATCTATAACTAGACCTTTGAGGGAAACTCTGAGTGAAGGAATCTTAGCCTCTAAAGGTAACACTACTTTAGCACCATATGTAAGGGCAAAAGGAGTAGTCCTATTAGGAGTATGAATACTTGTTCTATATGCCCACAAAGCTAGATTTATCTATAAGTGCCAATCTCTACCATTCTTATGAACTATTCTATGTAAGATTTTGAGAATGGTTTTATTTGATGCTTTTGCTTGACCATTTCCTTGCGGGAAGTAAATAGAGGACCAATGTTGTTTTATCTCAAATTTCTTACAAAGTTGTTTAAGGTCCTTATTTTTAAACTGACCTCTATTGTGAGTGATAATCTTAGAAGGAAATCCATATCTACATTGAATATGATTCAAAATAAATAGAGAAATTGTCTTACTTGAGGCAATAGAAAGTGGGACAACTTCTACCCATCTAGTGAAGTAATTAGTAGCAATGATAATAAACTTGTGTCTATATGATGAGTTGGGATGAATCTGCCCAACAACATAAAAGGCCAAATGCTGAAATGACCAATGAGAGATAGAAGGAATGAGTTCCCTACTTGGAGCATGTATTAAGTTACCATGTTTTTGACACTTTTCACATGACTTTGCAAAAGGTACTACATCAACCTACATCATGGGCCAATAGTACCCTTCCCTAAGCAACTATTGAGCCATGGAAAGACCATTAGAATGTCCCCTATAGATTCCCTCATGGAAGTCAACTTATGCTTGATTGAATTCTTCCTTTTCTAAGCATCTAAGAAGTATTCCATCTAGACCCCTCATATACAAATCACCAGAGATAAGGGAATGGTGAGAGGCATTTCAAATAAGGTTTTTATGTTTAGGTTGGTTAAAGGTTTTAGGTACAATGCCATCAAAAAGGTATGAATAAATGGCACCATAACGGGATGACTCACGACCAACAGGGGTACAAATAACATGACTTTCTTGGGAATCATAGATAGGGTGATGTAACTCTTCCACCATGAATTCAAATCTTGATTCATGTTTATCTAATTAAAGAAGTGAAGCAAGTGTAGCCATAGCATTAGCTACTTTGTTTTATGCTCTAGGGATTTGCTGAAATGAGACAACTGTGAAGTAGCATCTCAAGGAATCAACCATTTGTTTGTAAGGCATCAATTTCTCATTTTTTGTTAAATAATTGTGATTGACTTGGTTGATTATTAGTTGTGAATCCCCATAAATATGTAACTTTGTAATTCTCCATTCTATAGCCATCTTAAGTCCATTTTTTAAAGTTGCATACTTAGTGTAGGATTCTTTTTCTTGTGATGACAAAGACTAAGCCAAATGTACCATTTTTGGAGCTTTATCCATACCCAAATTGACTACTTGTGTTGGTTCAATAAGAATTGAAGATCTATCTTGAAAATAATTATAGAGACAATCAAGTACCTCATCCTCAGGCACCTCAGAGAGGTTTTCACCCTCAGATATGTCCTTTGTTTTTACTATTTTTGGTTCTGACACCGCCACATAGTGGTTTTCACCATCAGAACTCCTATTCTTTTTATTTTATTTTATTTATATATGGCTCTATCATGTTGGCAGTTGGTTCACTAGTGGAAGAGACTATGAGTTCAATGGCATTCAAATAGTAGGCTATCTCATAATCATTTAAAAACATTAAAAGCTCAGGTTCGTGATTGCAATGGGACCAATATATCAAATTAGGATGAACAAGGGGTAAATCAATGATAGGTTCAAGGTTATGAATATGAATGATATCTCTGGTGACCAAAAGTCAAAGTCTATCAAGTAACTTCCTAAACTACCCAAATCGGGATTCATCCTAACAAGCAAAGAATCATCCACTAAGGTAACATGTGAGTTCAAATCATCTGATCCTACACAAGAATCATTGACTAACTTGGGTTGAGAACTATATGTATGAACAACATCAATGTCCATATCAACTGTAGAAGGCTCCAAAAGGGAGTCCCATTCACACTCATTGGAATCTATTTTTGAATCTTGACTAGGATGCTTACACCATGAAGGCTTGGAACGCCTAGACATGGAAGCCTCAATATCATCAAGGGTCACACTCTCTTATTCTAAATTTGCAATTGTCTCATGAGATACTAGACTATCTAAATCTCTCCCCAAAGGAGATTAGAAGAAGGGACCCAATCTTCACACATATCTTGTTGATTTTCCAAATTAGGTATGTACTCTTGTTCTTCTTCACTATCTAACTTATCAAGGATAGAAGCAACATTCTTATTGTGATTCACATATCCTAGGCCAACTGACTTCTTAGACTTGCATTCGAAAGTACCATGATCAAGGGGTTCAACTCTAGAATCCAATCTATTACTAAGAGGGCCATATCTAGGATAGGCCATCTTCTTGACAAAAGTATACCCTCTTCCATAAGCTTTAGGAGAGGGATTGAATTTCTCAATGTGCATATACTTCTCTTCTCTATAAATCCAATCTCTAATAGCCACATCTTCTTTCTCATCTTGGAAAGGAATTGACGATCGTACAAATGTGTCAAATAATGTCATAGTTGAAGAGGAAGGTTTCATTTCATGTGAAGGTTTACCATAAGACCTAGGTGAAACTGGTAATGCTGTCGAGTTGATATCCCCCATGCCAAGGTCTATGGATTTGAACTTGTCTTTACATTCAGCTAAAGTTGCATCAAAATAATCCACTTCTCTATTGAGAGGAACATGAGTACTTGCTGAAATCGAGTTAATAGACAAAGTATTATCGCTTGGTATAAAAATCTTTATTCTATTGTAAGGGAACTTAACACATTGATGATAGGTAGATGAAACTACTTGCATATCATGAATCCATGGTCTACCAAGTAAAATATTGTACAAAATGGGTCCAACATCAACTATTTGGAATAAAATATCTTTGTCAATAGGACCAATCCTAATAGTTGAACATCTCTCTACTTCATCATAGGATTTGATAATAATCTTCCTTCTGGTATCAATAAATTTTTTAGAATAACCTAATGTCTTTAAAAGAATCAAAGAAAAAATATTAAGCCCAACACCCCCATCTATCAACACATGCCTAACACAAGTTCTATGGATCATGACCTCAATATGAAGGGCAAGATTGTGCGGATAGCTCAAAGATTTACCATTTTCCTCTGAAAAGGAAAGGTAATGAGGGATAGCAATATGATTAACCATGTTATGGAATTGATTGGCATCTAAATTGTTGGAGACATTCACCATACGCAAAGCATCCTCAAGGACTTATTTGTGTCTCGAAGACAACTCTAAAAGGTCAAAGATTGAAATTTGAGTGGGGGTTCTTTGAAATTGATCAACAAGATTATAATTTGACCTAGGATTAACCATTGATTTTGAAGGAACATACTTGGGTTGTACTTGTTTTGGCTTGGGTGGTTTGAACTAGGTCCTTTGACAACAAGGGGATGTTGACTTCGTGTCACAACATTGAGACTTTGGGAAGACACTTGCTTAGGTCTACTTAACTAGTTTGAATTGGGTCCTCTAATGACAAGGGGACCTTGAGATGAATCTCTAGAGTGAGCACCCCTCAGCACCAAAACAAGTTTTTCACCAAGGATAGGAGAGCTTGAATTTAAATCATAGCCACTGGGATCTTTATCTTCCATCATGTTGACACTTTCTTCTACAACCTCAAGCATATTGACAACATTTTTTACATTTGTATAAGTGTAATTGATTACAACCTTTCCATTCTTAGGTTGGGAAGCTTCCCCTTTCTCATACTTGGGAAAAGGCTCTTTGAATGTTGTGTGATCAGCATTGGTACTTAATCCATCTATTTCAAGTTTTCCATTCTCAATAAGATCTTGAACAATATGCTTAAATCCCCCACATTTTTCAATATCGTGTCCAATGCCATTGTGAAGATTGCAATAGGCCTTCTCATCCCACCACCATGGCTTAACTTTAGGTATGTGAAACTTTGTGGCATCATAAGGGCACACAAGATTACGAGCAAGGAGCTTCGTGAATATCTCTTCATATAACTCACCCAATTGTGTAAATTTACATTTCTCTCCTTTAGGCCTTTCTTGATATCTTGTCTTGTTACTTTGTTGACTGACACTAGCCAAATGGAGAACAACTTGGTCTTTAGGCTTAGAGGAATCCACAAATCCATCATTAACCACTTGTTTTTTCTTATTCCAATAAATTTTCTTTCATTTATCCTTGTTATTGTTGTTGTTACTCTGACCATTTTTGTTGTTGTTTCTATTTTTTGTCAAAATACCTTGCTCTCTCAAAACATCCTAAATTCTAAATGTGGCTTCAGTCATGGTATCAAAGGACTCAAAAACCATCTTCTTAACTTCATACTTCATCTCAGGAACCATGTTACTAATGAGGATTTCAATCTTTTCTTTCCTAGGAATAGTCCTAGAATAGTGAGAGCACTGTCATTTCCATCATTGCAAGAAAGTAACAAAGGATTCTCCTTGATTTTACTTTGTGTGACATAAGTCCAATAGCGAGAAAAATTGTGAACATCTTAACAAGATGAGTTATATTGGTAAACCATTCCATTGCTTGACCCTTAAGACTCCTTGGAAATAATCTCATAAGGTATGCATCCTCATGATGAAACTCAAAACTCATAGTATAGAACTGAAGGACATGATCATTCGGATCCCCATTTCCATCATATTTGTCATATTGGGGGATCTCAATTTTTCTAGGAAAATCTTTCATGTCAACACTCTTATCAAAAGGATTAGGAAAAATTGAATCTAGTGAAGAAGAACTCTTGGGTGTCGATATTTGCTTCAGCTGTTTCTTCTATTGGTCAATTTCTTCTTTCATAGAGGGATCATGATTTTGAATCTTTTTGTCTACATCAAAGTTGTAAGGGAGTTTAGCACCCTTATTGATTAAACGTTGAAAGCATGCATCTTTGTTTTGGTCCATATATGCTTCCATATGTTATTGAAAATGTGGGTCTGGTTGCATAGCCATGAAATCATAAGAATTACAGTCAAAGTTTGAGCTACCACCTCCATATTGTGAACCATGATGAGCTTGCTATGAAGGTTGTCTTGAAACTCTAGGAGGTCTTGGTATCCTATAATAATCATGTCTTGAAGCTTTCCTTCCTCTAGGGCTAGGAGATCGTGAGTGTCTTCCACTTCATGGAGTCTTAGGAGGGGTGGATGGAGGAGAGTTGTTTCCACCACCAATGTACACATTGTTGAATTTATTGTCAAGTTGCAAAGCCATGAGAAGGTCTTGTGCTTCTTGATGGGATTTCTTTTCTATCTCAATCATAACTTGCCTTTCTTCCTCTAGGCATCTAAATTGTTCTTCTTTCTTAGCTTGTTCTTCCAGAAGGGCTTTTATCTCATGCTCAAGTACTTTGATTTTTCCACTCACATAAACTAAAGGTATCATAAGCAGTGTACACAGTCTTGACTATCTAAACCAATTACCAATAAATGTTGCATTCACACAAACACTAGAAGGCTCACTATTCACACAAACACTAGAAGGCTCACTAATTTGATCATCAAATTGGGATTTCTCTTCTTGATAGGTGTAATGCTTAACTTTCTTAGCCCTTTGGTGTGCATCCAAAGATCCATCCTCAATATGGGGTGAGGTTGGTCTATTTTCACACACGAGACCACCACTGAAAAGGTCAACATAGTATTCACCACTTTGATTCTTCTTTGGTGGAGCCATTGTAAAATCCATATCAATATCTGAGTGAGGTGATGCTAAGGGTGTACTCAACTCAATAAGGTCACTACTATGGTCAAATAAAGCTTTTGGAATATTCCTAGGCAATTGAACAAACACAAGTTCTTTTCCCTTACGTCATTGACAAGTTTGAACTAAAGGTAATTGTTTAAAGACTACTTGAGGTCACTTTCCTTGATTTATATCTTGTTGTAACTGGCATGGAAGAAAAGGCACTAGGTGATAGGATAACCTTAAGAAACGTTGTTACCAAACTAGGATAGTAAAAGCACTCACTTGTCCAAAAGAGATGTGATAAGAGAGAATTTTGCAATAAGCATAAACCAACACTACCATAGAGGTTCCCAAAACTTTGGGTGAATACCATAGCACATATGGACTAGGAGGATGATTTACCCAAATTATAAATAAATAAAATTGAATTTTTATGAAAGTGGATGGACAAGAAATTACTAAGACTCTCCAAGAATAATATCAAATAAACCAAAGGTATATCTTTCTCAAGAAGGATGGTCTCTAACTCACTGACTCCAAACAAGGTCAAAGCACAATAACCCAAGGTGCAAACAAGTTTCTGACAATGGGCTAAGTAGCTTAATCTAAACTTGATCAACCTAGGGAGACTAAAAATAATAGGATACCAAAATAGTTTGATCATAAAGTCTTGATTTAGGAACTCAAGTTTTATTTGTTTTAAATATCCAACTAGGTGTGATAAATTTTGAATCATGAACCAAACACACAAGTCAACAATCAAGAATTTCAAGCAAACATCTTTAAACAATGAGCAAGGGACAAAGGTACCTTGCACATAAACAAGAATAGTATCGTAGTATTAGTCTAATCTCTAGAACCACCATTGTGTATGTTCTCAAAATGTTTTCCAATCATGCACATAGTCCTAGAAAAGAAAATTTTGCAATACTATGTTTCTTAGTAATGTTCAACTCTACAACGTTTGCAATCTAGAGTGGGTGAAATGCAATCCCAATGCACTAGGGTTTTGACATATTCTGAGAATTTAATTAACCAAAGATACTAAGGAGATCTGATAACCCAACAAAAGACTACACCTATGAGGATTTCCCCTAAAAATTTACATTTATATAGTGGTTGCTACTACCATAGGGTTCATAGGGCCTAATTACTATATGAAACATATATGCATGAAAGTAAATCTAGATCCAATTTTAGAGCACCAAATGAAGTGTGAATCTATGAAAGCATGTAAAAGCACTCAAGCCAAACACATGAGAGGGTTCATTTTACTTCCAAATCCAAATGTTACAGAGATCCAAAAAGAATTCTTGATAATCCTTGCAATGTTTATTTTCTCTATTGTATCTTTCGTTTATGCTTGAATGCTTTCTTGCAATGAACAAAGCAACAAGCAAAACAAACAAACACAAAATATGTAATATATATCCAACTTATACAAAACTAGGGTTAGATCTAAAAATCTAATTTTTAAGAGTGATAATAACAAGAAAATAACCCAAATGAAAGCTCACATCATGCATTGATCTATGTGAAAATTAAATGCAAGTTATTCATTAAATATCCTTTTTAAATATTGATTTTTGACCTAGTCAACAAGATTGGACCTATATGATATGAATTCAGATCCAAAACCCTAAATGCAAAAAAGAGACCCTTATAAAAAATTAGAGAAATTTCCAAAAATGTTAAAATCTTGAAAAGATCTTTTTATTTCTGCCCTAGGGAGCCATTTTATCAAAATAGACTAGTTTTTGCAAATCAAATTATTGAGCCTTAATATGATCTCTAAAATCAAAACACAAAGAACCAACCTTGTTTAGAATTCAGAGACCTTCCAAAAGGTAAAATTTTTCAAAAAAAAACACTAATTTGCACCCTAAAATGAATTTTCATGAAAAATCAAGAAAAGTTATAAAAAATTGAAAATACCTCAGAAAATTTGAACATTTCACTGAAGCTTCTCTGATATGTCACCACCTTGCAAACAAAAATTCAAACCAAACACCAAGCTATTTGTGAGATATGATCAAATCTTTCAAATCTAGGGTTTTTTGTCTCCAAACACATCTACATAAGGGGGTTAGCTCCAAAAATATCTAAAATTGGCAAGTAAAAGTGGGTTGCCCCATGGTGGGTACCAAAAATGTACGCCTAAAATGTGAGCACACTTTTATGAGTCATTATATCCAAGATTTCTCAAGAATGAGGTTTCAAATGATGGCTCATAGCTTTCTATTCATGGAGTGCAAGAGTTTGTAATGGAGGTGCTCAGTTCGACCTAGTTTGTGCCCATGCAAGTACACCATAAAGTGAGAGATTCAATGATCAAAATATGCATGCAAATGAAGATGCAAGCTAATCTAAATGATAACAATGCAAAGAAATGTAAGAAAGAGAATCTAATCTATGAAAGGAAATAACAATGCCATATTAATCTATGAAAACAAATATGGATCTAAAATAATATGAAAATGCAAGGATGGATCATGATGATGGAAGCCATGGATGCATAAGAGAAGAAGACAAGAAGATAGAAGTTCTCCACAAAAAGCTTAAATGTTGAAACTCCTCCAAAAAATTTCTCTCCAAATGTACGTAACAATAGCATAATCATGGATGTCAAAAATGAGGAGAGGGCTCTTCCTTATAAAGAAGAATGGACTATTAAGATTAAGAGGCAATAAGATTTAATCAAGGGTGGAGAAAGAATGATCCGTGTGAGACAAAATTCCACCAATGAGAAAAGAGGAGGAAAATTAAATGGAATCCCACTTAGAAATATGTGCATTTAAGTGTAGAGGGAAAAAAGAATTTATTTAATTTTTATTTATTTTATTTCCTTTTTCATGTGGGATTTTATTCATTTAAAAGGGAGCAAGTTCTTTTAAAGATGTAAATAAATAAGATATATTCAACAAGATATGATTTACTGGGGTATGCCCCTTTGAAGTTGTAGTAATAAAGGACAGTTGTCTCGGGCTAGACTGGAGGTTTTCTTCTCTGTTCTTTCCTACCAATGCTCGTTTGAATAGAGAAAGTTGTTGAAATTCATTTTTTTAAATTAATAAAAATTATCAAGGCTTTGGCCGTTTACTGATAAAAAAGAAGAAGAAAATATTTAATTAAAATTAAAAGAGGGGTTTTTCTCTTAATTAATTAAATGTGGATTAATAATTTCATTAAAAGAGAGGTTTTCTTTCAATTAAATAAGACTTGGGATAAAATGATCAAACCTTAGGAAATGTTGAAATAATTGAATTAATTACAATTTGAACAAAGAAAATGATTTGAATTGATTTAATAAAATGTTGTAAACCATTGATTTAGGAAATTTGATAAATTAAATATTGGGGGCCCATAGTCTAGGCGACCATTTTAGGGTGCATACACCATCCTTCTTCTTGACAAGTACCATAGAAGAAGCAAAGGGGCTAGAGTTGGGGCGTATGAAGCCCATGTCCAACAACTCATGAATGGTCTTCTCAATCTCATCCTTATATGCCCTAGGATGATGATATAGGGTGGTGATCATTGGTTTAGCTCTATCCTCCATTTCTATCCCATGCTCAAACCCTCTATCTGAAGGTAAACTAGGAGGTATGTCACCAAAAGCTCTGCCATGTCGGTCCATTACTGACTGAATATCAACATGAAATGTTTAGCCATCATAAGGAGTAGGTATTTTAGACTTCACAAAAAAATGTGTAGCCCAAATCATATGATCATGTCTAATAATAGACTCCATCCTATGAGAAGTCACCTCCTTAGGTCCACCATCTGAAGTTGCTCTCAAGATTACATTCTTCCCACCAGATAGAAACTCTAATTGCATGTGGTGTTGATAAATAATATAATTTACGACACCCTGTAGCCATTGCATACCCAAAATAGCATCATAATCCTCCAAGGGTAGAATATAGAAGTCATCTATCAAAGTAAAATCCCCCATATGAATACTAAGCAATGTGATCCTCCTAGTGCAGCCCAAAATTGCACCATTTGCAACATTTACTCCAAAACACTCAAATATCTCATATTGCAACCCATGTTTCTCAACCAATTTTTGATCCATAAATTTACATGTAACTCATGTATCGACCAAGATCATGCCTTGTAATGTACCTTTCAGCCAAAAGGCATGAAATTTGGGATAACTAGATAAGGTACCCGTAGTTACTTTGGCTACCACCAATGACTCTGGCATGTCCAACTCCAATTGAGATTGCTCCTAATGAGTCTCCTCGGGAGTATCCTCAATGTCAGTGTTAGGCATCTCCTCATTGCCATACTCAGATGTCACCTCAATCAAATGAACCTTGCCCTTTCCCATACAACAGTGCCCAGGCTCCCAAGGTTCTATAATGAAATAATTTGCACAATAGAAGAAATAATATGAAATATTATATAAATAATTGATAATAACTAAGAGTAATAGGCCACTTCAAGGGGGAAACCTCTAAATATCTCCAATGAACTTCCTATATATACCTAATTATGCTTAGGTTGAATAGACACAACCCTACATAACACCTAGGCCAACCTACCTACCTAAATAATACTATAATAATGATAGCATGACTTAATTAAGGATTAAGATAGCCACAAGTTGAGTATTCATAATCCTTTATAAACCAATATTAAGGGTGTAGCATGCCTCCTCTCTTGAAAGAAGCATTGTCCTCAATGTTAACCAAGTGCAAATTCTTTTGAATGAAATCCTCATCCTCCCATGTGGCCTCTTCAACTAGTAAGTTCATCCATTGGATGAGATACTGAGTCAGGGTTCTATTCCTTAGCTTCTTCATGCATGTTTGAAAAATGCACTCTAGTTCCAAAATTCTTCTTCTTTCTTCATCAAATTATGGTAGTACTATTTGAGTAGGAATATTCTGCCCAATTACCTTCTTCAAACAAGAAACATGAAAAATTGGATGTATCTTTGTTTTTGGTGGCAAATCAAGCTTGTAGAAACACTACCAATCTTTTGCATGATTTGGTATGGTCCATAATATCTTGGAGACAACTTATTATTCTTTTTTTTTCTTCATTGAGATTTTTTTGTAAGGCTTCAATATCAAGAAGACCTAGTCCCAAAATTCAAAATTTATTTCACTACAATGTTGGTCCTGTTGGGACTCAAAACTGAAGCCCTAATTTTGAGTACCACTGAAAAATCAAGCCCTATAAGTGCTTTTTAATGCATACGTAACCGACTGTTCTTGTGAGGCCTAAGAGGTGTTTAATGTTTCTAACACCTTGTATTCAGTAAGTCTATGTGTTCCATAAAGATAAATTTCCATTCCAAGCCATTTTGTGAAGTCCTGTTTTGAGCAATGTCCAATTCTGCATTTTTACCTAAGTGTTAAACATCAACATGAGGTTGTGTTTGCATCTAAATGTCTTGCACCTATTTATATTTCATGACTCACCACTTTGGAAGCGTTTAGTGTCCATACCAAAGAGCCTATGCTTTAGATTTTGAGTCATTTCAAATCTGTTTGACTAGGTTCTAAATCCCTCAAAGTTGGTCATTTATTGATGTCATGCCAATGTGAATTATTCTGAATTTTGCGAATACCTGTTTGACTTGTTATAACTTTGACCCAATTGACCAAAATGATAAAATTCCTTTTGCATTATAATTTAAAGGTCAGAAACTTGCTATGTTTCAATTTTGAGCTTGTGATGAATCCATTTGATTAGTTTTCAAGTGTGATTTCGAATGCAATTTATGATGTTCTACTGGTGTCAACAAATGCAGAGTTGTCGATACCCCTGTTCATGATGTCATAACTTAGAATCCATGATAGGTGAGATCAAATGGATTGTATTGTTGTGTTCTACTCTAAAAATACTTTAAGTCTACCAATTTACAAGTCTTGATGAATCCATTTGCACACTTTCCTAGGTCCATTCCGTTTGCAAAAAATGTTTTTCTGCTAGTGTTTCCAATCTGCAAATTTGAGTAGCCTAATTTGACTTCTTTCCATTTGAATCCTATTATTTGTAATGAGCCCTAATCAAAAATTCATATTGTCCTCATGAAAGTGAACCAATGCCCCAATTTTTATTTCCCCAAGTGTCAATTTGCCCAATTTTCAAAGTCAAATCCGAATGTGTTTTATGATTTTCTAACATGTTTTCTTGTAGGTAATTTTGAGAAGGCAACTTTGACATTCAATATCTTTTGACTAGGAATTTTTCATGAGACGAGATTAGACAAGGTAAGAGTGTACAAAATAGAGAATTGGTGTGATTGATTTCAGAGCTCGGTCAGGTGTTTTTGTTAGTTTTTAAAGCTAGTCAAAGGACCTTCTGGCACTAAATTGATAGTTTGCATATTAATGGCAAAATGAATTGTGAATGATAGTTCAGTGATCGAGCTCAATTTTGATCTGTACCGGATGTTCAGTAGGACATTCTGAGATGTCAATTGTTTGAAAATGATTTTTTTTTGTTCGACCCACTTTGGGGCCCGACTAATTCTATTGGATTGATGAGCCATTGGGGTTTTAAAATGTTTTACAAAGGGAGAAGAGAAGTCATAATGTTGTAAAATCATTACAAAGAGGATTTTTGGTTGATAATGGTATTAAGCATAAACATGAAAACCCTTCATCACTTTATAATTTAAATAATTATCAAAGGATTGCAATGATTCAAATGTCTTTAGAGAAAGCACCCGAAAATGAGTTACAGAATGATAAGGGTATTGGAATTGGTGAAATGGTTTTGAGATCTTAGAGAGATATCAGTACAAAAGATTAGTTCAAAAGTGGGGAGATATATACATGAAATCTATGCTTTTAGTTTGTCTCTCCAAAGTGGTGACTAATTAAAAGGGAGAAACAACCAAAAATTTGTTAAGAAAAGTTCGGGAGCAATACCAAACACAGGGAATGAGGAGGATGATTTGATCAAAGGAGCAGTGATCGTGATATGTTTAAAATGGATTCCTTCCCAATTTTTTTTATATGCCAAGTAATACCATCCCCAAGATGTATATGGAGGTTTCCTTATATATGCAATGGAGCAAAATTGACAAAAAGAGAAAGTCGCAGGAAGCATCAATGCCAAAAAATAGAGTAAGGTATTGGAACATTCATGCTAGATGCAGGGATGCAAATAAAATATAGAGACAAGCAATCAGTAAAGAAGCTCTCTTAAGGCACTCAAAATCATAGGAGAAGGCTCATGCACTATTTGATGAAGATGTAGAAAACCAAGTAGTGTCATTGTAAACCAATTGAGTTCCAATTGCATTTTCTTATGAATATATGTGACTCTGTGAGAAGAAATGGCACCCAAGGTAGAGAAAACCCCACTACTATTGTAGAGAAGAAGTCCAAGGAGATGATGATGGAGGGCTGAGGCTGAGACTCATGTTTAAGTTTAGAAATTCTAAGAGAATGTTTGTAGCTCCATATATACTAAAGGTAACTAGCAAAGCCACAACAATATAAGGGGGAACTCATGCAGAGTAGAGGCAGGGGTTTCCTGGATGGGAGGGACACATGTTTAGAATGAAGTTGTTTTGTGAGAGTGTATATGCTTGGCTTTCAAGCGATTCTCAAAATGTGGCAGTCTTACATTGTATGGTAGGCAAAGGCCGAACATGTTTGATGGTATGTGCATACCTTGTTTACACAGGAATGCCAATGGATGAGGCTTTGTAGTTGTATGTTGATTTTTGAACCACCAATAATGAAGGAGTTTGTATTGCAAGTCAACAATGCTTTGTTGGATATTGAGGTAGGATACTAACATTCCCAAGTGGACCACGTCTTGGGCCTCTTGAAGTGCATGTTCCTCCTATTAAAAAAAAAGAGTTATTAAGAATTCGCTTATATGATACTATAAATATTAGCAAAGTTCTATTTGTGATTTTAGAATTAAGAGAGGTACCTTATCAGTTGTATCAACTAGCAATATAAATTTCTCATAAGTATTGTAGACCTATCAAAAGAAGTTGCAGGAGTAGCAGATGGAAATGCAATTGATTGAAACCAATATCCCACATGTAGCTAGTAGACATATTTTATAATGTTTAAATATATTGATGCACAATATGTATGATGTCTTCAAGTCACCTCTTTTTGAAGGCTGTGGATTACATGGGGGGTCCACTTGGTCAGCTTGTGGAGGATAGCTAGATGGTGAAGGTCATAAATTTTGGACAGGAGAGACATCAGAAAAAATTGCCAAAATCTAGTTGTCACCATGTCACCATTGAAAAATGGGAGGTTCCACCGGTAAGTGACATGGTGACCTTCTAGAAAGTTGAGAAATCTGGCAAGAGGTTCTAGAGGCTATGGGGCCTGCTTGGGTACAGTTGGCCAACCCAAAGGCAATAAGTGGCATCATTTAAGTGGATGAGGGAGGTATAAGGAGAATTATTTTAAAATAATGATTATTTTATCTCCATTTTGAGCATCCAAATGAGTAAGTTGATAAATTTGTTTTAAACAATGACTTTTCTATAGTCTATACTATAGAATTTTAATTTTTTTAAAATTCAAATCCTTTTAACTACTTTGTTCATAATCTTGGGCCAATTTTTCAAATGGCTACTAAAGGGGCAATTTTTTAATAAAAAATATGGACTCCATTATACCATTGGAATCAGCAAGTGATGAACTTTCTAACTCTGGAGTTACTTTTTGGATAGGTGGTCACTGGTGCACACTACAAGGGGTTTTATATTTTCAATGGGATTTTTAGTTGCAGGAATTTTTTTCATCAATGTAGTTACAAAATTAAGTTGGGATACATTTTCTTTTCTTGCCTGGCTCATTTTGTTCAAAATTTGATGTATAATGATATATTTTGCCTCTAGTTTTTCACAATTTGCTTGCTTTTTGATGGAACTTCTCAGAGATTTTTGTCTTTTGCAATCAGTTATGATTTCCATCAAATATTTGAGATACTTTATGCTTTAGGGAGGCAAAATGAGTGAGGATTTGATTTACCAGTTGAGGGGAGAGATTAGAGAGATGCTTTTAATTTCTTGGGGAAGTTTTCCAAGTGGATACATGGTAGTTGTAGAGCAAATCTGAGAATTCATCTTCTTCTATATCTTTATTTCTCTTATTCATTGTAGGGGTTCCAAATTTGAAGAAGTTTTCTCATTGCTGTGATACTAGGTTATTGTTGGTTTTACTTCTCGTCTAATTGAGTAGAGCTCTAACAGTGAAGTCCACACATCCACTCACGTGCAATTTTCAATTTCATTTTCATGTCTTGCTTCTTTGAGATAAATGGAAATTGATGATAGATCATGTGAGATATCTTGAGTTTCATTTAGTATTACTAGTTGAATGTATTCAATATTTCAAGGATAAATACAAAAGGGGATTTACAATGAATTATCAAGGTTCTCTTATTCTGTCTCCTAATTCTTCTTATGCTATTGACTTTATAATTGAGTGAATAAGGTTTATTTGATTTAAGGTAGCTTGGATGAGTTGTATATCAGGTCTGGTTTTGCTTTTAACTCAAGGAGTTAAGTAAATGCTTCAATGATTTGATAGGGTTTCTGGGTGTATGGAGGGGATATTTCATAAGAATGAAATTTGGGGATTTCAGTTGAAAAAATTGATTTTAAGGCATTTAAGTTAGGTCATCCTACTGGTAGTGATTCTATGTTGCAATGGATAAGGCAGTTATCACTAAATCATATGCAAGCTTATATGATGGTTATTTGCACAAATCTTTTAATCAAAATCGGTTCAATTTTTCATGTTTTGTAGTGGGCTAAAAGGAATTAACCCTCACTTAGCTTATGGATTCATAGGTTATGATTTGTAGCTATCTCATTCTTATGGTAATGCATAAGTATCAGAAGACAAAAGGGTTTCATCTGTTGTTATTAGGTTCAAATTATATGTTTAAATGCACTAGTACCATATATTAGAATCTCAAGGTCAACCTACCTATGTTTAGTAGAGCCTGAAGTGAAGAATGAATTATGCCTTATAGTTGGCCCAAGATTGCAGTCAAGTGCATCCATCATAGGAATTTGCTAGCCTTAGATGTATTGGTTTGGTTTCTTGGTTAATTTTAAAATTGTTAAATCAAGAGTCAACAAAATGGTGACTATGCTAGGGAGATAAGATGGCAATACACCTTGTTAAAAGGACAAGAATCTCTGGTGTGAGTTGAATATCTTAGTGCCATTTTTCAGTATGATTTTTCCCATCCGAGTCACCAACAAAATGGTGACTCTGCTGGGGATTGTATTGAATCTATATGATAGATAAACCTTGAGAATTTGAAAAGGAAAGATTCAACACAGCAAATTTTTTTGCTACAATAGTGAGGAATTGTGGTGTTCTTTTCATATCCTTGTTGAATTTTGTGTTCCCCAGCTAACCTTTATTCATGGATAGCAGAATGATGTGAGAATTGGATGTAAATTGTGTTATATGACATTTATAAATCTATCTTCAATCATTTTAGTTTTTTGCAAGTGTTGTTGACAAAGTTCATAGTTAGAATTGTTCAAAGATATTTTCTTTCTTCAAAGTGTTTGATGAATTGCAAGTCCCATAAGTTGAAAATCCACTTCAAATTTGCCATGCTATGAATCATGTTTTAAAATCTTTCTCACAATTGTGAGTGGCTACTCTCTAAAAAGATCTTTGTACCAGTGCATATTGGTTTTTTATAAATGTTTTCAAGGGTTTTCAAATGAATTGTGTCGATATAAAAGTTATGATAAGATTTAGGCAAGAAGAGAGAATATATTGGTTCTTGACTGATAAGTTTTTAAGTGTTGTGTTTGATTTTCTGTCATAAGAAATTTGAATGTTAAAAATGAATCACAGTAGTGATTTAATTTTCCTCTTCAAGGAGGTGGTGGCTCCATAATGGTTTCATATGTGGTGTGAGGAAGTTCGTGTCAGCACCAGTGCCAAACAATAGATTAGTGGTTTCATCATCAACACTTGAGGTATTTTATTTTTCATGATGTCGTTATTGTCATGAAAGAAAGTGGTATACATATGTTGTCTCCATCAAGTGATTTTCAACACTAGAAGGAGGAGAATAGTGTGATAAGTATTATACATTTCATTGAAATATGTTTTAGCTTGTAAAGTTTTGTGAAGTGTTTGAAGAGATTCATTTAGTAGAAGGTTATAAGCCTGCTGCAAAATTACAAATCAAAATTATTGTTGATGAGAGTTAAGTCTTTGAAGAATGACAAATTTCCTTTCATCAAGTATGCATCAGATTAGTAATGTTTATAGATCTATTTCTACCAAGAGATACATGCCATTAGTTTTTTATGGTATTAATGGTTTCCCAAACCCTATGCAATATGATCTCAGAAAGTATTTGCCTAAATTTGGTGGGAACCATGAAATTTCAGCCAGTCATCATGTTCAGATGTTCAGTGATTTGATTGGTGATTTTGAAATTGCTCATGAAGGTGTTCATATGAAGTTGTTTGTTCAAACTTTAGAAGGTAATGCTAGAGATTGGTTTTCCTTTCTACTAACATGTTCTATTTCATCTTGGGATGAATTACTTTCAGCCTTCATGAAGTAGTTCAGGGAAAGAGGAAGTATCTCTAATTATTTTGATAAGTTCTTGAAGAACCGAATCGGGAATGATGAATTAGTTCCTGAATTTAATATTAGATTTGCAAAAGTTGTAATTGAGATTCCTAAAAAGGGTAAGCTAGATGATCAAATGCATTTATTAGTTTATCCTGATGCATTTTATAAGAAGATGAGTTATCTCTTAAGAGATAAAGAACCTAAGACTTTGCATCAATCATTCATGACAACAATGGAGATTGAAAATAACATAAAGTATGGATTAACTAGGAGTCATTCCTCTAGAAGCGTTTTCCAGCAAGATGAGGTTCAAAGAAGAAATCAATGGCATAATGAATGTTTAGATTCAGATTAGTAAGTAGGTACCCATGCTGTGGTAGATAATTTTATTAAAAATTTAGAATTAAAGACATGTGTAGATGAAGTTTCTTGGTTTCAAGGAAGAGATGATTTTTTTCTTAATGAACAAAGTGCACACGTTTGTAATATTTCAGCAGTGGATAATAAGGTGGATTCGCTTGATCAGTCAGATATTCAAGAAATGATTTTTCTTATTGATATATTGCATCATGTTGAGAATGTCATAAAATCTAAATTTGAAAGTGTATATGAGAAATATGTTAGCAATAAATACTAATCTATTAAGAGAACAAAACATTAACTAGCATAAAAATCATAACATATATGAGAGACAAAGTGAAACCCTGAAATGAGAATATGAGCCATAGAATGGCTCTCCCAATGAGGATGGTCACTTGATTTAGGGATGAGTCTATTTGCTTAGATTTGGTATGTATGCTCAAGATTCTCAAAACTATCTTTAATGGAGATGGATGGGTAATGACAAAATTGGTAGCCTTGTGAGCTCTCAATTTGGCATTATAAGGGTATGGTTTAAAGGCTTTGTTTCTCAAACTAGCATTATAACTTTAACTCAAGGATTGTGATGAATTGGCTTGGGAGGGGATTCAATTTATAGGCTAAGGGCTTGAGGGATGGAGGGTTAAGATGCAAGGATGGGGAAAATCTCATGGAGGGCTTAGATTGCATGAGAGGAGAGCACATGGATTGTGCTTTCTTATAGCCAATTAGGGAGTGACACATGTCACAGGGTGAGTGGATGGAGGAAAGGGAAAGGATGAGTCAACAAAGGAGGCTCAAAGGATAATATCTTCATAAAGACCCTTCATAAATGGCTTGTAAGAGCAATGAATGGGCTTGTAAGAGTCTTTATGGCCTTGTAAGAGCATTCATGGTTGGTTGGTTGGGATATTTTAGAGGGAGTTGAGATTGTTGACTTTGCTTGGCTTAGGAAAGTCTTAAGCTTACTTAGGGAATGTGACAAGGTTAGGGGGGGGATTAGGCTTGGGCTTAGGATTATATTAAGCTTGTTAGAGATTTGCAAGTGGATGGCATTCATGAGGGTGGGTGAGTTAGTGACTAAGCTTAGTTAGTATGGGTGGATAGGGTGGATTAGGCTAAATGAAGGGTTAGGGATAGGTTAGTGGTCATTAGATTTGGGGGTTTTATTTATCAAATAGATTTATTTAATAAATGGGGATTTTGGAATTAGATATAAGAATAGGATTTAATTGATAAATAATAGGTTATTTGATTTATCAATTAGGACTATAGATGATTAATTAAATTAATCAGCTAGGGGATGGCAAAGGATTAAATAAATAGGAATTTAATTAATGATTCCTTTAAAGATAGCTAAATAGGATTACTAAAGCGGTGTAATCAAATTTAGGTGTCTATAGAAAGATGTTCATCTCAGTATGAGGATGAAGAAGCTAAAAGTCATGTTTCAAGTGATGAAGATAAAATTGCTGATCCGATATATTATGAAGAAGCATCATGTGAAGACAATGATGAGAGTTGTTTCTCGATTCAAGAAGAGGACATCGATAGCATATGTTTGTCTTCATGTGAATCTGATATGAATTGGGAAGAAGAAAGCAATGACAGAAGTAAATACTCTTATGCAAGTAAAGGTATGAATTCTTTTTTTGAATCTGAAAGTGAAAATGCATCTCGATTTTTGCATTATAAAAATTAGTTAGTCGATGAAGAATTTGAGAGTGATTTGTCCTCAAGGTATGAAGTTAAATAAATGGTGAACCCAATTAATGCTAATGAATTTGAATATGAAGATTCCAAGGAAGGGCTATCAAGTGTTCTTACATTAGAAAATAAAGTTGCAGCATGTAGTGAAGGGTTTAGGAGTGAATCAAGTTCTATCTGTAATGGTTATCCTAAACAAGATAATGAAGAGAATGTAATTATGGATACTATATGCTTGGTGGAAGAAATAGAAAGTGAGTCTTCATATGGTTCTAATTTTTCTTCATATGCTAAGAGTTTCCATGAAGATGAAATGGGTAGTGAGTTTAAAGTGTATACTAATGCTTTATATGATAAAGATTTTGATGATAATCAGCCCATTTTTTGTCAAAATGTTCAAAGAGGATCATTGCATGGAGTTATCAATCCATTGTTTGAAGAAGACATGGAAGTTTCAGATTTAATTGAGAATGAGTTTAATGATGACACATTGTCCTACTAATGTAGGAGATCAAATTATTCTTCTTCAAAGTATGATAGTGAAAATGATGATGATGTTGCATCTTATGATGTTGATAACAAGATGTTTAACGAAGTTGTTATTGGAAATCAAAATGCACCTTGTGATGAGTTTTATGATGAATACTCTAATATGTTAACTAATCCATTTGCTGATTTCAAAGAATCATTTGAGGATTCTAGATTAGTTTCAGATGTTGACATTGATGAAATTTGTGAGTACAAATTTGATTGCTCATTTGAATACCATCCAGTTATAGATAAGGATACACATTTTCAAGGTATGTGTGATCTTTTTCCCCAAGTTGAGTATGAAGCCTTCATATTCAAAGTTGATAGCATGCATGATTCATTCATTAAAGAGGAGTTTCAGTTTCAGTCTAATATTTTTGAGCATGCTAATCAGAATGTTCATAATGAGCAAGTTGTAGAGAGTGAATCTAGTTTTTATATGCATTATGAAAGTGAAGATGTAGATTTAGTTTTTCCAAGTGAGTTGATTCATAATGCTAATCTAATTGGTAAAATTGATAGAAGAATTATTTCCAACTTACCTCATGAAAGTTCAGATGAAAATTAGATTTATGACAGAGGTAAAAAAAAAAATTGAAGTTCGGTGCCTTAGGGCCATCATATGTACATAGTAGGAGTAGTTGTTTCTTGCTTTCAATAAAGTTGTGCACGAGAAGTTTTTTTTTGTCAAGTGTGTGCTTTGCTTCTTTTAGAGATTTGAATCCTTGCCATGCCTATAGGGGACATGCATCCCCAGATAGAGCCATTGTTGGGACTCAAAATTGAAGCCCTGATTTTGAGTACCATTGAAAGATCAATCCCTATAAGCATTTTTTAATGCATATGTACCTAGCTGTGCTTGTGAGGCCTAAGAGGTGTTTAATGTTTCTAACACCTTGTATTCAGTATGTCTATGTGTTCCATAAAGATAAATTTCCATTTTGAGCCATTCTGTGAAGTCTTGTTTTGAGCAATGTCCAATTCTACATTTTTGCCAAAGTGTTAGACATCGATAGGAGGCTGTGTTTGCATTTGAATATCTTGCACCCAGTTATATTTCATGACTCACCATTTGGGAGTTTTTAGTGTCCATACTAGAGAGCCTATGTTTTAGATTTTGAGTCATTTCAAATCCGTTTGACTAGGTTTTGAATCCCTCAAATTTGGTCATTTATTGTTGTCATGCCGATGTGAATTGTTATCAATTTTAGGCAGCCCTGTTTGAATTGTTATAACTTTGACCCAGTTGACCAAAATGCTAAAATTCCTTTTGCACTGCATCTTAGAGGTTAGAAACTAGCTATATTTCAATTTTGAGCTTGTGACAAATCTATTTGATTAGTTGTCAAATGCAATTTTGAATGCAATCTATGATGTTTTACTGGTGTCAGCAAATTTAGAGTTGTTGGTACCCCTATTCATGATGTCGTATCTGAAAATCCATGATAGGTAAGATCAAATGGATTCTACCATTGCGTTCTACTCTAAAAATACATTAAGTGTGCCAATTTGCAAGTCTTGATGAATCCATTTGCACACTTTCCTAGGTCCATTATGTTTGCAAATTTTTTTTTCAACCAGTGTTCCCAATCTGCAAATTTGAGTAGCCTACTTTGACTGCTTTCCATTTGCGTCCTATTATTCATCATGAGCCCTAATTGCAATTTATATTATCCTCATAATAGTGAACCAATGTCCCAGTTTTTGTTTCCCCAAGTGTCAATTTGCCCAATTTTTGAAGCCAAATTCGAACGTAATTTATGATTTTTTGACATGTTTTTTTGTAGGTAATTTTGAGAAGGCAACTTTGACAGTCAATATATTTTGACTAGGAATTTGTCATGAGATGAGATTTAACAAGGTAAGAGTGTGCAGAATAGAGAATTGGTTTGCTTGATTTTAGAGCCCGATCGAGTTTTTTTGTCAGTTTTTAAAGCCAGTCAAAGAACCTTGTGGCACTAAATTGATAGTTTGTAGATTAATGGCAAAATGAATTGTGAATGATAGTTCAGTGATCGAGCTCAATTTTGATCTGTACCGGATGTTCAGTAGGCCATTCTGAGATGTCAATTGTTTGAAAATGATTTTTTTTTTGTTTGACCCACTTTGGGGCCCGACTAATTCTATCAGATTGATAAGGCATAGGGATTTTTAAATGTTCTAAAAAGGGAGAAGAGAAGTCATAATGTTGTAAAATCATTACAAAGAGGATTTTCGGTTGATAATGGTATTAAGCATAAAATTGAAAACCATTCGTCACTTTATAATTTAAATGATCATCAAAGGATTGTAATGATTCAAATGTCTTTGGAGAAAGCTCTAAGCAATGAGCTACAAAATGACAAGGGTATTGGAACTGGTAAAATGGTTTTGAGATCTGAGAGAGATATCAATACAAAAGATTAGTTCAAAAGTGGGGAGATATATACATGAAATCTATGCTTTTAGTTTGTCTCTCCAAAGTGGCGACTAATTAAAAGGGAGAAACAACCAAATTTTTTTTAAGAAAAGCTGGGGAGTGACACCAAACGCAAAGAATGAGGAGGATGATTTGATTAAAGGAGTAGTGACCATGATATGTTTAAAATGGATTCCTTCCCAATTTTTTTTATATGCCAAGTAATACCATCCCAAAGACGTATATGGAGGTTTCCCTATATATGCAATGGAGCAAAATCGACCAAAAGAGAAAGCCGTAGGAAGCATCCATGCCAAAAAATAGAGTAAGGTATTGGAACATTCATGCCAGGTGCAGGGGTGTAAATAAAATAGAGAGACAAGTAGTCAGTAAAGAAGCCTTTGTTAAGGCACCCAAAATCATAGGAGGAGGCTCATGCACTATTTAATGGAGATGTAAAAAATCAAGCTGTGTCATTACAAGCCAATTGAGTTCCAATTGCATTTGCTTATGAATATCTGTGACTCTGTGAGAAGAAATGGCACACAAGGTAGAGAAAACCCCACTGCTATTGTAGAGAAGCAGCCCAAGGAGATGAAAATGGAGGGCTAAGGTTGAGACTCATATTTAAGCATAGAAATTCTAAGAGAATGGTTGCAGCTCCATATATACTGAAGGTAACTAGCAAAGCCACAACAATATAAGGGAAAACTCATGCAAAGTAGAGGTAGGGGTCTCTTGGACAAGAGGGACATGTGTTTATAATGAAGCTATTTCATGAGAGTGTATATGCTTGGCTTTCAAGTGATTCTCAAAATGTGGTAGTTGTACATTGCATAGCAGTCAAAAGCCGAACATGTTTGATGGTATGTGCATACCTTGTTTACATAGGAATTCCATTGGATGAGACTTTGCAGTTGTATTCTGATTGTCAAACCACCAATAATAAAGGAGTCTTTATTGCAAGTCAACGATGCTCTATTGGATATTGGGTTAGGATACTAACATTTCCAAGTGGACCACATCTTGGGCCTCCTAAAGTGCATGTTCCTCCTATTAAAAGTAGAGTTATGAAGAATTCACTTATATGATACTATAAATATTAGCAAAGCTCTGTTTGTGATTTTAGAAATAAGAGAGGTATCTTAACAGTTGTATTAACTAGTAGTATAAATTGCTTAACTATTGTAAACCTTTCAAAAGAAGCCGCATGAGCAACATATGGAAACACAATTGATTGAAACCAATATCCTAGATGCGACTGGTAGGCATATTTTATAATGTTTAAATATATTGATGCACAATACGTATGATGTCTTCAAGTCACCACTTTTTGAAGTCTACAGATCATGTGAGGGCCCCACTTGGCCGACCTATGGAAGACAACTTGATGGTGAAGGTCATAATTTTGGACTAGAGAGATGCTGGAAAAACTTGAGGGAATCTGGTGGTCGCCATGTCGCCACTGAAAAATAGGATGTTCTGCTAGCAAGCAACATGGTGACCTCCCAAAAAGTTGACAAATCTGGTGAGAGGTTGTACAGGTTGTAGGGCTTGCCTAGGTACAGTTGGTCAACCCGAAGGCAACAAGTGGCATCATTTAAGTGGCCAAGGGAGGTATAAGGAGAATTATTTTAAAATAATGATTATTTTATCTCCATTTTAAGTGTTCAAATGAGTAAGTTGATAAATTTGTTTTAAACAATGACTTTTCTATAGTTTATACTATAGAAATTTTTAAAATTTTAAATTCAAATCCTTTTAACTACTTTGTTTATAATCCTAGGCCAATTTTTCAAATAGCTACTAGAGGGGCAATTTTTAAAAATATGGACTCCAATATACTGTTGGAATTGGTAAGAGAAGAACTTTCCAATTTTGGAGTTGCTTTTTACAAAGGTGGTCACTAGTGCATGCTACATGGGTTTTTGTATTTTCAATGGGATTTTTAGTTGCAAGAAATGTTTTCATCAATGCAATTACAAAATTCAGTTGGGATACATTTGATTTTCTTGATTGGCTCAGTTTGTTCAAAATTTGATGCATAATGATATATTTTTCCTCTAGGTTTTCACAATTTGCTTGCTTTTTGATGGAACTTCTTAGAGATTTTTGTCTTTTGCAATTAGTTATGATTTCCATCAAATATTTGAGATACTTTATGCTTTAGGGAGGCAAAATGAGTCAAGATTTGATTTACTAGCTGAGGGGAGAGATTAGAGAGATGATTTTAATTTCTTGGGGAAGTTTTCCAAGTGGACACATGGCGATTGTAGAGAAAAACTAGGAATTCATCTTCTTCTATATCTTTCTATCTCTCATTCATTGTAGGGATTCCAATTTTGAAGAAGTTTTCTCATTGCCGTGATACTAGGTTGTTGCTAGTTTTGCTTCCTATCTAATTGAGCAGAGCTCTAGCAGTGAAGGCCACACATCCAATCTAGTACAAGTTTCAGTTTCATTTTCATGTCTTGTTTCTCTGAGATAAATGGAAATTGATGATAGATCATGTGAGATATCTTGAGTTTCATTTAGTATTACTAATTGAATGTATTCACTCTTTCAAGAATAAATACAAAAGGGGATTTACAATGAATTATCTAGGTTCTCTTATTCTATCTCCTAATTCTTCATATGATATTGACTTTGTAATTGAGTGAATAAGGTTCATTTGATTTAAGGAAGCTTGGGTGAGTTGTATATCAAGTTTTTTGTTGCTTTTAACTCAAGGAGTTAAGTAAATGCTTCAATGATTTATAGGATTTCTGGGTGTATGGAGGGGATATTTCATAAGAATGGAATTTTGGGATTTTAGTTGGAAAACTTAATTGTATGGCAATCAAGTTAGGTCATCCTACTGGTAGTGACTCTATGTTGCAATGGATAAGGCACTAATCACTAAATCAGATGCAAGATGATATGAAGGTTATTTGCACAAATATTTTAATTAAAGTCAATTCAGTTTTTCATGTTTTATACTGGTCCACTGAAAGGGATTAACCCTCACTTAGCTTATGGATTCATAGGTTATGATTTGTAGCTATGTCAGTCCTATGGTATTGTATAAGTATCAGAAGACAAAAGGGTTTCATTTGTTGTTATTAGGTTTAGATTATATGTTTAATTGCATTGGTACCATATATTAGAACCTCAAGGTTAACCCACCTAGGTTTAGTAGAACCTGATGTGAAGGAGTTATGCCTTATAGTTGGCCCAAGATTGCAGTCGAGTGCATCCATCATAGGAATTTGCTAGCCTTAGATGTATTGGTCTAGTTTCTTGGTTAATTTTTCAACTATTAAATTAGGAGCCAACAAGTCCGCTTGTTGTTTCATTTGATTTTGTGCCATAGTCAAATTCTCCTTGAGTCCTTAAAGTACTTGTTGTTGATGAAGCAAGTGGTCCTGTATTGCCTGACCTCTTGGTGACACCTTTAATGATGATGTGATGGAAGGAGGATAATATCCATAAAGTGCCAAAAATGGAGACATTTTTGATGAGCTATCAAAAGAAGTATTGTACCACCAATCTACAAGAGGTATCTAATCTACCCATTGAGATTGGTTTTTTGAAGTGAAACAATGTAGATATCCTTCCAAACATTTATTAATAACCTTAGTTTTCCCATCTGATTGAGGATGGTATGAAGAACAATGAGCTAGTTGAGTACCCAAACATGAGAAGAAATCTTTCCAAAAGTGACTAGTAAAGATAGGATCATGATCATTAACAATAACCTTAGGTGTACCATGTAGCTTTTGGATATTCTCCAAGAAAACTTTTGCCACTATACTTGTTGTAAAAGGATGTGATAATGCAATGAGATGTGCATACTTAGTGAGGTGATCAACTACTACCATGATGATATTATGACCTTTAGATTTAGGAAGCCCTATGATGAAGTCCATGGATACCTCTTCCCAATGTTGGCTAGGAATGGATAAAGGTTGGAAGAGAGTTGGTGTCTTAATTGTTTCCCCCTTATTTCTTTGACAAATCAAACATTCAGCCACAAAAAAATCACCTTTTAGCCCTTCCCAAAAAGAATCTTGCTTGACCCGATGATATGCCTTCAAAAATCCTGAATGACCACCAATTTTGCACTCATGTAGTACTTTGATAATCTTGTGTTTAAGAGTGGAATTCTTGTAGAGATACAAGTGCTCTTTATACTAAAGAATATCCCCCTTTAAACAAAACTTACTTGAACTACTAGGGTCACTTTTTATCTGATGGATGAAGTTACTTGTTGCAACATCATTTTTCCACTCTTCTTTGGCTTCTACGACCCAATTTTCTTGTAACATTGAAAGGGCACACAATAAGGCTTCATCTTTTTCATCCTTCTTGGAAAGTGCATTGGTCACAATATTTTACTTTCCTTTCTTGTATACAATTTCAAAGTCATATCCAACATCTTAATGCCCCATTTTTGTTGCTCTTCTCAAGATATTCTTTTTTCCAAAAAATATTTTAGGCTATCATGATCTATCTTAACCTTGAAGTGGTGATCCATTAAATAAGGCCTCCATTTTTTAACTGCATGAAGGATTGCAAGAATTTCCTTCTCATAAATAGGTTTAAGTTGTTTTTTACCTTTTAATCAATGAGTCTCAAAAGAAATTGGTCAACCTTCTTGCATGAGAATTGCTCCTATCCCATTCCAAAAGCATCACATTCCACAATGAATTCCTTGGTGAAGTCCGAAGTGGCAAGCACTGGAGTTGTACAGATAACTTTCTTCAATTGCTCAAATGCTACATTAGCATATTCATTCCAATGAAAAGAATCCTTCTTCAATAGAGTGGTAAGGGGTGCTACTATATGACCATAATTCTTCACAAATATTCTATAAAACCTTGTCAATCCCAAGAAACCCTTCAACTTATTAATGGTTTTGGGAATAGGTCATTCCATGATAGCCTTAATTTTGTTAGGGTCCACCTTTATTCCTTCATGTGAAACTATGTGTCCCAAATACTCCACCTACTTAAGACCAAAAACACACTTGGATGGATTAGGATAGAGTTGATGATCTTTGAGTAATTGCAATGCTTGATCTACATGCTACAAATGTTCTACCCAAGTCTTTCTATAAATTAATATATCATCAAAAAACACTAACACAAACTTTCTCAAGAACTTCTTAAAAATGGAATTCATCAAACTTTGGAATGTAGATGGTGCATTGGTAAGGCCAAATGGCATCACCGAAAATTTATAATGACCCTCATGAGTTCAAAATGTTGTCTTGCAAATATCTTCTTCCTTAATCCAAATTTGGTGATAGCCCGATCTAAGGTCTAACTTGGTAAAATACATAGCTCCATTTAACTCACCTAGAAGATCATCAATGACTAGAATAGGAAACTTATCTTTAATGATGTACTTGTTGAGAACTCTATAATCTAGACACATGTGCCAAGTTTCATCCTTCTTACACACCATCACAATAGGTGAGGAGAAGTACTTTGACTATGCTTGATAATTCCTACATGAAGTATTTCGTCAACAATTTTTTCTATCTCAATTTTTTGCATGTGTAGGTACCTATAAGGCCTGATGTTTGGTGGTTGGCTCCTGAGAACTAGTTGTATGGAATGGTCATGATCCCTCTTAGGAGGAATTCCTTTAGGCATATCTCTAAGAATCATTGAGTGATGATCAATTATTGCTTGTAAATATGGATGAGTAAGAGCATTAGATTGAGAGACTTCTAATAAACATAGTTGGTCCACAAATCCATTTGCTCCTTTCTTAAGAAACTTTTTCATTTGATGAGAGCTTACCATTTGTGGGGATTTTTCCTTCAATACCCTTAGCTCTGATACCTTTCCTTTTTATTGAAATTGCATGAATAGTTTTTGGAAGTTCATCTCAATTGTTCCCAATGTAGTAAGCCATTATACTCCCAAAATAATATCTGCTTCACCCATGGATATCACATATATTGGGGTATCAAGTTGATAATCTCCCATGGATAATTTGATGCTATGACACTTTCTTGAACAAATAACTATGCCCCCATCTATAATAAAAACTTGAAACTCTAGGGCTAGATATATAAAATAATTTAGAAGAGTTGCCAACTTTTTACTGATGAAATTATGAGTACTACTTGAGTCGATCAACACTGTTACTTTTTGCTTCTTGAAGAAACACACTACCTTGAGAGTTTGTGGTGTGCTGAAACTTGAAAGTGCATGCCAAGAAGTGATTGGTTGAGAATCATGTGATTCCTCACCTAACTCCATATCCTCCTATGATATGGGCTCATCCTCTTCTTCCTCACTTGGACCTTCAAAATAGAACAATTTCTTTTCACTACATTTGTGTCCTCGACTATATTTTCTATCACAATTGAAACACAATCCTTTTGCTCTTTTCTCCTCAATTTGTTGTGGAGTCAACATAGTAGGTTGAGGAAGGTAAGGTGTTCAATAACCTTTTTCTCTTATCACATTAGCCCCTTGCTATCTAGGAATCAATAACTTATGCTCTACCCTACGTGCCAATATAAAAAACTTATTTACTAATCTAGGACTAAACATGCGTACCTCATATTGAATGTGATCCTTGAGACCACCCAAGAATAAATCCTTCAAGGTCTCCTTTGCAATTATATCCACTCTTAAGGATAGATTTTTGAAATTTTGAATATAATCCTGAACTGATCCTATTTGTTGAAACTTAGCAATTTGGCTAAAGAAGTTATTTGTCACACTATTGCTATATTGTGCTTGGAGTTCTTCTGTAAAAATTGACCATGATACAGTGAGACCCTTTTACCCAATGATACCAAATGAAATAATCTAGTTCTAGAAATAAGGAATCCATTGTGACCTTTTGTCCATATGGGGTTTGATGTACCTCAAAGAAATTATTCATTTGATTTATCCACATTAGAGGATCCTTGCCATCAAATTTGTGCATATCCACCTTTGGAAAAAAATTTAGGAGTATTAAAAGTTGTGTCATTTTTAGTTGACTTGAAGGTTTCACCTTGAATTCTTGACAACTCCTTGCTTGTTTCATTCATATAGGTGCTTAACATGCTTCATATATCTAATATATATCCTCATAGGTCACACATATCCCTCCTAACCTCTTCCTTGAACTTACTTATTTCCTCATTGGGATTACTATCCTTTGTTGTTTCCCAATCTTGATCAAATGATTTCCCTGGTGTGGTAGCATTCTTTTTGCCTCTTGTTGGAGGCTCTGTCATGATGTAAACCAATATTTTTGAAATAAATCACACAAATAAAATATAAAGTCTCTAATTTTTTAATTTATTTTTTACTGTAACTCATTAGGGCAAAGATACCCTCACTTAGGAAAAATCCAAAAAAAATGGCAAATTTGCTACCTTGAAAGCTAATTTTCCTAATTTTGTAATAACTTTCTTATTTTTTCTTCAATTTCTCCAAGATTTGAAATTTATGTTCCTCTACTATGTATTCAAAAACCCAATACAAGTTATACTCTAATTCGGTAGGATGTGAGAGATATGTAGATCTCAATAAATTGTGTAGAAATAGTAATTCTGCAACAATTTGCTCAAATTTGCTCAAATTCTGCTAGACTTTGGACTATAGTTCTTTAATATATTCTTAAAAAACCCTTTTAAAATATTTGAAAAATTCACTAAAATATGAAAGTTATGTTCTTCCCAAAATCGTCCCAATGTTGAGTAAAAATCTTGCCTCTATGGTGCCAAGATCATGCTTTGATATCACTTGTAATGAAATAACTTGCACAATAGTAGAAATAATATGAAATATTATATAACTACTTGATAATAACTAAGAGTAATAGGCCACTTCATGGGGGCAACCTCCAAATATCTCCAATGAGAACACACTTCACAATATGATGTTCAAATAAGACTCAAAACCTCCTATATATACCTAATTATGCTTAGGTTGAATAGACACAACCCTACATAACACCTAGGATGACCTACCTACCTATATAATACTATAATAATGATAAAGTGACCTAATTAAGGATTTATATAGCCACAAGTTGATTATTCATAACCTTATATACACCAATATTAAGGGTGTAGTAGGTTCTTTTCATGTGAAACATAGTTTCTTCCTCCTCATATCATTTTGTGTCTCTAGGTCCATCCGAGGAGGTCTAGTTGACTGTCCATCCCTAAGCTGTGAGGTGTTGGCCTTTTATGGAGGTCATGAATCTCTTAATGGCCTTTTATCTGATGGATAAGTAGGAGTGGTGTCCAGTCTCAATGTCACATCAATAACATCCTTAAGAGTGGCCAACTGAAAAGTGTGAACCAATCCCTTAAGCCTGCCCTGCAATCCCTCAATGAATAGCATCACGCTATGCTTCTGGGAATATTAGGTACCATAATTGCAATGTGTTGGAACTCATTAACATATGCCTCTTCATGTGTAGTCTATCTAAGATGTGCCAACTCCCTATAGTAGAGTTCGGTGTCCTTTTGATCAAACTGGGTAATTAGCTGCTTAGTGAACTTAGCATAGGAATGAATCAAGGCATGATCCTAGGTAACCATACCATGGTGTCACTAGTTATAGGCAACCCCATCTAAATTCAATATGGAAAACTATATAGCCTCTCTCTCTCTAGCATGGATTGTAAGGATAAATAAATATCCAACTTGGGTACCCAAGATTGTGCACTCGAATCACTAGTGCCATCATAAGTAGCCAATAAAATCTTCCCAGTAGCTCTACTAAGATCATTGTTTTGCTATGGCCTATTGCCTCTATCTCCTCTAAACTTGGTAGTATCCCTGCACTATGAACAATACTAGGGAAGAGGGAAAACATCCCTAACCTATGGGGGTAGAGCTCTCCACTCAACTATGGTTTCTATTATAGATTCTTGGAATCCCATTTTGAGTGGATCAACTTGTGTTGGCCGCTCACTAGGTAAAAACTATGGAAGTAAGGGTCTATCTGTAGCAGGTATATGAGGTCATTCATGTCTTTGGGAATGAAGGTAGCTCCCAACCGATGCATGGGATCTATGACTTCCAGCATCTGACACAGATCTACAGTGTTCCTGCCTGCCTCTTCGCCTATTGAACTCCATCTACTCCAAATTTCTTTGTAACCTCTCAAGTGTTTGGACTATTATAGGCTAAGCATTGATGAGGGTCCTCATCAATTCTCTTTCATCCTCATCAGTGGTGTTCTATCTATATCCTCTCTATTCATCTGCCATAGTATTTCCCTGTTGAATTCCAAAACCTTGCTCATGTTGAGCTCTCCTACACATGTAAAATCTATGTATCTCAACACTTGGATGCATAGATTTGTAATCAAATCCATAGGCTAGAAAGATCTAGCTCTAATACCACTAAAATATCCCAAATGGATATTTTCTCTGCTGGTATTATAATGTTTAATTATATAAATTATATTTTCCTATAGATTTTTCTTTGATCTTATAGAGCTAGATAGAAGTTGCAAAAGAATGTTGTTTCATTTTGTATTTTCAGAATATAGGTATTACAATGAATAAATAATACTAACTAATAAAATAAGAGTGATAAAAATCATATGCAACAATACATACTAATCTGGAAATGATTCTAAAACCATACCAGCAGAGTTTGATTTATTTCAGAATAGTACTAATACAAATGTGGTTCAAACAAGGTTGACACTAGCTGAAAATGGGATCCAAATGAGCTACTATAAAGAAATGCCAGGCTGAACCAAAGTGGCCACCTTACCTAAAAATCCACTTCCTACAAAGTGTGACTGCAATACTAGAAATTAATCCCCTGCCTCAATCAAACTGTATGCATAAGAACCTTCAAATTTGATATTGTTGAGGGCTACATCCCAATAAATCTACTCTCAACATTAGGGTTTGCATCCTAAGTGAGGAATTCTCTTATAGAGCAATGTCATCCAAAATAGGTTGACAAAATGATAAAAGATACTCAGTTTTAGGTTACCACCTCCTTATATCCCCTCTCTAAAGCAAATCAAACCCTAAAAGAACCTTGAAGTGGATTTCATTTGAACTTTATAATATAACATTATTTGGCAAATAAAGGCATCCAAATAGAGAGAAATCATTACTTTATTAATTAAAAATAGCTCCAAGTGTACAATAAGTCCCGATAAGTGATAATCAAATAGTAGAGACTAAGCTCTTTCCAATGAGCTATCACACAGGAAAATTGATCCAAATGGAGCCTAAAAAATCCTTATTACTCAAAAATGGCTAAACACTTAGCCTTATTTAAATTATTAAAATGCTAACCTAGGAGAATATTTAAATATATTAAAATATTTCCTAAGTATCCAAGGAACAACCCAAACACCTCCACAATATGAAATTGAGTTTGTCACTTGCTTGTGATTGATGCTAGACAACCTGGGCCAACTGACAGTCTCACTCTCAAATCTAGGGATACTCCTAAAAAATAGGGAATGCACCCAAATCTCCTAAAATTGAGATCAAGGGTGATATCATAGAACCTCAACATAAGAAAATGTCACAACCTCCTAAAAGGTAGGAATCTCCTCCTAAAATCAAGGAACTGCCTCCAAAAATCAAGAAACTACTCTCAATTGATCTACTACTGCCTGAAATACCAAATCCAAACACTAAAAACCCTAACTGAGTCAATGATCATCACTGTTAGCCTATGAGACTCCATAATAGGCTAACTCTCATGTCACTGCTAGAAAGAGATAAAGAGGTGACATGACATGCACAAAAAAATTCATCTAGTTATAAGGCAATAGATTGATTTGTTGGATCATTCCAAATGGGCAATCCCATGTTCATTTCATGATGTTTCTAGCATGTAAGGATCATGTTGAAGAGTGTGTTTAATTTAGAGGCCCACAACTAGCACATACAGGTTCGACACATCCTTTGGTACCACAAGGACTAGGGGCATACTAAACATCATGAGCTTGTGCCTTAACATAAGAAGCTCATGTTGATTCGGCTAGCCCCTAGCCCATCAATGTTTGGATCTTGAGAAATGCACAAAGACTAAAAAATAAAAAAATAATACCTCTTATATGAGGCTCTTCCCATATGTTCGCTAATGTGACCTTGTGAATTGGTATAACATTTATGGTTGAAAGAGTTTTAGTTGAAAATGATTCAACCATAACATAACCTAAGTCCCTTCAAACCTAATTAAATAGTCTATGTGGCAACCACATCACTGAATTCCTCATAAAACTAAAACCTTTGACTTTTGCAACAAATTCCTCCTTCAAAAAGCAAGTTATTTAAACAACTGAAAATACCCCTTTATAAATCTTGAAGTCAAGAATTTGTTCATATGATTTCTCTAATCTTTTGATTAAATTTAATATATTTAAATAACAATATACAATGCAAGTAGATATTCTAATATACTTGAAGTGCCTGTTTCAAAAAAAGACAAAATATTAAATCGTATTAAATTTTTTTAAAGAAATATATGGATCATTAGAGGAGAGAGTATTCAAAAATGTGTGTGTGTGTGTGTGTGTGTGTGTGTGTGTGATTAAGACACATTTGATAGGGGAAATTGTTGGAATTAACAAGTGGGAAGATTTACATTTTTAGAGGGGGGTTGAATCAGAAGTAACTAACTTTAACCTTTTCAAATCCTTTTAATTGAAATCGTCACATGCATCTAATTCATCTAATAAACATGTAAGTAAAGACATGCATGAAAACTGATAACACACAAATTTGCTAACCCAAAAATCCTCAAAAAATGAGAAGGTAAAACTAGGGTGGGGATGACACCCACAAAATATCACTGCAACAATGTGTAACTATTGAAGGTTACAATATTTGACCACTTCCAATGGTTTACCCTATGAAAAGCTTGTCCTATTAAAGACTTTACACCCTATTAAAAGTGACCTGGTTAAAGGATTTCACTACCCTGCTAAAAGTAGGTCTGGTTAAAGGACTTTAGTACATTTACTTGGAATGCCACCCTGTTAAAGGATTTACAAATGGCTACTAGGCCAACCTAAGTCCATAGGATTTCCATTATCTAATACAATTGCTAGAGAGTACTAGAAATTCTTTGACCTGATAGCTTTGCAATCTTCAATTGCTGATTCTAGATCCTTGTTCTACTCTGACTGACCTGATCCTTGCTTGATCTAATATGTCTCTCTTCAAGGTTTTGATACTCTATTCTTGATCAACTGAATTTTGCAAATGTTGCTCTATTCTTCACCAAGTCTTTTAAACTCCCCTTTGAATTTCACTATAGTTCACCCATACACTTCTCACTTGCACACATAATGGGGCTTCATCTATCTTTTTAAAGATTTTGAAGACTTAGGGTTAGGTATGAATCTATGATCAATATTTACTCTTCATTTTCTGCTCATTTCTTGCACTTTTCCTATTGGTTGCATGTTGATTACATAGGTAATGCAAAAGATTCGTTCTTATCTTCAAAATCCTTCGAGAATCATCCTATGTTGGCTCCAAAAATGGTTTACATTTGAGTTTGTGAAGGCACAAACTCATATGTTGATTCTGTGTTACTCGACACATACTAGTTGTTGATGCTCAACACATATAGGAAAACTCCCTCACTCGGCTCCTATAGTAATTCTGTTTCACTTGGCATCTATAGTGACTCAACATCTACACTTTTCTCGGCACTTGAACTTTGTTAAGCACTTGAACTTTGCTCGACACTTATTGAATTTTTTGGCTCAGCATACATTGTAGCTCATCTTTGTTGGATACAATTGTTCAATTGTGTGTTGTCTTCGATGTCACACAAGTGTTATATCAATCATCAGATAGTTTCTATCAAGCTCAGAAGGTCAACAAGGAAAAGGATAGTGTCTACCAAGCTTAGAAGGTCAGCAAGGAAAAGGATAGTGTCTATCGAGCTCAGAAGGTCAGCAAGGCAAAGGATAGTGTCTACCAAGCTTAGAAGGTTAGCAAGGAAAATGATAGTGTCTACCGAGCTTAGAAGGTCAGCAAGGAAAAGAACAATATTTATCGAGCTTTCAAGGTAATCAAAGAAATTTAGTTCTTACCTAGCTCACTTGGTAATCGAAAAAAATGTGACAAAAATAGCTCTTACCAAGCTCACTCGGTCATCACAAGTAATTTGGAAGAAGCAGTTCTTACCGAGCTCACTCGATCATCAAAAGTAATTTGGAAGAAGGAGTTCTTACCATGGGATTCAGTTCTTACTGAGTTAACTCAGCAGCCAAAGGATTTTAAGGATATTGCAATGTTAATCGAGTCAAGAAGGTTAACTCCAAAAATTTTTGGAAGCAATATTTACCGAGCAAGGGTCAGCCAGTAAGGATTTCACTATTTTATGAAATAAAGTTTATTTGTTTAGAGTTATATCTGTAGCCGACTGATGTATGGTTTATTAGTAAATATAACATGTAAATAGGCCGACTTGACAATCTGAATGGTATAAGTAAGAGGTCAAGTTGCAAATTCTTAAATGGAAGCATGAAGAATGGAATTAATAAGATATGAAGACTGATTATTGTGGAAGCAAATTTGAAGGATGATCAGAGATCATTGAGGAGCAACAGAGCCATATTTGATCAAGGAGGATCTAATGATGTTGAACAAAGACCTGTAACCAACAAATTCAGTTGCATCTTGTTCAGGTCAATTCATTATTTCTTTCTAACCATTGTAGCAGTGATTTCAAATCTCTTAATAGAGTTGGTTTAACAACCATTTTGTAAATCCTCTAACAAGGTGACAATTCAGTTGAATTGTTCTAAAAACCTCTAGCAAGGCCACTCCTAACAGGGTGATTAAATCCTCTAACAGTGTCACACCTGACAGTGTGTATTGCAACCTTTAATAGAGTTGGCTCCTAACAGGGCTCACTTCAGAAGAGTGAAAAATTGGTGACTAGTTACTTGGTGGTTTTTCCCATATTGAGTTTCCACGTTAAATTTGGGGTCTCTTGTGTTCACTTTATTTTCAGTTACATGCATGAATGCTTGAAAAGAAAGTAATAGTTTAATTTATTGAGTTACAACATTTGTTTACTAAGTACAAGTACTAACTAGATCTTTGAGACATCTAAGAGATTTGTAGATTAATTTTTGTTAGTAACTGATTCACCTCCCCTCTTAGTTACTCTATCTTTAATTCCAACACTTGGTATCAGAGCTATTGGTGCTTACAGGAAAAGATTTCAAGGATCTAAGCTAAAGATCAGGATATCTTACAAAAGGGAAATTCCAAGACTTAATAGGGACAACTTCTCAACATGGCAAGGATTGATGAGGCTTCATCTAGCTTCTATTGGTGATACAGGGCTAAAGTACCTCGATGAAAAATATGAAGAACCTTCTGGTACATTATCTATCAATGATATTGCCAAAAAGAAGACTCACAATAGCATGATGATAGATATAGCATCTGCTCTGAGTTATGAAGAATTTGATAACATCAAGGATTTCAAATCTACCTTTGAAATGTGGAACAAGCTGAAAGAAATCTATGGAGGAGATGATAATGTGAGAAGAGCCAAAGCAAAAAGTTTGAGAGGGCAATTCGATCAAATGAGGATGAGAGAGGATGGAAATATTGCAAAGTATGTTGAAAGAGTTAAAGCATGTGTTAGTGCAATCAAAGCATCTAGAGGAGATATCAATGAGGAGACAATTATAAATAAAGTTCTTCGAACTCTACTTCCTATTTATGCAATCAAAGTCTCTGCAATTCAAGAAAGGAGATGCGAGGCAAATCATAAAATAAATTTAGAGGCCATAGTTGGAAGATTGACTGCATTTGAGCTAGACAACTATGACAATTATGTTCCAGCTGCCAAGAACGTTGAATCAGCATTTGAAGCTAAGCTTTCACTCAAAGAAAAACGGAAAAAGATGAAGGATCCACAATCAGACAGTGATGAAGAATCAGAACAAAGTTCAGGCAGTGATCTTGAAGTGGTTGAAGCTCTACTAGAAAAAGGTATTCAAGAGGCAAAGGGAAATACAAAGGTTAAGTTCCTCTAATCTGTTTCTCTTGTGAAGAAATTGGACATATTGCTGCTAGGTGCCCAAATAAGCAAAAAAAAGATGAGAAGAAAGGTCACAAGTATAATGGCAAGAAAGACTTCAAATCATTCAAGGATAAAGGTAAGAAAACATGTTTTATGGCTAAAGATTCTAATGATTCTGATGATGAAGAAGAAGATGAAATTGTCTACATTGCTGTGAAAGATGAGTTTGATAATGATGAGGAAATGGCACTCATTTCTCATATGATAAAAAATGATACATGGATCATAGATAGTGGTTGTTCTCATCACATGAATGGTGATAAAACTAAGTTTGAATATTTTGAAGACTATGATGGTGGCAGTGTAAGATTTGGTAACAATGAACCTTTTCATATAAGAGGAAAAGGAAGAATCTCACTAACCAAGGAACTTGTATGTGATAATGCATATTGGGTAGAAGGACTAAAGCACAATTTGTTGAGTGTGGGATAGCTACTCAATAATGGATTCAAAGTAGAATTTATGCATGGAAAAGAAAAATTGTTGGATGGTAAAGGAAAGCTGATTGGATCAGGCACTCAAACAAAAGGTAACTTATGTTATCTTGAACTTGGTGAATGTTAATGTTTCATTGCTCAAATTGAAGAAAGTTGGTTATGGCATAGGAGGTTGTGTCATTTAAACTTTGACAACTTAATAAAAATTAATAAATTTAGGAAAGTAAGAGGTATTCCTAACATAAAGAAACCTGAGATTGGTCTATGCAAGAATTGTCAAATTGGTAAAATGGGAAAGACTAGTTTTAAAAGCAAGAACTATCAAATTGAAGAAGTTCTAGAAATTGTGCATATTGATTTGTGTGGACCTATTGGTATTGAAAGTTATACTAGTGAAAAAAATTTCATTCTGTTTGTTGATGATTATTCAAGAATGATGATTGTCATGTACCTTAGAGAGAAATCAAAAGCATTTGAAAAGTTCAAATGGTATTTGGCCAGAGTAGAAAAGGAAACAGACAAAAGACTGAAATGCTTAAGGTTTGACATAGGTGGTGAATTCATTTCAAACGAGTTCAATAACTTTTGCATTGAAAGGGGAATCAAAGGACAGGTTTTAGCACCTAGAACTCCAGAACAAAATGGAATAGCAGAAAGAAGGAATAGATCTATAATGGATTGTGCAAGAACCTTAATGATTGAGAAAGGCATTGCTATCAAATACTAGAAGGAAGCTATCAGCACTGCAGTTCATACCTTGAATCGAGTATAGCTGAAAAAGGACTCATTCAAAACACCTTATGAGTTGTGGTATGGCTACAAACCCAACGTAAGTTATCTAAAAGTATTTGGAAGCAAATGTTACATTTTGAAAGAATCTAGAAAAGGTAAATTTGATGTAAAAAGTGATGAAGGAATATTTTTTAGATACTCTTGCAAAAGCAAAGCATATATATGTTTGAACTTATCTACTCACAAAGTTATAGAAAGTGCACATGTGAAAGTTGATGAGTTTGTAGAAAGAACAGAAGAAGAAAGCAAAAAAGAACCTAAAAACTACAGAAGATTCATTTACATTGAACCTGATACAATGCCAAGTATACCTATTATTCAGGAATCCTCAACTCCAGAGTCTTTATTAATCGAGTCACAAGAAGTCCAAACCGAATCAGCATCTACCGAGTTGCAAGAACACAAGTTGCAAACAGAAGCTACCGAGTTAGCATCTACCGAGCCCAAGCAACCAGAATCATAACCAAAGTTGAGATACAGAAGGATAAAAATGCAAGTCATTCAAAAGGAAAGGAGCCCGTGTTAGCCAAGTATGTCAGAAAGCATCATGCACCAGATCAGATCATTGGTGATAAATCAGAAGGAACAATGACAAGAAGTAAGTTGAAAGGCACTTGCTTACTTGCTAATTTTGAACCTAGAAATGTAGAAGATGCACTAGACAATGAAATTTGGATTGAAGCTATGAATAAAGAGATAGAACAGATAGAGAAAAACAAAACATGGACTCTTGTATCTAGACCTAAAGACAAGAATGTGATTGGAACAAAGTGGGTATTCATAAATAAACTAAATGAAGATGGTAAGGTATCAATAAACAAAGCAAGACTAGTATGCAAAGGATACTCTCAAGAAGAAGGTGTAGACTATGGAGAAACTTTTTCTCCTGTTGCAAGATTGGAAGGTGTCAGAACCTTGCTTGCATATACTGCATTCAAAGGATACAAAGTTTATCAGATGGATGTCAAGTCAGCATTTCTCAATGGCGTATTGGAGGAAGAAGTTTACATTGAGTAGCCTGAAGGTTTTGTTGATCCAAACAAGAAGGATATGGTCTGCAAATTGCATAAAGCATTATATAGTCTGAAACAAGCCCCTACAGCATGGTATGAAAGATTGCATAACAATCTTATTCAGATTACATTTCAAATAACTAATGACAAAAAAAGTTTTTACATAAAGGAAGGACCAGATAATAAGATTATTTTGGTAGAAATATTTGTAGATGATACTTTGTTCACAGGAAATGATGATCTTTGCAAAGAATTTTCAGAACAAATGAACAGGGAATTTGAAATGTCAATGTTTGGTGAGATAAAATTCTTTGTTGATCTTCAAATTTAGTAGAATAAGAATGGCATTTACATCACTCAATCTAAATACATCAAGGAGATACTAAAAAAGTTTGGTATGGAAGACTGCAAACCAATTGGGACTCCTATGCGTACTGGATTAAAACTCACCAAGGATGATGAATCAAAGGAAGTGGATTAGACATTGTATAGATCTATGATTGAAAAGTTTCAATATGTAGTGCACATAAGACCAGACATTGCCCTTGCAGTAGGGATTGTAGCAAGATTCTCAGCAAAACCAAAAGAAAACCACATGATGGCAATCAAAAGGATCATGAGATACTTAAAAAGAACTGAAGATTATGGATTATGGTATAAACTTGGAGGAAAACTAGAATTAACGGTGTTCACTGATGCAGATTGGGCAGGAAATATTGATGACAAAAAGAGCACAAGTGGATGAGCTTTCTTTCTTGGAAAAAGGTTGGTTTCTTGGACAAGCAAAAAGAAAATTGTACATCTCAATCCATAGCAGAGGCTGAATATGTTGCAGCAGTAGTAAATTGCTCAAACATTGTGTGGTTTAAACAATTATTGAAAGGTATGAAGCAAGAAATCATAGAACCAGTTGTTATGTTTTGTGATAACACAAAAGCAATTAACATCTCCAAGAATCCAGTGATGCATTCAAAAACCAAGCATATTTCCATAAAATATCACTTTGTTAGAGAATTGGTGCAAGAAAAGGAAATAAGATTGGAATATGTGCATACAAAGGAACAAATTACTGACATATTCACAAAGCCTTTACCTAAGGATGCATTCTTGTATCTAAGAGGTAAGTTAGGGGTCATTCCCCTATTTGAAGCTCACTAAAATACAGTTTTAGTGATGCATCAATAGGAACAGAATTGAAGATCTATCAGTTGATGTAGCAAACCAATGAAGACATTGCATATGAATCAGTACATCAAGTATAGTACTATTCAGTTGTTTTGAGTTGTCTTTGGCATGTGTTGTCAAAGAGGGAGAATATACTGTTATATCTTTCTAAAATTTGAAAATAATAAGAATTTGTGTAAGAGGGAGAGATTATTATGAAAGAGGGAGTTTTGTATTTTGTCATTAAAAGACTTTTTTTCAAATTTCATTCTATTATGACATGTCATGTTGTCATCAATGCCAAAGAGGGAGGTTTTTGGATACAATTGTACAATTATGTGTTGTCTTTGATGTCACACAAATGTCATATCAGTCATCAGATAGTGTCTACCGAGCTCAGAAGGTCAACAAGGCAAAGGATAGTGTCTATCGAGCTCAGAAGGTCAACAAGGAAAAGGATAGTGTCTACTGAGCTCAGAAGGTCAACAAGGAAAAGGATAGTGTCTACCAAGCTCAGAAGGTCAACGAGGCAAAGGATAGTGTCTACTAAGCTCATAAGGTTAGCAAGGCAAAGGATAGTGTTTACCGAGCTCAGAAGGTCAGCAAGGCAAAGGACAATATTTACCGAGCTTTCAAGGTAATCAAAGAAATTTAGTTCTTACTGAGCTCACTTGGTAATCAAAGAAAATGTAATAGAAATAGCTCTTACTGAACTCACTCGGTCATCACAAGTAATTTGGAAGAAGTAGTTCTTACCGAGCTCACTCGGTCATCATAAGTAATTTGGAAGAAGCAGTTCTTACCATGGGATTTAGTTCTTACCAAGTAAACTCGGTAGCCAAAAGATTTTAAGGATATTGCAATGTTAACCGAGTCAAGAAGGTTAACTCAGGAAATTTCTAGAAGCAATATTTACCAAGCAAGGGTCAGCCAGTAAGGGATTTCATTGTTTTATGAAATAATGTTTATTTGTTTAGAGTTATGTCTGTAGCCGACTGATGTATAGGTTATTGGTAAATATAACATGTAAATGGGCTGACTTGACAATCTGAATGGTATAAGTAAGAGGTCAAGTTGTGAATTCTTAAATGGAAGTATGAAGAATGGAATTAATAAGATATGAAGACTGATTATTGTGGAAGCAGATTTGAAGGATGATCAGAGATCATCGAGGAGCAGCAGAGCCCTATTTGATCAAGGAGGATCTAATGATGCTGAATAGAGACCTGTAACCAAAAAATTTAGTTGCATCTTGTTCAAGTCAATTCATTGTTTCTTTCTAACCATTGTAGCAGTGATTTCAAATCTCTTAACAGAGTTGGTTTAACAACCATTTTGTAAATCCTCTAACAAGGTGACAATTCAGTTGAATTGTTCTAAAGACCTCTAGCAAGACCACTCCTAACAGGGTGATTAAATCCTCTAACAGGGTCACACCTAACAGTGTGTATTGTAACCTTTAATAGGTTTGGCTCCTAACAGGGCTCACTTCAAAAGAGTGAAAAATTGGTGACTAGTTACTTGGTGGTTTTTCCCATATTGGGTTTCCATGTTAAATCTGGGGTCTCTTGTGTTCACTTTATTTTTAGTTACATGCATGAATGATTGAAAAGAAAGTAATAGTTTAATTTACCGAGTTACAGCATTTTTTTACTGAGTACAAGCAGTAACTAGATCTTTAAGACATCTATGGGAATTGTGGATAAATTTTTATTAGTAACTAATTCACCCCCCTCTCAGTTACTCTATCTTGAATTCCAACAATCTTTTGTATTATACTTGATATCAACTGAAGAATTGGTTAAGTGTGTTGACACTTGAATATCAAAACCAATCTAAGACTAACAATCTCCCCCTTTGACATGAGATGCAAAAACACTTAACTTAAACATTGTGAATATGATCTCTACGAGTATACTACATATTCTGTTCAGCATATGTACAAGACTTCAAAAACTTATTCAAAATTTTGTATACCTCAAAAAAAATTTAACTTCCCATGAGCTGATGTTCCATTTCCATTCCTATAACCAAAATTCATGTGCTAAATGTGTCTAATGCTGATGTATCTGATACTCTTTGCCTTGATTGCCTTTGTCTCTATTTGTACCCTGTTTCTGCTTCCTATACTCTATATTACATGCTCAAATTTTGAATACCTCCCCTTTATTATCTCTCCCTTTTATATATCTCCCCCTTTTTGACACTTATGTCAAAGGGTCCTAAAGGTGAATAGAATACCTTGCGAAAAAAATTTAATTTACCTCCACAATCATCTTGAGAGAAGCATCCCAATTGTCTAAAGTAATTTGCAATGACTTGTGCTAGATGGTTGTCTCTGTTGCAAGATGAACAAGGCCTTCTAAAGTAGAAAGATTAGAATATTTCTTGAGAACATTCTTTGCATAGGATTTTTCCTTATGGAGTACTTCCAGATGTGGGGTAATGGAAGATTGAATTTGCATCAATTTGGCCTTAATATTGACCTCGTCTACTGTTAATACGGCTAATTCTTTTTGTGTGTCAAGTGTAGCTGCAAAATGCTTCTCACTTTGAGCTGGATCTTTGGGTAGCTATGTGCTAGAAATATTTAGATTTCATTCCAAGATCAGTATCCTTTGGCTAATTTCCTGTGTGAAATATGATGAGTCACACAACTTGGTGTACAATGAGAATACATTCTCAAGTACTTTCTTCACTTTTTCAATCTTCTTCGCCAATTCAAATTTTGAAAGTGCTATTTCAATTGATATTTTCTCATATACTTTCATCTAACACTTCTTTTCTGACCATTCTAATAATTTAACATTAGTGTCAAGGTTCGCATTCTATACCTAGTCAAAAATGTTGGCCAGTTGCTCCATGATGGGTTGGGTTTCATCAAGTACTTGCAAGCTAAATGCATCAAGAAATATGTCCTTGATTTCCACAAGTGCTTGCTTCTGCTTATACTCATTTCTGAGTATCTCTTGTCTTTTCCTCCTCTCTAGTGCCTCTTGCACTTCATTTATCTGTTGTAGGTTCATAGTTCTTGAGTCATAACTAGGTATGACTATCTCTTCATCAAGTATAGGGTCTCTATAGTGAAGTACCCTTGCAATCTTGGTGGAGCTCAAGCCTGGTGCTGAAATTTGCAATGGGACTACATCAGTGCTCAACTTCTTATTAGGAGTCCCCGAGGTAGGAAATTTTACCAATGTCTATATTGCTTCTTGTTCCTTAGGGATTTTATCCTCTTCTTTCTTGCCTTGATCAATAATGATAATTTGAGGAGGTGCACCTTGGGTTTGTGCTGCAAGAACATCTTGTCCTATTTGTTCCTTGGCTGGCTCCTCGGCAATTATTATTATTGTAACTGTACTATCCACCTTAGCAATTTTATCTTGTTCTTCTTGCTCTTTGGGTTGATCTACTATAGCTGTGGGAGGTTGTGTAGATTTTTCTTGTATGCTATCTTTCTCCCTTGTTATTTCTACTACAGCTCTCTGCAACTCATCAACACTCACCAAAATTGGATTTGCACAAATTTGTGTTTGCAATGTAGATTGATGAAGGATCTTTTTGAGATCCTCTATAATTAAAAGATTGATATTCTAAGCTGAAGTGTTAGGAACATCCTTTATAATTACTATAACTACAGGTCTTGTATGTGGAGGACTTGGTGGTAGTTGGGTGTCTTGGACACTCTGTTCAATCTGTTGTTGTTTAGCTGTGCCCTCTTCACCATGTGTCTTCTCCACTATCTCTTTTTCTCTCTCTTTCTCTACTTCATCTTTGTCTTTCTCTCTTTCTTCCTCTTTCTCATTCTTTTCTTCTTCTCCATCATTTCTACCCTCAAATGGGTCTTCTTTTCCTTCCTTCATAGTTGTCAACCATATATAAATTTCCATATTTGTGTGGACTTTTGGACAACCTTTTCTATTTGGTTTTGCAAAATTTTAAAGGCTCTATATTTGGGTGCAAATTTGCTCCCATGCTTTTTACTAGCCTTTGTTATTTGACCTTTTGTAAGGTCTAGCATTACATGAGCCAATGTAGACTCCCTTATTTCTTTTTCCATCTTGAGACAGTAATGGCATTTGTTCTCAATTAATGAGCTTAGCTCCTTAGGCATTGTATTGTCTAGTTCAAGTGGGGTGGTCTTGAACTTAGCCATCATAGTGTAGATAGCCTCTTCCACTATGTTCTATTGTTCCTTTGACAATTTATTGAAGTCTATGGTCTTTAGACCAGTTAAATTAGCATTATCTCTAATATTATTAAAAATGCTTTCCAATTTAGATGTGGTAGAATGGCTTACCAATCTAAATTGATCTTCATCAGACACTGTCCTCTCTTCATCTGATTCAGGAGGGGCAACATATTTTCTTCTTTTCTTCTTCTTTGTAGGCCCTCCTTGCTTTGTTGCCTTCTATTTCTCCTACACCTTTGCCCCTTGAGTTGTAGCCCTAGTGTCTTCCCATGTAATTGGCTTGGTTGGGCTTGGCTTTGTTGGTTTCTTCTTTCCCTTGGGCTATGCAACTAGTTATTTCTTTTCCTTTCTCTTCTTTTGCTCAGGCTTTGGTGCTTCCTGCTTGGCACCTTCATCTTCATCTGCATCCTCCCCCATACCTTGGGTTAAGACAAGTGGCCCCTGATCATGTTCTTCTTCATCACCCTCAACGTTTTCACCTTCTTCTTCTACTTCTTCTGTAGTACCTTTCCCAAATTTAGCTTTCAGCTTCTTAACAAGCTTATCTTTCTTCTTCAAAGTGGAGGTAGTCTTCAGATCCATATCTACCTTTGATCTCACCATGTCATAAGTTCCAAAATGTGGTGCATCCTTTTCTATTTTCTCTATCAATAATGCAATTATTGTTGTTGATGCTTTATCTATATTTATTTCATACCCAAGAGGTCTCAACCGTCTTACTCTTGGTATGGTAGCTTGTATGTATGTATAGTATATATCTACAAGAAAACATACATCATTTACATGTTTCTCCACTAAGGAAACTAGAATTCTGAGCCTTTTCTTCATTGACTTCTTAAAGTCCTCAAAATAACTAGTCATCAGGGTTTCAAAATTAGCTCCCATCTACTCTATATATTCATTGACTTGATCTATGATTGACCTATCAGTTTCCCATGCAACTTTTCCAAAAGAAGGAAATTCATTTTGAACATAAAAGAGAATACATATCAAAATGACACCAAATTTGCATTGGGCTCCCTTGGTTCTTCTAATTGTTGCTAGATTTTCATTGATCTATTGTAGTTGTAGTTCTACAAGGTCATATTTTTCACCAATTTGTATCCTACATCCACTGCAATGCGGGGCACACTATTGAGTCTGCTAGATTGATAGAATTTGTGTGTGATGACCCTAACAACAAAGTCAACTAGAAGGTCTTGGATAGTTTCAATTTCCATCCCTCTCTTATTCCACTTAGCAGCTATATTTTTCTCAATTGCCTCCTTAGAATCACTCTTAAGGGTCTTTGGCCGATCATGGGTTGGGTACCCTATTACTCTATGAATAATTCTCTTGGTGATTTTTATTGGGCCATCCTCCAACCATAAGCTACCATCATGCATTCTGCTCAGCACTAGCCTAATCCATTCAGTCTTGAACACTATAGGGAATTCTAGGGCACATGTTAAACCCTTATTTTTAATGATTTTATGCTCTTCCTTCAACACTCCATTTTCACATAATTTCTCATTTCCATTTCACCTATAGCTCCAATCTTGCAATTATAGCATTTCCTAACATCTTGATCCATTACTACCTTAGGGGGTATGACAGATAGGGCTCCAATTGGGTCGTTCTTATATGCAACTTCAGGTATTGGATAGAAATCAAATTGTTTGACCTCTTTTGACACTAGCTGGACTTCAAATGATTCCTTCTCCTGAGTTTTTCTAGAACTAGAATCCATTTCACACAATCTAGGGTTTTAACACGATGAAAACATGAAACTACATAGCTCGGCATAGTCATAAATACCTTGAAATTGATGGAATAGTGTTGGAATGATGTTGAAATCTTCTTATACACTGAATTCTCTATTTTGGATTCACTCTGCGCTCTTTCTTGTCTTTTCTCTTTGTTCGTAATGAGGAAAAATGATTGAAAACATGATGATATACCCCATTTTTGCTACATTTAATGCTTAATGTGGATACAACTATCCACTCAACTTCTTAAGAATTCTACGTTACTCAGCTTCCATTTCCTTTTCACCACTCAACTTCCACAGGAGTATTCTTTTACTTGGCTTCAACTGTGATTTCTTCTTCACTCGGCTTCATCTATCAACTCAGCTTCTACTAATCTTTTGGCTCCCATTGTCTTGACAATCAACTCAACATTTACTAGATTCTTACTTGGCATCTAAGGGCAACTTGGCAACATTTTTTAAATCTTGAAATTTTAACTTTGCATCTTTGATCTCTTCTTTTTAGTTCTTGTTTATCTAGGAACTGATGTATGATAAAACTTTGCAAATTAGTTCCCCATGCCTTTTTCTTGCTTAGTTTGATGAAATGTGATCACTTGACCTGTTTGGTGAAGTGATCCCTTCATTTGATGCGCTACACCCATCTTTCTTCTTTCATGTCTTGTTCATTTCTCCTTTGATGTGTTCAACATCTATCTTTTCTTTACCTTTATCATTCTTTGACTAGGGTGCCTTTGAATTTGTTGGGCGATTCCTGTTTATACGACTAGTCTTCAAGCAATTGAAACATGTGGTTTGGCTCAACCATCTACTATAGTTCCCTTTGAAATATGTTCTTATGCAATTTTAAGGAATGTGTCCATATTCCTGACAGTAATGATAGCTATACCTGGTGTTGTAATCCCAATTGAAGTGATGTCCATGATTTGCTCCTGCTAGCTGATTTAGTGTCCACATAGGCTTTGATCTGCACTCAAAAGCTCTATGTCCATACTTCTTGCAATTGTAGTAGTGACCTTCAAATCTTGATGTCCTAATAGTTCTAGTCCTGCAATTATGTGCTTGATGTCCTTGTTTTTTGCACTTATGACAATAACTTGCATTCTTAGGTTTGTCATGCTGATAGGCATTCTTACTCCTACATACATTAGAGGTATGTCCCTTTTTACCACATAAATGACAAGTAGGTTTAGTGTTCTTACCTTTGTTACTCCTTTCTTTTGCAATCTTGGATGACTCTCCTTGTTTAGTGCTGGTGTAACCAAGTCCTAAAGTATCATTGCTTGCCCTTGGTGATTTTAGTAACTGCTCAAAGTACTTGATTGCTTCATTAGGTTTTTTGAAGCTTTCTGAAATCTCCTTTTTTCTTTTTAGGTCATTTTGCAGTTGATCATTTTGCATCTTCAGTGTGGAGATCTCAATGTCCTTGACATTCAGCTCGTGATGTGCATTCATCATCTAACTTTTGAGATTCTTGCAAGCTTAATTGATTTTTCTTCCAGTCTATTGGCAAGGTTTCTCTTGTCTTTTTCTAGCATAGTCTTGTCTTCAATGGCTCTTTTTTTTCTATTCAGTTACTTCACAAAGCATTATGGCTTGTGATTCTTGTTCAAGCTTGAGTGTTCTGATTTCTTCTGTTTGAGCTCTATTCTTCTCCATTAGGTCTACTATTGCTGCATCAAACTCTTTGGAATATCTATTTGAAAACAAATTTGAGGTGTCAATCTCCTTGTACTGTGTGTCATTTTCAGCTATGGCAATCTCTCTTCTTCTCTTTAAGGATTTTTTCAGTTCCTCTCTAGCTTCCTCTAGTGCATGTAAAGCAAGTTGTATATCAATTGCCCAATTCTCTATTATCTTCCCAAGTTTGTAGACTTCCATTTCTAGATCTTTTTCTCCAAGTTGTGAGGCTCCTTGTTGGGAGAACCTTGCTCTGATACCAATTATTGGAATTTACAAGTGGGAAGATTTACTTCTGAGAGCGAGGGTGAATCAAAATTAACCAACTTTAACCTTTTCAAATCCTTTTAACTGAAATCATCACATGCATCTAATTCATCTAATAAACATGAAAGTAAAGACATGCATGAAAATTGATAACACACAAATTTGGTAACCCAGAAACCCTCCAAAAATGAGAAGGTAAAACTGGGGTGGGGATAACACCCACAAAATATCACTGCAGCAATGTGTAACTATTCAAGGTTACAATGTTTGACTACTTCCAATGGTCTACCCTGTGAAAGGCCTGTTCTGTTAAAGACTTTACACGCTATCAAAAGTGACCTGATTAAAGGATTTCACTACCCTACTAAAAGTAGGCTTGGTTAAAGGACTTTAGTACATTCACTTGGAATGCCACCCTGTTAAAGGATTTACAAATGGTTACTAGGCCAACCTAAGTCCATAGGATTTCCATTATCTAATACAATTGCTAGAGAGTATTAGAAAGTCTTTAACTTGATAGCTTTGCAATCTTCAATTGCTGATTCCAGATCCTTGTTCTACTCTAAGTGAGCTAATCCTTGCTTGATCTGATATGTCACTCTTCGAGGTTCTAATACTTTGTTCTTGATCAACTGAATTCTGCAAATGCTGCTTTGTTCTTCACTAAGTCTTTTAAACCCCCCTCTAAATTTTGCTATAGTTCATCCATACACTTCTCACTCGCACACACAATGGGGTTTTGTTTACCTTTTTAAATATTTTGAAGACTTAGCGTTAGGTATGAATGTATGATACTCTTCATTTCTCGCTCATTTCTTGCACTTTTCCTATTGGTTACATGTTGATTACATAAGTAATGCAAAAGATTCGTTCTTATCTTCAAGATTCTTCGAGATTCATCTTATGTCGGCTCCAAAAATAGTTTACATCTAAGTTTATGAAGGCACAAACTCATTTGTTGATTCTGTGTTACTCGACACATACTAGTTGTTAATGCTCGACACATTTAGGAAATTTCGCTCACTTGGCTCCTATAGTAATTCTGTTTCACTCAGCATCTATAGTGACTTGTGTTAGATTGTGGTGACTAATCAGGAAAGTACTATACATAGTTCATAAATAGTGGGGTTCAGGGCATCGCCCCGAAAAATTATTTTTTGGGCCGTGGTCGACATGGTAGCCAACATATTATGGCCGACATGTTATAACCCTAAAGCGGTTTAATACTTGTATAAAAGGGCCTAGGGTTGGGTATTTTTCATTATGTTGTGATGCGAAATTGGTTCTTGCAGTGGTATTGAGCTGTAAGGGATTACAGATTGTAATCAGGTTGTAATCACTAGATTGTAACAAGATCAGACTTGTTGTTTGGTGGACGTAGCCCAAGGATTGGGTGAACCACGTTAAATCTTGGTGCCTTGTGTTCATTTCTGTGTGTTCTATTATTTTCTGTTATTGGTTATATTTGCATATAGTTTTTATTTCTGTCTGTGGTTTATCCTAACAAGTGGTATCAGAGCGAGGTTGTCTTTCAGTTATCCTCTACATGAAAGTCTCACGGTTAAGTGGGAGTCTCACGGTTGAGTGGGAGCGATGGTAGATGAGGGTAAGTTGAGGGTTGACAGGTTTAATGGGCAAAACTTCCAATTATGGAAGATGCAAATGGAAGACTATCTATATTAGAAGGATTTATGGAAGCCGTTGGAAGGAAAAACCAAGAATCAGGGAACTATGTCAGAGGCTGAATGGGATCTCTTGGATAGAAAGGCACTCAGAAGCATTCGGTTATGCTTGGCACCATCGGTGGCATTTAATATTACAAAAGCAAAGACGATAGAAGATTTGATGAAAACCCTAGCGACACTGTATGAAAAGCCCTTCGCTTCAAACAAGATATTTCTCATGAAGCATTTATTTAATATGAAAATGGCAGAAGGTGGATCTGTTGCAGATCATTTAAATGAGTTTAATACTATTACTAGTCAATTATCTTCTGTGGGTATCAATTTTGATGAAGAAATTAGGGCTCTCTTGATTTTGTGTTCTTTACCTAAAAGTTGGAATAGCTTGGTAATGGCTGTGAGTAATTCTATTCCTAGATCTAGTACCCTAAAATATGATGATGTGATCGGTGTTATTTTAAGTGAGGAAACTTGTAGGAAATCCTTAGGTGGATCTACATCAGGAAGTGCTTTAAATGCACAAAGCAGGGGCAGAACGACTGAAAGAGGAAGTAACTTTGGAAATCGTGGGAAATCAAGAGGAAAGTCAAAGGGGAAGAGGTCTAAATTGAGAGGACCAAATGATTGCTGGTACTGTGGGAAATCAGGGCACAAAAAGAAAGATTGCTGGAATCGAAAGAAAAATGAAGGAGATAAATCAGATGGAGACAAGGAGGCAAATGTGGTAAGTAACAAATCTAAAGAGGATGCTTTGCTTCTATCTTTAGAGAGTGTTGATGATTCATGGGTTTTAGATTCTGGTGCTTCATTTCATGCTACACCTCATAGAGGTTATTTCATTGATTATGTCCAAGAGGATTTTGGGCTTGTTTATTTTGGGGATAATGAACCCTGTCAGATTGTTGGAAAGGGAAAAATTAAGATTAAGTTGCAGAATGGGAATCATTGGCTACTACATGAGGTAAGACATGTTCCAAAACTAAGTAGGAATTTAATTTCAGCAGGGCAACTCGGTGATGAGGGTTGTGTAGTTACTTTTAATGATAAAAATTGGAAGGTTTCAAAAGGTTCCCTTGTAGTAGCAAAATGTGTGAAAGTAGGCACTTTATATCTTTGTACAGGTCATATTGTTCCTTCTACTTTGATTGTTTCAGAGAAAAATGAATGTTCAGGAACAATTGTTGTAGCTGAGCAGGGAGAACAAATAGCTACTGTAGATTCTGATACAGCGCTGTGGCACAATAGACTTGGGCACATGAGTGAGAAAGGTATGAAAGTACTTCATTCAAAGAAAGTTTTACCAGGTCTGAAATGTGTGAATATGGATTTCTGTGAAAGTTGTGTGTATGGAAAACAAAAGAGAGTGAGTTTTGTAAAGACGGGGAAGGAAAACAAAAAGGAGAAATTAGAGCTTGTGCATACAGATGTATGTGGACTGGCTCAGGTATCTTCCCTTGGTGGCTCTCATTATTATGTTACATTTATTGATGATGCAACTAGAAAAGTATGGGTTTATTTCCTTAGACAGAAATCTGATGTATTTCAAACTTTTAAGAAATGGAAATGCTTGGTTGAAAATGAGACTAGTAAGAAATTAAAATGTCTCAGATCTGATAATGGTGGTGAGTATTGCAGTCATGAATTTGAAGATTATTGCTCCACTAATGGTATTCATAGATAGAAAACTGTTCCAAGGACTCCACAGGAAAATGGAGTGGCTGAACGCATGAACAGGACTATAATGGAGCGCGCAAGGAGCATGAGGTTGCATGTTGGGTTGCCCTTACACATGTGGGCAGAGGCTGTCAATACTGCAGTATATTTGATTAATAGAGGTCCCTCTACTCCTTTGGGCTATGGTATTCCAGAGGAAGCATGGACTGGTAAGAAGGTGAGTTATTCTTTTCTCAAGACCTTCGGTTGTGAAGCTTTTGCTCATATAGACTCTGAAAATAGAACCAAGCTAGAAGCTAAATCAAAGAAATGTGTCTTTGTTGGATATGGCATAAATGAATTTGGTTATAGGCTTTGGGATTTTGAAAATCTTAAAATTGTAGTGTTGGATGATACTCCAAAAGTTGATGTTCCAGCCATTCCTCATGATGTGCAACAACTGCAACAAAAAATACCACACACACCAGTAAATCTTAGATGGTCAACAAGGCAAATTAGACCTCCACAAAGGTTTTCTCCCTCTTTGTATTCTATTTTACTTACTAATGCTGGTGAACCTGAAAGTTATGATGAAGCTGTGCAGGTGGATACTAAGATTCAGTGGGAGTCTGCAATGAAAGATGAAATGGACTCTTTGCTGAAAAATAAGACATGGGATTTGTGCAAGTTGCCTGCGGGTAAAAAGGCTTTACAGAATAAGTGGGTTTACAGGTTGAAAGAAGAGGAAGGAGGTAAGAAAATATTTAAGGCCAGGTTAGTTGTAAAAGGATTTGCACAGAAAAAGGGAATTGATTTTGATGAGATATTTTCTCCTGTTGTTAAAATGACTTCTATTCGTACTGTTTTAAGTCTTGTGGCTACTGAAGATTTGCATTTAGAGTGGATGGATGTTAAAACAACCTTTCTTCATGGTGATTTGGATGAAGAAATATATATAGCTCAGCCACAGGGTTTTGAGGTCAAAGGTAAGGAGAACTTAGTGTGCAAATTGAAGAAAAGTTTATATGGCTTGAAGCAAGCACCTCGGCAATGGTATCTGAAATTTGATAGTTTTATGCATAAGCATGGATATAACAGGTGTCATTCAGATTATTGTGTTTATTTTAAGAGGTTGGATGATGATAGCTACATTATTTTATGTCTATATGTTGATGATATGCTTATAGCTGGGTCTAACATGGATCATATTAAGGGGCTAAAACACTAGTTAGCACATGCATTTGCTATGAAGGATTTGGGGGTAGCAAAACAAATCCTTGGTATGAAGATTTGCAGAGATAGGAAGAATAGAACCTTGACGCTATCTTAGGCTGATTATGTTGAGAAGGTGTTGCAACATTTTTGTATGGAGAATGCTAAATCTATCAGCACACCTTTACCTAGCCATTTGAAATTGACTAAGGAGATGTGTCCCAAGACACAGGAAGAGGAGGATAAGATGTCCAAGGTACCCTATGTTTCAGCTATAGGAAGTTTGATGTATGCTATGGATGCACTAGGCCAGATATTGCACATGCAGTGGGAGTCGTTAGCAAGTATATGAGCTATCCAGGATTTGAGCATTGGAATGTTGTCAAGTGGATTCTCAGATATTTGAGAGGGACATCCAATAAGTGTTTACACTTTGGGGGCTCTACTACTGATTTACAGGGCTATGTTGACTCAGATTTGGCAAGGGATATTGATACCAGGCGGAGTACTACAGGTTATGTCTTTACTGTTGGTGGGGTAGCCGTGAGCTGGGTTTCTAGGTTACATAAGATTAATGCTTTATCCACTACAGAGGTAGAGTATGTTGCTGCTACAGAGGCAGCCAAGGAGATGATATGGCTTCAGTTCTTCTTGGAAGAATTGGGACATCCTCAGAAGGATAATTATTTGTTTACAGATAGTCAGAGTGCCATTCATCTTGCTAAGAATTCAGCTCTGCATTCTAAGACCAAACACATACAGTTGCGGTACCATTTCATTCGATCAGTTTTGGAGGATGGACAGTTAAAGCTAGAGAAGATACATACCAATGACAATCCAGCAGATATGTTGACAAAGGTTGTAACAAGGGAGAAGCTGAACTCCTCTTCAACTTCGGTTGGTCTTTTAGACTAAACAAGAATAAAAGAATAGCAAAGTCCAGGGTGGTTTGATCGAGTGGGAGCCCCATGTGGTAGTTGTATTGCTATAGGATCAGTCTCCAAGTGGGAGATTGTTGTTTAGTGTGGAGCTTGATCAATCCCCAAGTGGGAGATTGTTAGATTGTGGTGACTGATCAGGAAAGTACTGTACATACTTCATAAATAGTGGGGTTTGGGGCATCGCCCTGAAAATTTTTTTTTGGGCCGTGGCTGACATATTATGGCCGACATATGGCTGACATGTTATAACCCTAAAGTGGTTTAATACTTGTATAAAAGGGCCTAGGGTTGGGTATTTTTCATTATGTTGTGATGCGAAATTGGTTCTTGAGCTGTAAGGGATTACGGATTGTAATCAGGTTGTAATCACTGGATTGTAATAAGATCAGACTTGTTGTTTGGTGGACGTAGCCCAAGGATTGGGTGAACCACGTTAAATCTTGGTGCCTTGTGTTCATTTCTATGTGTTCTATTATTTTCTGTTATTGGTTATATTTGCATGTAGTTTTTATTTCTATTCGTGGTTTATCCTAACAACTTGACATCTATACTTTGCTCGACACTTGAACTTTGCTCGGCACTTGAACTTTGCTCAGCACCTATTAAATTTTTTGGCTGAACATACATTGTAGCTTGGCTTCTATATTATACTCAGCATCAACTGAAGAATTGGTTAAGTGTGTTGACACTCGAATGTCAAAACCAATCTGAGACTAACAAAAAATATGGTGGAAGATGAAAACTATTGAATTAGGTATGTTGTATTTTGAAATATCATAAGTAAAAAAATATACATCAAAAACCAATTTTTTTAATTTTTTAATTTAGTAGCTATATATATCCTCTATTTGGGATGCGAAAAAAAGATTTTTTTAAAAAATTGCATTTAGTTTTCTGCTGGGAATTAAACCCACTAGTTTTCAACATTTTTTAGCAACAAAAAAGTTGGTGTGAAAGTTTAAAAAAAAAATCAACTCCTAGTTAACTTTTTTTAAAATAATACACAAAAACCTCATCAACTTTGATACATGTTATCACTTTACATCATCTTCAAATTGAATACTAAAGTGCCACTTTTGTGCTATTGAAATTGAATAGTTTTGGTTGTGTAATCTTTTTCTTTATAAAAGTGTCACATAGCTTTGTACTTTTACCCTACACTTTTTATTGATTTTTCATATTTTCCTCTACCTTCTTCTATTTGTAGGGTTTATCTTGAGGATTCACTTTTACCATTGCTAAGGTGCTTTTTGTAAGTTAAGGTAAATCTTCCACTATCTTCATTTACTATGTCTCATCAAGAACTTGAGCTTATCAGTGCACAGTGAGAATCCTTTAAAATATTAATTAAAGAATGTTCTATGGACTAGCACTACATCTGTTTGATCAGGTCCACTGAAGATCAAATACACTTCACAACATACTCAACTCTACCTTAGCTCAATTACAACTTACATCCTTTAGTGCATTTCTTCAACAATAACAAACTATTTTTCTTTCACTAGTATACATTGGACTTTCAAGTCCTTCACCTTAATCAAGACCTAGATTTGAAATCAATATGTATTTCAAATATCCTTCTTATATCCAACACACCATAAGAAAAATCTTAAACCATAACATAGGTTTCCAAGACTACACCAACCAATTTGTAGAATTATGTGCGAAGAGGTCAAACACTTGCTTCCTCTAGAATCTTCTCCATGTGCTATCATTAAAAAATGTGATGCCAAGTCATCGCCTACAATTGTGAAGACACATCACAACTCATGATCTAGGTCAAGAAGTCTCAAATGACCTTTTTTGTTTTGTTTAGGATCTTCTCTTCTTTGAAAGTTTAAAGGATCTTCTTTGCCAATAATCAAAGTGTCACCTTCTTAAAGGATTTAGAATAAAGGACTTATTAAGATCCACCCAGTTAAGGGATTTTACTATTGTAACTATTAGGGAACAATAGAAAGAATGATATGTGTAATAGCACTACATCTGCTTGATTAGATCCACTAAATCTTGAATACACTTCACAACATACCCAACTCGACCTTAGCTTGATCGCAACTTGCACCCTTCACTGACTTGTTCAACAATGACTGACAAAAAACTATTTTTTTTCTTTTAGTAATATATATTGGACTTTGAATTCCACTGCCTTAATCAAGACCTAAATTTAAAATCAATACATGTTTCAAATATCCTTCTTAAATCCAATATGTTTCCAAGACTGTGGTGACCAATTCATAGAATTTTGTGCCAACAAGTCAAACACATTTCAATCAAACACTTGCTTCCTCTAGAATCTTGTCCATGCACTATCATTGAACAATGTGATGATAGATCATCACCTCCAATTGTGAAGACACATTACCAGGTTGTGACCAACTCAATTGAATCCATCACAAACTCAACACTGATTACTAATCATCAGTTTAATCATTGTCGTTCGAGAAGACAATACACTTTAACCTATTCAATGACTCTTTTACTGCTTCATAGATCACCTATCCATTCCATGGACCTTTAGAGACATTTCTAATTCTCTCCTAATAATCACTACCACTGAAATGCACTGCAACACCATTCTCATCATATTCATGGTTGGCAACATACTAGGAATGCAATGCCTCTCCCATTTGATTTATGTAAGTCATCGTGATGGATGCTAGCTTGATGATCGTTCTTTGTGATGTGATTGTGCTATGAGTATTTACATTGTTCTTATAGTAATCTTTTTCTATTGTGCAAATGAATTATTTAAATAGATTACTTTTATGAAATTAATTAGATGCTTTAATTATGCGATTTCGTATAATTGTTGCTTCGGCTATTATATATTGTGTATCTACACTTGATTGTGTTTGTTTATTGTGCAAGACTTATATCCCTTGCAGTGCCATATGGAGTTAGTGATCATACCTTTCATGTTGAGCCAATATCATCCATGTATGGATGATGTATCTTTTATTGATATTTTAATCCTCTGGTAATTGGTAAATCTAGATTCATAATGCATTGTGTGATTAGATCCATGAGTGTGTCTGTGCATTTAGGAATCCACAATGGTCGTGGAAGTTATCTAATTATTGTGATTTATTGGTTTAAGGGAATTTTAGGCTTAATTTGATTTAATTTAATTCTCGACAGCTTTGCAATAGTTGATTCCAGTTAGTTGGAATAGCCTGCTTTTGTTTGGGTGGATTAAGGGTTTAACTAGGTGAACTAGTTAATTACGCTAATCCTTTTATTCACTTGAAAAGTGAATATATATCCAAAAAGGAATTGTATTCCTCACTTCTCTCACTTTTCGAAACAAAAAATTGAGAGCAAATTCCAAGTCCTCTTCAAGAGGAAATATTGTTATGTTTGTTGTAGGATCTACAGGCATGAGACCATCGCAAGGTTGGTCTCGTTGGATCCAGCTCAGGGAGACCTTGGATTGCTATGACTTTTAGCAGTTTCTATGGGGTTTTTATTTTACTACTTGGGATTCCATATCTACCCTTTTGGCTGTCAGGTAGGGCTCTCCTGTTTTATTGTTTCAACTCCCTCTTTGAGTGTTTTTCCCTTAAAATCCCTCCTAAGTTGCACTTAAGGAATAGTGTTAGTGTTAATTTGAACAAAGTATATTATCTAACTATTATTTTCTATATCTAGTTCTCCATTTAAGTCACATCCACACCAAGTCAAATTTATTTAGAGACTATTTACACATTATTTGACATTGGTAGTGTTTCAGCCTCCTAAGTTATTTATCTAATATACATACTCAGCTATAATTCATTTGTAATCCCTTTTTTTTTTTGTTTTCAATTTATTTTTTCAAATTTTAATCTAATATTGTTTTCCATTATCATTTGCATTTTGGGTGCCTTTGTAGCGAAATTTTAAATAATCTTACAACTATATTAAGATCTCAAATGAGTATTTATCGTGAGAACATAGATGGACTTCTCTACCTAATAAGATCAAAAGTTTTAATAAGCACAATGATTTATTTTCTAATGAAAATGTAAACTTTGTTAGATGTTTTCCTCTTTAAGTATTTGATTTATTATAAATTACATTATTATTACTTTTCAAACTTCTATTACATAAGGTCGTGTTGTTTCAAGTTTAAGAGGATTTTTCATTACATATCAAGATGAAGATGCATGTTTATTTTTTTGTACATGCATATTGAGATGAACCAATATGATTTTTATAAAAATGGTTAGATGTTTTTTTTGGAGACAATCTCCATTTTGATATGATTACATATGCATGCTTTTCATTTTTTAATACCTTTGCAATGAGAATGCATCTATTACTTTCATCAATTTGACATTTTGTGAAGAGTTGTGAAACTGTTGCGAGGATGGTATCCACAGGGCTATGTTTCCAATATTAATTGTTTCTTTAGTGATTGTTAATCTCTATGCTTTTATTGATTATTATTGGCCAAGCTATTTTTAGTGGGTTTATTGTTGGTCACTACAAGTCATAGTAATGATTGGGATTAACTATGACACTTAAATGTGCAATTTACATCAACAAACATAGACCTATAGGTGAGGTAGTTTGCTCGCTCTTATGTAGAATTTTGTAGCATTATGACAATAAAGAAAGGTAGATTATACTTTGTAATTTCATTTTCATAGACAATTGCAAATACTTTAGGTTAGAATGAGATCTTTAATGAGATACTCAAAATCTCCCTTTTCTTGTGATCTAATCTTCCTAAAAGCTTAATTATGTTCTACAACAAAACTATATAAATACTAGAACCCAATTTAGTAGCTTGATTTGTCTTATCTACTAATGTTATCTTACAAAAGTATTTATACTTGGACCAAGAAGACATTGAATTTGATGGGAATCATCGTTCTTTACAAATTACTTTGTTTATTTATAATAGTTCAAAATTGTTTGTTGTCTCGGTCTGATTTTATTATGCCTTTAATCCTATTAAGCTTAAAGAGAACATAGACTTCATCAATATAATATGTTAAATTTGTAGACCACATAATAATCCCAATGTTCTTAGAATTAATTGAGTTTTCACTACTTAAATATGAATTTATAATTTAGAGAAGAAAAATATATATTAAGTAAATTTATAAAATATAATATAGAACTGATGTATAAGAAGAATGTACAAATAAAAGTTTTGATGTGAATATCCACTCAATTTTTTTTTGAATATATGTATTATTATTTCTTTATAAATGATAATGTTGACATCCAATGACTAAAAAATATTACTGTTTGAAATGGAGAAGTATCTATTGAAAATAACTTTTGTAACATTATAAGTGTCCAAGTGTGACCTTCATGATGAATCATAGAGTATGATACATTCATAAACTACTTTGCCTATTATTATACACTACAGAAATCTAATATAATCAAATATTATACTTAAATATCTTTTACAATATAAGTTCAATACACTATAAAAATCTAATGTAATCAAATATTATACTTAAATATCCTTTCCAATACAAGTTCAAAGACTACTTTGCCCATCATTATAAACTACATAAATCTAATATTGTCTAGCATTATACTTATCTATCCTTTACAATAAAAATATCCCAAAATATATTGTAAGCTTCACAACCATCTCTAACCATTGGACTACTTACAGAGAGGTGCATCTCTCTAAATGTACAGATTATACTAAAAGTTGAACCAAAATGCATTCACTTAGAAAGAGCATAAGCTTTGTTAGGCTATAGCATTAAGAGTCTGGCTATCAAATAAACATGTTGCCTTTCGCCAGACTTCTACAATGAATATCATAGGTGACTAGGAACAAGGAAAGAGAAACAGATTTTAATGACGTTTCTCAGACGGGGAGAAACATTCTTGATAAATCTCCATGCTTTCTTCTATACTAGAGTTCCTACTATTAACTTTGGCAGGAAAATCGACTGTTTGATTGATCTTTTCATGCTCCTGGAGCTCTATGTAAGATTATATTCCAGCAAATCTGCCCAGTCGTTCTCTCAAAATCCTCACTCCCATGTATCTGCACGAATCGCAGAAAAATATGTATCATATTCAGATATCTTTTGCAAGCATCATCAGAACATGACAATGTGTGCAAATGCGGATTCTTTAGTTAGTGTGTGATGTTTAAAAATGACCATACAAATGTAAGAAAATTCAAATAAAAAGAACACGCCATGTAAGAGAATTCAAATAAAATGAACACACCTTCCAAGCATCAACACGGTACCCTGAGGATTAGTTCCAGGGGAGAAGAGAAAAGTGGATCCATCAATGACTCTAATACCATCTGCTCCAATGAGTTTATAATCCCTATCAACAACACTACCCACCTGACATCCTCCATGATAATGCCAAATTGTAGTCACTCTATCCTTGCAAAACTGCTCTAATGACTCCCAATCCCCTGTTTTCTTAGGAATCAAGTTTATAGGATGTTGAAATGTTGAACTCATTATCTGAGTCAGGTTTACATTGGGGGGAATGAATTGTTTCAAAGGACGAGACATTATGACCTTTTCAATAGTCCTTATTCCTTTCAAGCATCTCTGTAGATCCACTGGATGCTCAAAATAATTGAATCTCACAATTGGGTTTTCTCCAGCATTGGTACTGTTCAATCTCAGATAACCCCTCGAATGTGGACCGTTCACCTTCTCTAGAATAATCCCTCCCTTGTTCATTATCTTCTGTTGTCCACAAAAGGGTGCAAATCAGTCACAGCCAATAAATGAATTGAATGATGTTGCTGCAATTTCAATTTTTAGATTTGAATGTGTAGAGTTTTTTATCATTAACGTTACGGATCATACTATAGGATCTCTATCATTAAGATGTTCATGATAGGAGATGTAGTATGATCTGAAATATTGATGATAATGATGATGGATCATGTAGTATGATCTGAAATGTTGATAATCATGATAGATCATGTAGTATGATCCAAAACGTTGATGATAAAAGCAAATCCAAAAATTGAAATTGCAATTAACATAGATCATAGAAATCTAATAGATCTGATTGAATGATGTTTTTATACATACCTCGGCAGATAAGCCATATCCACTGGATGCCTCAATGAAGGTTCCATATTTGGTGATACCCACAACTTGAATGAGTGAGAGCTCGATAGGAACTGCAGAGGGAACGAAAATAGGATTCATGGGGTTGTCAGCCATATTCTTTCCCACTTCAGGCTTGTTCATCATTACTCTTATTCCCATGGACATCAATTCCTCTGAAGGCCCAATTCCGCTCAGCATAAGCAGCTGCGGGCTTCCCAATGCCCCTGCAGAGATTATAACCTCACTCTTTCCTTTCTTCAAACGGACTCGATGCTCAACTCCATCTTTATCTCTGAAAACAACCCCATACGCTTTTGGCCTTGTTTTTCCTGTAAAAATACCCGGCAAGCTTCAAAATTAGACTGTAAAGAAATTCAAATTTTGAAAGGGAGGTATGCACACTTTTTATTAGAAGCACTTTTGAGATGCTTCTGTATATTGAGATTATAAGGTTTCTCATATGCTACAAGAATCTGTAGATACAATACAGATTGAACTCGAAAAGACTATAAAATAATCTTATTTAAAGAAATTCAAATTCTATTGAGATAAAGTATCTAAACTTCCTATTAGAAACACAGTTGGATGCCTCCTATAAGTATTTGAAGTACAGGGCAGAGTTATATCAATGAACTATCCCTAGACCAAAATCTAGGGCAGTCTTATATCAATAGATATTTTGTAAATCAAAAACTAGATTTGAATATCGAAAATTATAGGAAAAGAGAAATTCAAATTTTGAGTAGTTATGCAGGTTTCTTATTAGAAGCACAAGTAGATGCTTTGCTGTATATTGGGAGTGCAGGGTAGTTTTCTTGACTATCTGAATGCTAAAAAGTAAAAACACATTAAGTACAGAAGATTTAATAAGAAATTCATTTAAAATTTTCAAATTCTATAGTGATAAGGTTCTATTAGAAATGTGGTTGGATGTCTTCTATATATATTACAAGTCATTTGCAGAGAAAACATAATTTATTAAAGAATATAAAAGAATTTAGAATACATGAACTTTTTGAGAGTGTTGACTTGGTGATCAGCACTTCTTTGGAGATTCGTGCTGTGGATTTGGGTAAATCTAGACATTTGTATTGAGCATTAACAGTTTGGGTCACGGGTTCGAGTCTCCTTTTAGTGGGTGCTAAAGGCTCGATAGGTACTGAGAGGGAGATTGTTGAGAGTGTTGACTTGGTGGCTCGCTCAGTGTTGAAGGGGAGATTGCTGAGAGTGTTAACTTGGTGGTTCAGTCGGTGCTGAAGTAGAGATTGCTGTGAGTGTTGACTTGGTGGTCAATTTGAGCTTTTGGTGCAACGACAAATGCTACTAACACTACTTTCTACTATAAGCATAGTTAAAATGTACAAATAGTCTCATTTATCAGGGGAGAGGATCCAGTAGTTGAGCACCTTAACTACTTGCTTCGCAAAATCTTATGTGGAATTTCAAATCACTCCCATTTTTTGACAAACGGCTTAGTTGGCAAGTCCCCTGCTTATAACTAAGGTTTCAAAGCCACATCATCAAATACGACAGGTGTTTTGGAGAATGTGGAGAAGCGTTGGCTGCCGGCTGGGCTAGGGTTTTTCCCCTAGCCTGTTCTTGGTATTTGATCTTTACTATTTTTCTGTTCTGTTTGGATTGCTAGCTACTGGACATAATTTGCGTCGGTGTTTTTGAAAATCTTCTGCAGTCAATTTTGGATTGGGGTTTTATTGTTTGCATGGAAGGGCCTGGGATTTCTTCTCCGTTGGTGAGAACAGATGGTTCTTCTCCAACTATGCATGCAATCCGATCTGAATCGTTTTATTCAGGGGAGAGCTCCAAGCTGAAAAAAGTTAATGGTTGTTTTCCGCGTAGCCATGATCGCCCTGTTCTGGTTATTCCTCCAACGGCTATAATGGAGGACATTGATTATTGGACCAAGCATGCTTTGATATGCAAATTTCTGGAAATCCGGATTTCCCTATCCGCTCTTGAGGCATGGATCCGCCGCTCATGGTAGGTGGAAGGCGATATGGAGATTATGTTGGCGGGGAATAGTTATTTTTTTGTTGTATTCCCTTGCATGTCTGATCGGGATCGTGTTTTTGAAGGAGGCCCTTATTTCTACAACCATGTGGGGTTATTTGTCAAACCTTGGCATTCAGGTTTTAATTCTGCTGAGGATCTCCCTTCAACAGTGCCAGTTTGGGTTCGCTTGCCTCGTCTTTTCCCTTAGAATTTTGGCGTGAAGACATCCTTCGACAAATTGCTGCTTTGTTTGGGAAGCCGGCTGCGATCGCACATCAATCCCTCGATAAAAAGGTTATTTCTTATGCTAGAATTTGTGTTGAAATTAATTTGAATAACCCATTACCAGATTCTTTGGAAATTTGTATGGGGGATTTTTCTTGGGTGCAGCAGTTAGATTATGAATCTCTCCCTTTCCGTTGCCGGATTTGTCATGAGTATGGTCATTTACTGCGTTAGTGCCCCCGTAACTCAAGTTTCAAAGGAGTGGATGGTTCTACAGCTGGCAATACTGGTGGTTTGGCAGATACTACAGGGAAAGGACAATCTCAAATGGCTAATACTACCAAGGGGATGAATCCGCAAGATGCTACAGGTAAGGGTAAGGCTCAAATGCAAGATAAGGATGGATTTACCCCTGTTCGCCCTCGTGCTAAGGGCCATGGTCAAAAGAGGCCTTTGAAAGAAAGATTATCTGATTCAGGTTTTAACCGCTTTGAGGTGCTGGATAGTATGGTTCTAGAGGAGGGTATTCCTCCTCCTATCTCTTCTGATCCAGTTTGCCCAAATGAGAGATTTGTTCCTAATGATGCTTATGGGGCATCCCAAGTTGTAGTATATCAGAACTGTGAGGTCCCTGTAGCTCCTGTGACAGAGGCTCTGGTGACTCCTACAGTGTTGGAGGATAATGATGTTGTTTTAGCTGACTTGGTTAAGGATGTGCTACCATCAGGTAAGGGCAAGGGTTCTCCTCTCCCCTTGGGGTTGATGTCCCGACCCTTTAAGCGGGCTTCTTCTACTCCTCCTCTAAGGAGTGGGCGCAAAATAGACCAAGAGAAGATTAAACTCACAGGAGATATATTGATTGAATCTGGTTCAGTGAAACCTTTGGATTCTTATTTTCCCAATTCTACCCAATGATGATTATTCTCTCATGGAATGTAAGGGGGTTGAATAGCATCCCTAGACAAAAGGCTATTCATAACTTGGTGGTTGATCATAGCCCTGATGTTTTTTGTATCCAAGAGACTAAGCTCTCTGTGGAGTCTATGGTCCAACATGCCTCTAGTATTTGGTCTCGTGGCCAATGCCAGTGTGTTGGGGCAATAGGCAGTGCGGGTGGTTTAGCTATATTTTGGGATCCTCAAAAAATTTCTCCTCTTGGCTGGATGTCTTCTCGCTCAGCTCTCTCTATGGTAGCTTCTGCTCTAGACTCAGGAGAGGTAATCATGGTTACTAATGTGTATGCACCTGTTGATCTTGTGGGAAAGGAGGAACTTTGGCAACATATTCAATATGTTAGAAATTGTCATCCTTATCATCCTTGGGTGTTAGCAGGGGACTTCAATTCAGTTTTAAGTCTGGAGGAGAAGCATGGTGGTTTGGCTAGATTGGGGCCTTCTTCTGCTCTTCTTCGGCAACATATATCTCTTTTGCATCTCTTTGATGTTAAGCCTTCTAATGGTCTCTATACCTGGAATAATTGCAGGACTGGTGTTGCTGCTATCTCAGAACGTCTGGATAGATTTCTTGTTTCTTGCTTCTGGGTTAGTGGCACCCTTACTATCTCTTCAGAAATCCTTGATTGGAGGGGTTCAGATCATTGGCCAATCAAATTTTCTGCTATAGGGGCTTATGTTCCGAAGCATCCTCCTTTTAAGTTCCAGTTGATGTGGCTTTAGGACTCCTCTCTTCATGATTGTGTTTTCTGTTGGTGGAAAGATGGTGCTCCTGCATATGGTACTGCAATGTTCTCATTTTTTAAAAGGCTTCAATATGTTAAAAGGCAGCTCAAGATATGGAATAGGGAGTGCTTTGGGAACCTTCACTTTATGAAGAGGCTTGCTCAAGAAGATCTTGATGTCATCACAAGGGAGATTAGAGATCGAGGTTTCTCAGAGGATTTTGGCAAGGCTGAATCCCTTGCTTCTAGAGCTCTAGAAGAATGGGAACTTCGAGAGGAAATTTTTTGGAAGCAAAAGGCTAGAGTTGATTGGCTCCAGGAAGGTGATCGTAACACTGCCTTTTTCCATAAAACAGTGCAATCTCGCCGGAATCAGAGCACTATCTCTTCTTTGGTTAATTCTCAAGGTATCCAACTGAATTCCTTGCCAGCTTTGTTCCAGGAGGCTATTTGGTACTTCTCTACCCTCTTCTCTGAGGACTCTCCTCCTGCTGATAATGAAGAAAATCTTATTTTGTCCTGTATTCCTTCCCTTATCACTCAGGAAATGAATGATTATCTCATGCGTCCTATTTCTTTGGAAGAGCTGGAGGAGGTGGTCTTTGGCATGCCTAAGGGGAAGGCTCCTGGTCCTAATGGCTTTCCAGTTGAATTCTTTCAGGAATTTTGGGACATCATTAATCATGATTTGTTGGAGGTGGTTAAAGAATCCTATGCTAGCAAGCAGATGCTTCGAGCTTTGAACTCTACATTCTTGACTCTTATTCCTAAGAGAGAGGGTGCTAATCAATTGGAGTTTTTTAGACCAATTGCCTTATGTAATGTGGTTTACAAAGTTATTACTAAGTTGATTGCTGAGAGATTGAAAAGGTGGCTTCCCATTATTATCTCAGAAGAACAAGGTGGTTTTGTTGCTGGCAGACAAATTTTGGATGGGGTGGTTATTGCTACTGAGGCTATTCACTCTATGGCTACTTCAAGGGAGAGAGCCATGTTTGTTAAGCTGGATATGGCTAAGGCCTATGATAGAGTTAAATGGAGCTTCCTAAGGAGTATTCTTCTTTCTTTTGGATTTAGCCCTGACTGGGTGAGTTGGATTATGAGTTGTGTTACTTCTGCCTCTTTTTCTGTTCTTATTAATGGTCAACCTTCTCAACTATTTGGTGCTTCTAGAGGCCTCCGCCAGGGTGACCCTCTCTCCCCATATCTATTCATCATCATGGCTGAAGGCTTGGGCAGATTCATTAAGCATCAGGTGTCCCAGAATTCTATTCAAGGCTGGCGGTGGGGTAATGGCTTACCTTCTCTTTCCCATCTTCAATTTGTTGATGATTCTGCTCTTGTTGGTCTTGCTAGGATCAAGGAAGCTGAAGCCTTTCGACATGCTTTGGACGTTTATTTGGCAGCTTCAGGCCAGAAAGTTAATGAGCACAAATCTTCCATTTACTTTTTTAACACTCCTGATTCTATTCAGCACAGGATTGTTGGTATCCTACGGTTTCAGATAGGATCACTTCCTTTGACTTATCTTGGCACCCCTATTGCTGTTTCCAGGCAGCCACGTCTCTTCTGGCAAAATTTGATTACCAAGCTTCAGGATAAGGTAAATCATTGGACTCATAGATGGCTTTCTACTGCTGCCCGGGTTACTCTTCTTCAAGCTGTTATCCAAGCTCTTCCTACTTATCGAAGCATGGTTCACACTGCACCTATTTACTTTCTCAAGGAGTTTGATGCTCTTTCTCGACAATTCCTTTGGAGTGGTAATTTGCGTAGTACTAAATGGAGCTTGGTTAATTGGGCAACTGTTTGTAGGCCTAAAAAGGAGGGTGGTCTTGGTCTTCGATCTGCTCTATTGAGTAGTCAAGCTTTGGCTGCTAAACTTTATTGGCGATGGTGCTCTGGACAACATCAACTTTGGGCTCATATTATCACTCATAAATATTTTCATGGTGCTGATCCTTGCTCTGTTTCTGCACTTCCTCTTGAAGGTCGTGGCTCAATGGTTTGGCATACTTTGAAGACAGGTGCGATGTTGGTAAAGAGGGGTCTGTTTTGGATATGTAAAGGAGGTTCTCAGGCTTTGTTTTGGTCTGATGCTTGGGATGGATTCTCTTCCATTTTATCCATATACCCTCATCTTCAACCTCTTTGTGACTCTTTTCTTGCCGCTGGATGGGATAAAGTGGCTCATTACAAGACTCCTTATCAATTGGGACCTTTTGTTGGTTACAGATGGAAGCATTCTTCTGATTGGCCTCCTGGAGGTACAGACATGGATCGTCAGGAGCTTTCTCAAATTCTGGCCTCTAGAGAGTGTTCTTCTTTGCTTGGTCCAGATGTTTTGGCTTGGGGCGGTAGCTTGTCTGGTAAATATCATGTCTCTGCTGGGTATCAGGAGATAACTAGACAATTATTTGGGGATGCTGAGGTCCCTTGGTGGAAGCAAGTTTGGAATAAAGTTTCTTGGTTCAAGTGCAATTTTTTCATGTGGCTAGTGGCTCACAACCGTTGTCTTACCTGGGATAATCTTTGTAAACGTGGATTTCAGGGCCCCTCTTATTGTGTTTTGTGTGGTAATGGAGAGGAGTCCGTCTCCCATCTGTTCTTCCATTGCTCCTATTCTACTCAGATATGGCACCTTTGGTGGAGCGCTTGGGGTTGCTCTTGTCGGCATGCTTCCTCTTTGCCTGTGTTCTGGGCCCGCTTGGGTACTACTCCCTCCAAGTCTTCTTTTCTCCATGCTGCTTGGATTGCTGGCCCATCTTTTATGCTTTGGCATATTTGGTTGGAGAGGAATCGTCGCATATTCTAAGATGTTCGGCTTGGTGTTTTGCATCTTTGGTGGAAAATATCACATTCTCTTCAGGAAACTATTCTTGTGAAGTGTGAGCTTGATGGGGGTATGGATCCAGTTGATCTTGCTATTTGTAATCGCCTCAATTTTCATCTGCAGGATGGGGCTGCAGCTCATAGGTTTCCTTCTATGTCTAGGCAGCTTCACCAACAGAGGAAGGGTCGGGTTAACCGGGATGGGCACTGGACTCCTCCTCCCTGTGGAGTTCTGAAAATTAACACTGATGGTTCTTCCCGTGAGAATCCTGGTCCGGCTGGTATTGGCGGAGTGGCTCGTTGTAGTTCTGGGGATGTTAAATTTTTCTTCTCAGTTCATAAGGGTGATTATACTAACAATCTCATGGAAGCTCAGGCTATTTTATATGCTGTGGAACAGTGTTGCTTGCGGGGATGGAGTAAGATTATCTGTGAGTCTGATTCCCAGGTGGTGGTGAACATGCTTTCTTCGCAAGAGCTTGAGGATGTTAGTTGGCAGCTGGCCACTGTTGTTAAGCAGATGCTTTTCTTCTCTTCCTCTTTTCAGTTCATTAGTTTCACGTATATTCCTCGTGAATGGAATAGAACTGCTGATTGTTTAGCCAAATGGGCATCTAGTCATGATCCGGGTTGGAATATTAGGGATAGGAGGCAACTGTCCTTTGAGATGGTGCAAGAATTTGATGATCTTGTTGCTCAGGATCGAGCTCCTTGTTGAGCTCTCCTTGTTGTATTCCTTTCTGTCTTAATAAATTTTTACCCCTCTTTTTGCATCAAATACGACACCACATCAGCATGCTTTTTGCCAAGGTGTCCAAATCAGCCCAAAAAAAAGTGAGACCAATTATAGTGCATTAGAGACCCTCATACTTGTGCAGCTGATGTGGCATCACACTATTGGTTGTTTATTGGGAAAAGGGACACATTTCATTCAATTATGGGTAGTCATCATTAGCAAGAACAACTTTAAAGTCAGAACTCTTGGTACAATCTTGTCAAAAATGTTGGATATTAAATCAGCAAGTGTAGGTATTAAGTTAACAACTCCTATCACAACCATTGAAACGTGCTCAGATACTCTATCCTCTCCGCTATATGTCATATGTATTTGCACTTTGTATTAGTACACTTAAATATTAGAATAACCTCATATACTGCAAATCATCTATAGACTAAAATTAGAATATAAAAAATCATAAGAGAGTTCTATTAAGAAAAATCAGCATTTTGTTGTATGCTTCAAATTAGAAACACATTTAAATACCTTCTGCATATTAGAAATACAAAAGATACTCTCAGATACTATAAGTAACTTATGGACAAAATTATAAAAGAATGTCATGCCATTCTATAACTAAAGCGCTTCTCTGTTTTTCAATATGGAAATAGCTACAGGCAAAACATGTATAATACCTTTGGTAAAGAAAAGGAGGCGTTGAACAGTTGCATAGAGCAAAACTGTAAGTTTTTTTGGATTGGCATGTTGAACAAGAATATCAGCAGCTGTGAAGCGGTGTCCTGTTTGATTAAAAAGTGTCCCACCAAGCTTGGTGCCGGGGATATGGTCATACGTGAAGCCATTGTAAGGAGAAACTCCTGCCCCTATTAGACCTTTAGCTACTGCATTCTGCCATTCGTTTGGGGCCGGTCGGTGAGCTATTGTATTTTCCACCCAACGAAAAGACTCTTCCACCAATCCCGGTTCCAATCCCATTGTCCTCACCTCACTTGAACTCGCACGGGTGTAAAACCCTGCATTCAGGCAGGTGCCTCCTCCCAAAACCCTTGCCCTTGCATTGATCACCTGATAGACATCCAAATTAGTTATCACTAAATCATTACTGGATTCAACAAATGTACATTTTTGAAAGGTATCACAGTTGTTATTAAGCTAAGTGTCTTTTATAATTCATGACATCGGTCTTACTTTTTGGGTTGACATATGATAACAGTGATATAGGACTACCTCATACTCCTTTTCGAACAAGACCTAACTGCTTTTCAAACAAGACATACAAACCCTGCCCTCCAGAAAGATTTGAACTTATTGAAAACTACACCTTGACTGTGAAGAACACTGCCTATTATTATTTGAATATAGTATTCTCCAATTAAACAACTCATGTACTGCATGTAATTATACCCAATTCATAAACACCTTGTGTTTCTCCCTTTTCAGATTCACACTGTTTTACTCTCTTTTCTTCTCTCATCTTGTCTTTTGAATTTTGTTGTTATTTTTTTTCAAGAGGGATGGATAAATGCTTTTGATTGGAACTATGAATATGTGAAGTCACATGGTGGGAACTCATTCTTAAGAAGAACTCTAAAAAGTATTAAAACTTAAAATGACATGAATCACAACACTACTACTTCATTATCACAATATGTTATAAATATGTGAGGTCACATCACAGAACTTATTTCCTATCATGCAACTCTCAACAATATAAAAAACTTCATAGCAACAATCACATCATAACGACTCCATCATTACATTATATTATAAAGTCATGTGAAATCAATTAGTGTGACCTCATTCCTAACATAAACTACAGTATCACACATATTTTTCTCCAATCTAATTCGTTCCCCTCTTCTTCTTGAAGATTTTGTACAATCTAATCCATCAATCTTCCCCCCACCATAATCCCATGAAGTACAATCCAAAACAGCAATTCACAAACACATAAATTTACAGAAGAGTTAGCCATTGAAAACAAAACAAGTCGAATCTCACCCCATCTTCAGATATAAATTCCTGGGTGGGCGTGTGGGGGGATTCACAGTCACGCAAATTTGCATAAAAATTGTGAATGTTGGTGATATTTGAGTTGCCAAACGGAGATCCCCCTCTTTCCAAGAGAAGAACAGACATATTCCGAGAGAGAGTGGCAGCCAGAGGACACCCTGCTGTTCCTCCCCCTACAATTATATAGTCATAACCTGACCTCTTCCATTTCACATTCCTCCTCGCTTCTTTCATAAACAAAGCTTTTCCTCCTGCCCCAAAAAACACAAAACCAAAGAATTTCAAACACTTCTCCTCAGTTTGAACCGATCAAAACTATTTGAAGTAATGTAATCAATCTAAATGATAGAATATAAACAAAGGTCTTCTTCCTGGGCCAAAAAAACACAAAACTAAAGAATTTCAAATACTTTTCTTCAATTTGAACGAATCAGAACTATGTGAAGTAACGTAATCAATCTAAATGATAGAAAAGAAGACATTACAAACCTTCTGAAGGGATGCAGAGGAAGGTATGGAGGACGAAGCATATGAACAATGCATTTGCTTTTACGCCCATCTCATCAGCCTTTGGTTTTTGCACACAAACAGTTAGCCTATCAAACTACTTGGGCAGATAAATAGCGACCAAGAATAGTAAATTGTGGCTAGCTGGCCTTTGTACCAAACCGACTAGGTAGATGGTACTTTAAAGCCACGGAGAGTGATTAAGCTGTAAGTGAACACATGGCTACTGAATTGAGTTCTTAATCTCAATGATTGCATTGGTTCTAAATTGAAACAAACCCTATTAATTGGCTTCGAATCTGCTCTTGTTTCTTAACACCGCTCAATTGAATGCTGATTGAATGCATTTAACAGGACACTTGCTCAGCAAAGATGCATTGTCATGGCTTCTACTTGATTACCAAATTGATCATGGCTTAAAAGATGGAATCTAATCAAGACTTTTTCTTCCCTGAGCAACTTCAAAGCTACTTGATATCTCATTGAATTAGGTTCTGTATGGTAATGGGGTCCGAGAGATTTTATAGAGTAGTAAACAGTTTGAGAATTTTGAAGGCTGACGTTTCATTCGGTGATTTGTCGTTTTTGTCAATATTTAAAAGCTTGGTTCAATGAATTCATTTTAGTTCCTTTTACAGTGTGTTTGTACTGTAAGTTTCTATATAGTATATTAGATTTTAATAATTTTAATATGATTTAATTGATTACAGCTATCGTTCTTATTTCTAAATAGTACAGGTAGTGGAATCTATAAATGTACACAAGAGCCAAAGAGTAGTCATTTCAAATTTGTACAATTGATCCACTACTCATGTACAAATGTTCTAGTGATCATGCTATCAGTACCGAAAAAATTGTTCAGATGATTTTAATTACCAATGTTTTTTCCACAACTGAATTGCTTTCGGCCCATCAACTGAACTTTCTAGTTAAGTTTTTAATTGGCTAAAACTCAAAAAGGCACCTATCCTCTTCCCCTCCCAAATTCAAAGAGTGGGTAAAATTAACTACAAGTAACGCCACTCAAATAAATATAGTCATTTTCTCTTCAATAATTTTAGGTGGAAATCTGAAACTCCTTAAGTTGAGAGACATTTCTTAATACTTGAGAATATAGAGGAATGTCAAGTGCCAAAAATAACTTCCTAAATTGATAGGACAATTTGTAACCTTACCTAAATTACGCCATCTCTAATCTCTAGTCTTATAAGATTCTAATTAATCTTTTAACAATTTTTACATCATAAGATCATGCTTATATTAAATCCCTTTCATAAAATCTAACAAAAATTGTTTAAAAAGTTTAACATTGAAAAATTGTAGGTCATCTTATTATCATGCTTATTGTAAATCCCTTTCATAAAATCTAACAAAAAAATGTTTAAGAAGTTTAACATTGAAAAATTGTAGATCATCTTATTTAATTTAATTTTTTGATTTGTTGACTATCTATAGACCCTATAGACTATTTAGCCTCATCTACCCTGTTCATTCATTAAAAGCCTATTTAATTTATTTTATTTTATTTTAAACTGAAAAATGCTCTTCATGGTACCCAATAGTCATAAAAAATATTATGAAACAGTGAAGGCCGATTTATTCCTGTTGAACTACTCAGAGTCGGCTCTGCCTCTCCTCCTATTTCGCTCATCTATGATAAGAGTACAATAAAAGACAATTTGGCGAAGGCCAACTTGCAAGAAACGACAAAAGGGACGAAGTTTCCAGCGGCCATGAATGTTGTGTTTTACTCATAAAACAATATTTGTCTTTCACCGTTCCCCCAATTTGTATGGATTTTAATGTTATTTAAATTTTTTCCAAAGTAGATTGAGACCGCTAGGGGAAGTGGGTCACGAGACGTCCTACAAATTGTACCATTGACTAAATTTCAAAAAGATATCAAAAATACAATTAATTTTTTTAAAATTTTCAACATTTGCATTTTGTGATCAATTGTTTTGATGAATCTGAAAAAGAATCATGTTTGATGTTTAAAAATAAATAAAAATTTGTCTTTGGTGCATTTCTAATGATCGTTGCTTTGTGATTGCATACTTTTTAAAAATTATTTCTTTTACAATTTTATTCCTAAAATATTGACAAGTTTAAGCATTAGTGGTTGTAATAATAATTACTAGGAGAAAAATATTTAAAAGTTTAGCGTTAATGGTTGTAATAATACGTATTAGTATTTATTGTTAGGTTATATACTATGGTAATTAGTTTTACTAACTTATTAGTAAACTCCACTAATGAGTTAGGACTAAGTATATTTTTGGTTGTGTGGTAAAGTATATATGCAAAAAATTTAAGTCAAAATTATAAAAAAAATTGATGGCTAAAACCTTTTGGGTCTTAGACACGAATTTTAAGAAAGCACTATAGACCACCTATTTTTTCACACAATTAAAAAATATATATAACTAAAGTGCATACTTTAACTATGAAATCTATTTTTGTAATAATAATAAAATATTTGAAATAGATATTTATTTACTTGTAGACAAAATTTTATACAGTTTACTTTAAATTTGATAATCATTTTCGTATTAAAATATCAATTGATAATAATAATATCAATAACAATTAAAAATGTCAGCTCAAAATCTTTATATATGTCAATAATATATATATATATATATATACATTGCATAAAAATTGAAAGTAAGTATATTTGAAATGTTGAAGAACAATTATGATTAAAATGATAAGAATTTTTTTAAATTTCAACATAAACAAATATACCAACTTAATGGTTTTATACATTTAGCATTCTTGTTTTGTTTTATAATGTTACCATGTTATAAATAATATTAGATAATAATAAGTTAATTTTTTTTTTTTTTTGTAAACTACATTATAAATAAAATAAAATTTTGACAAATATATCACCTACTATTCCTTTATTCAAATAGAATTATTTAAATTGCACCTTTTAAATTATTTTCAAAATAAATTAAATATATTTTTCATATTCTTCTATTACAATAGTTTGAATTTTTGGCAAGAATTTGAAGCAAAATATTTGTTAATTTAATATCTATATATGTTTAATCATGTGATACCATCACTTCTACAAGCTAAGTATAGGTATTTCTTTTGCACAAACTTTGGCTCACCTTTTTTTTTGGACACCTTGACAAAAAATCATGATGATGTGGCAACATATTTGATGATGTGGCATCATATTTAATGATGTAACCCCAAAATCTTAGTTACAAGTAAGGATAAGGCCCCATGTAACTACTAGGCTTGTTTTGGCTAACAATCACTATATAATTTTTAGAATGGCAGACATTACCATTTTCTATAGAAGTAGCTTCAAAGATATGGTCTTGATGTGAGATTGAGTGTAAATGTGCTTCTTCTTTCTTTCTAATAATATTGTATGGATTTGTTTGCATCTTACAAAAGTGCTCAAAAGAAAACTAAGGCTCTATACGAAGGCCTTGGATGGATTTTACTCTAGAGATTGTTGTGAAGGTAAGGCCTTGTCATTTAGTTCTACCTTATCAATCATAGCCCTACCTAAGGTTAGACCTTGTGATTTGTGTATAGTGATAGCTCAGGCTATGACAAGAGGTATTTTTGTATGATTGCCTCAGGAAATAGGTTGTTTTAGAACGGTTTTGGATATGTGCAGGATCATGGTCAATCAAACTATGGCCTTAAATGGTAGTGAAAAACTAGCAAATCAAGGTTATGCCAACTTGACACATAATCTTAAAGTGGTTTTGCACTTTATATCAAAAAGTCATAAGAAAATAATCTATAGGAAATTGAATTTAGTTTCTAGACTACTAGACCTTATCTGGAGAAAAAATTATTTGATTGGTCAAAAGTTTGAATTTTAATGCAGTACTACACAAATTTTAGGGTGAAAATAAAAAGTAGGTGTATGTCTAACCACCCTAATCAAAATCAAATGATAGTATTTTTTTATATAATTATATAGATATAAAAAATATACTCATGGCCAGATGTGACACATATTTTTGGGTATTTTTATTTCAAATAAATAATTAAATATGAATTTTCTACTATAACTTTTTCAGAATAAAACAACTCCCGTGTCTGACCACCTTAACTAATTCAAAACTTTACCTAATTAATTTTTATTTTCCTTATACTAGGCGAAGTATAGAATGTGACGCAAGTTTTGAATTTCAAAAATGTTATATTGTTTGAAAGTTATAGCTATTTTTTAGTCAGAATGTCAATAGGCACTTTACAATCATCTTCATTAAAAATTAACTAATAAATGCTTATCAAACTCAGAATTTGACAGCAATTATATTGATGGAATCTTGAGAGTTATAAAAAAACCCTTTGAACGTTTCATTGAATTTCGATAAAAATAATATTTTTAAATGACTACTCGAAGTCTGAATGTTAGTGAAACCTTTCTCATACAAATTTTTTGAGTTGACCAAACAAGTTTGGTAAATACCAAGCCTAATTGGGTCCTTGATTTCAAATCGAGTATCCAATAACAGATTAGATACTTGATATGAAATCGGGTACCCAAAAAGTGGTGGCCAAAATTATTCTCCAAATTTTTGAATTTTTGAAATTTTGGAGGCAAACCACCCAAATATTGGAGGGAAACCAACATTTGGGAAGTGTGGGCATTATTATTATTACATATGATTATTATTATTAATTATTATTATAAATGAGTATGATTATAATTATTATTATATATGATTATGATTATTATTATCATTTATAGTAATATTATATTATTATTATTATTATATATAGTAATATATATGATTATTATTGTTATATAATCTAGTAATATATTATTATTATATTAAATATATAGTATTATATTATTATTATTAAATATAATATTATCACAAAATGCATCAAACTTTCAACACATTTGAACCAACCAAATGGGTCCCTAGAGTTCCTAGGCCCTAGGGACATATGTTGTCATGAAATGTGTCAAAAGGGGTCATAGGTTAACCTATGACCACTTTAGACGCATTTGAACCAATAAAATGGGTCCTTAGGGGTCCTAGGGCCCCTAGGGACATATGTTGTCATGAAATGCGTCGAAAAGACCCCTTTTGACATCCCTAGAGGCCCTAGGGCCTCTAGGGACATATGTTCTCATGAAATGCATCGAAAAGGGTCATAGGTTATCATATAACCCCTTTCGTTGCATTCATACCAACCAAATGGGTCCCTAGGATTCCTAGGGCCCCTAGGGACATATGTTGTCATGAAATGCATCAAAATTGGTCATAAGTCAACCTATGACCCCTTTCGATGCATTTGAACCAACATGAAATGAGTTGAAAGGGGTCATAGGTTACATTCAGACCAACCAAATGGGTCCTTAGGGGGCCTAGGGCCCCTAGGGACACATGTTGTCATGAAATGTTTCAAAAGGGGTCATAGGTCAACCTATGACCCCTTTCGATGCATTTGAACCAACCAAATGGGTCCCTAGGACCTAGGGACATATGTTGTCATGAAATGTGTGTTTAATGCATTCAAACCAACCAAATGGGTCCCTAGGGGTCCTAGGGCCACTAAGGACATGTGTTGTCATGAAATACATCGAAAGGGGTCATAGGTTAACCTTTCACCCCTTTCGATGTTCTTAGGGGTCCTTGGGCCCTTAGGGACATATGTTGTCATAAAATGCGTCAAAAGGGGTCATAGGTTAACCTATGAACCCTTTTGACTAGGGGACCAATTTGGTTGGTTCGAGTGCATCGAAAGGGGTCATATGTTAACTTATAACCCTTTTCGATGCATTTGAACCAACCAAATAGGTCCCTAGGGGTCCTAGGGCTCTTAGGGACATATGTTGTCATGAAATGCATTGAGAGGGGCCATAAGTTTCGATGCATTCAAACCAACCAAATAGGTCCCTAGGAGTCTTAGGGCCCCTAGGGACATATGTTGTCATGAAATGCATCAAAAGGGGTCACCTATAACCCCCTTTGATGCATTCAAATGAACCAAATGGGTCCTAGGGTCCTTAGGGACATATTTTGTCATGAAATGTGTCAAAAGGGGTCATAGGTTAACCTATGACCTCTTTCGACTCATTCAAACCAATCAAATAGGTCCCTAGGGGTCCTAGGGCCCCTAGGGACATATGTTGTCATGAAATGCATCGGAAGGGGTCATAGGTTAACTTATCACCCCTTTCAATGTTCCTAGGGATTCTAGGACCCCTAGGGACATATGTTGTCATGAAATGCATCGAAAGGGGTCATAGGTTAACCTATAACCCCTTTCGACACATTGAAACCAACCAAATTGGTCCCTAGGGGTCTTAGGGCCCTTAGAGACATATGATGTAATGAAATGCATCGAAAGGGGTCATAGGTTGACCTATGACTCCTTTTGATGCACTTGAACCAACCAAATAGGTCCCTAGGGGTCCTAAAGCCTCTAGGGACATATGTTGTCATGAAATGCGTTAGAAGGGGTCATAGGTTTTAATGCTTCAAACCAAACAAATGGGTCCCTAGGGGTCCTAGGGCCCCTATGAACATATTTTGTTATAAAATACATCGAAAGGGGTCATAGGTTAACCTATGAACCCTTTCAATGCATTTGAACCAACCAAATGGGTCCCTAGGGGTCCTAGGGCCCTTAGGGACATATGTTGTCATGAAATGCATCGAAAGGGGTCATAGGTTAACATATGACCCCTTTTGATGCATTCAAATCAACCAAATTGGTCCCTATATGTTGTCATGAAATGCGTCAAAAGGGGTCATAGGTTAACCTATGATCCCTTTTGACACATACGAACCATCCCAAATGGGTCCATAGGGGTCCTAGGGGCATATGTTGTCATAAAATGTGTCGAAAGGGGTCATAGGTTAACCTATCACCCCTTTCGATGTCCCTATGGGTCCCAGGGCCTCTAGGGACATATGTTTTCATGAAATGCATCGAACGGGGTCGTAGGTTAACCTATGACCCCTTTCAACTAGGGGACCAATTTGATTGATTCGAATGCGTCGAAAGGGGTCATAGGTTAACTTATGACACCTTTCAATGAATTTTATGACAACATATGTCACTAGGACCCCTATGGACCTATTAGGTTGGTTTGAACACGTCAAAAGGGGTCATAGGTTAACCTATGACCCCTTTTAATGCATTCGAACCAACCAAATAGGTCCCTAGGGGTCCTAGGTCCCCTAGGGACATATGTTGTCATGAAATGCATCGAAAGGGGTCATAGATTAACCTATGGCCCCTTTCAACATCCCTAGGGTTCCTAGGGCCCCTAGTCACATATGTTTTCATTAAATGCATTGAAAGGGGTCATAAGTTTGATGCATTCGAACCAACCAAATGGGTCCCTAGGGATCATAGGGCCCTTAGTGAGATATGTTGTCATAAAATGTGTCGAAATGCATCACAGGTTATTGTATGACCCCTTTCAATGCATTCAAACCAACCAAATAGGTCCCTAGGGGTCTTAGGGCCCCTAGGCACATATGTTGCCATGAAATGTGTCGAAAGAGGTCACAAGTTAACGTATGACCTCTTTCGACACATTCAAACCAACCAAATGGGTCCCTATGGGTCTTAGGGCCCCTAGGGACATATGTTGTCATGAAATGCATTGAAATAGGTCATAGGTTAACCCATTACCCCTTTTGATGTCCCTAGGGGTTTTAGGGCCCCTAGGGATATATGTTGTCATGAAATGAGTTGAAAGGGGTGATAGATTAACTTATAACCCCTTTCAACGCATTCAAACCAACCAAATTGGTCCCTAGGGGTCCTCGGGCCCCTAGGGACATATGTTGTCATGAAATGGGTCAAAAGGGGTCATAGGTTAACTTATGACCCCTTCCAATGCATTCAAACCAACCAAATAGGTCCCTAAGGGTCCTAGGGTTCCTAGGGATATATGTTGTCATGAAATGTGTCGCAAGGGGTCACAGGTTTTGACAAATTCAAACCAACCAAATGGGTTCCTAGGGGTCCTAGGGCCCCTACGAACATCTGTTGTCATGAAATGCATTGAAAGGGGTCATAGGTTAACTTATGACCCCTTTCAACGCATTTGAACCAACCAAATGTAGGGACATATGTTGTTATGAAATGCATTGAGATGGGTCATCGATTAATCTATGACCCCTTTTGACATTTTTAGGGGTCTGAGGGCCCCTAGGGACATATGTTGTCATGAAATGGATCAAAAGGGGTCATAGGTTAACCTATGACCCCTTTTCACGCATTTGAACCAACCAAATTGGTCCCTACAGGTCCTAGGGCCTGTAGGACATATGTTGTCATGAAATGCATCAAAAGGGGTCATAAGTTAACCTATGACCCCTTTCGATTCGTTCGAACCAACCAAATGGGTCCATATATATATTAATATTTTATATTCATAGGTCATAATAATAATAATAATATATATTACTACATTATATTTAATAATAATAGTAAAAATCATAATAATATAATATAATAACCATATATATTAATATATTATATTTATAGGTCATAATAATAATAATAACAATTTTATATATATATATATATATATATATATATATATATATATATATATATATATATATATATATATATATATATATATATATATATATATATATATTACTATATTATATTTAATAATTATATTAAAATTTATAATAGTATAATATAATAATCATATATAATAATCATATACAATAATCAAATTTGTTCACATTGCCTACACTTTCTAAAGTTTGACTTCCCTCCAAAATTTGGGTATCCATTTTGGGTACCTGATATCATATCAGGTATCTAATTTGGGATCGGGTACCTGAAATACTTACATGCTTTTTCCAACATATTCCCTGTTACTGCAGACCCAACAATCACAATTTTTTGCGGGCCATTTTCACGGATTTGGAAAAAACTAATTTTTTGGGGCCTATATGATAAAAAAGGTTCTATAATGTATGATTAGGTGTCTGATATTGTTTTTTGAATGGGGAGCAGTAGTCGTCGAAAGGCTAAACGCAAAAGGAAGGTACTAAATGAAGACATTGCAACATATAGGGAAAGGGACAAGGTAAATCACTAAAGGAATAGATAAGGTATGTTAAATGTGAGTCAAGTTGACGATGTATTAATCGAAGATGAAATCATAGAGTCAGATAATGAATATGTGCAATTGGAGAATGAAAATGTACCAATTGATAATGATAATGCTGTGATTGTAAATTTAGAAAATGAAAATTTGGAGAATAAAATTTTACCAATTCATAATGTAAATTGCATGATTGACCATGTTGAAAATGAAAATGCACAAGAACGTTGTAACATATCTCCTAATTATAATTGACATGAAGGTTCTAGAACACCAAAATGGATAATTGAAATTGATGAAATGATTATTACCAATTTGGAAGGGAAAAAATCAGAAAGAACCATTTGATTATGGGCTTCAAGACTATATAAGATGTTTTTTGACAACAAGATAGGGCTGGAGCAATGTCAAATTTTTATGCACTTATTAAAGATGCAAAAGATGAGATGTATGCTTTCAAAATTGAAGATTCGTGTCAATAAAAAATTGGAAAGAAATGTCATTATTGTGAAGAATCTTTTTAGTGCTCTCAATAGCATTGGGAAAAATAGTAGGGAGAAGGATAAGAGAACTACTCAAAGGGTTATTACAACCTCTTTGGTAAGTCATCATTTGAGAAAGGGTAGATATATGAGACAAAATTGTATTAACTTGAACCTAAATCGTACTACTTAGAGAAGAGCACTTAGTAGATGAGAGAGAATCGATGATCCTCTTCAAAATAAAACATGGGCTTTTGGTGGGAGACTTCCACATTGTGATAAGAAGCTATCTGATGATGTGAAGGAAGAAATTACACAGTTTTGGCACTCTAGCTCAAGAGTATCACCCAATGCTAAAGACATGTTAAAGTTCAGAATTAGCATCAAAGATTGCACGCCACATCCTAAACATTATTTAGAGGTAAGTCAAACTATGTTGTTCAAACAATTTAGTGAGTCATTCAAGATTGCACATATCACAAAGGGCTTTTGAATCTTTGAAGTCATTTTATTGTGTGCCACTTAAAATTTGAAATACATGTTGTTGTAAATATCATGTCAAGTTTTCTATGCACCATGAACTATTACGCTCCATCCATTCTACTTTGCATAGTACAAAAATGTTGGAGAATTGTGGTGCTAGTGGTCTTCCAAAATCATCAAAAGACTTTTTAGATCAATTTTTTTGTCGTAGATTTGATGATTGTTTCTTTTATAGAAATGCTTGCTTAAATGAGAAGTGTTCAGAATGTGTTGGCTTATCCAAGTTTGACACATGTTTCTATGAGGGGTGCAAACAAGATCTTGGGAAGACTAGTTTAAAAAATGGTATATGAAACAATGAAATACACATTGAAGAGTAGGGGTTAGGGCTCTAGATGTGAATTAGTTGCAAAGAAATTAGTGTGACTAATTTTATTTTAGATTTCAAGACAAGTCTTTTTTACAAGTATGCAAGACATAGTCACAGGTCTCAGTGGTTGGATCAATAATTTCAAAATGTGTAAGGAGACTTTTCCCATTGGCACTATTATATTTGTTGTTGACTTTGCTGAGAACTATACATTGTAGCCTCAAAAAGAGACATAATCTCAGTATTACAACTCCATTTAGATTGCTATTCTTGTCCACATAACATATAGACATGCCACTGATAGTGTGGAAGATAATTGGAAGATTATTAGAGAGTACCATTTTTAAATGGGTGATGGTAGATCTCATTCTCATATGCTTGTGCAACATTGTTTTGAGAATTATTTTGATTTCTTATAGGAGCATGCAATTGCTATGGATAGACATATCATTTGGTCAAATAATTGCACACGTCAATTCAAGAATGCTCACATGTTTTATTGGTTGTGTAGGATGCACGTAGAGAGGGGTTACCTCATATTTTGAGTTTTTTAAAGTTTGGCCATGGGAAATGGGAACATGATGGAGTAGGGGCATGTGTGAAGAGAGCTCTAGTTAAGGAGCAATTGAAGATTTTAGGAGCAAAGCTTCTTGATGCTCATAGCATTGTTGATTGGTGTAGTTCAACATTATCACAGGGGGGACTCTTGATTCAGTTGTACACAGGTTCTTTTGGTTGGTTGAGGAAGGGTCCATAGGTGATAGATCAAAATTGTGCTATAGTGAGAGACTTATAAAAAATGCATTCATTTTGGAGCTCTGATTCTAGTACATGGACCATTTGGACATGACAGCTAGCTTGCTTTTGTCCTAGTTGTTTTCAGTGTGATTGGGATCACTGTGAGTTGAGTGAGTGGATGGACACATGGGCTCCACATTATCTTACTCAATTTTCTATCATACCCTCTATTAGAAATGATGACATCAAATTTTCACTTGAGCATAACCATCTATCAAATCTTCTTCAACGAGGACATGTCTTTGCATTGGTTGCACCATAGGGGAATGATGAGAAATTAGATTATTGGTTAGCACGTTGTGTAAGAAGTAAACAAAAGCTTGTAAAATCGATCACAAATGATGATGGATTCACATATCCTACAAGTGCAGTGGTTGTTGTTGGAACAAGGCTGCAACAAACATGCTTAGAAGGAATGAAATTCCTGCATTTGAAGGCTATCAGAAGCACAAAACAATTGTCATAGATTCACATCTTATTATAGCAAAAAAATTGAAGTTGTTGAAGCATCAAGGAAGACCAAAAGGAAACGAACTTTTTACTATTACTAATGCTGATCATGAAGCCCTATTGGAGACCCTAAAACAGAGAGAGGACCCTACTGGAACACTTGACTAGGTATATTTACTTATTATATTATTTTGTTCATAATGATTTGGTGAATGAATGATTATCTTGTTTAATACAATAAGTTACTAATATCTTTTATGATACTGGAATGTAGGTACATCATGAAGAGTAGCCATCCATAAAGATAAAAAACTAAATAAGGAGTAGAATGAAGAAAAATCTATTCTATTTTTGACACTATAATTTTTAACACTACTATTTTTGACACTACAAATTTTGGTAGTTTTGTATTGATGTAATAATGATGAAACACTTGAGATATTGTAAATATAAACTTTTTGATTTAATGTAAGAAACAAAGATGATTTTACTTAATGCAATTTATGTGGAGAGACCTAAAAAATGATGATTTTAATACATACTAACAGCAAACTTGCACTGTGCCCAATGCCAAAAATTTGAGAGAGGTAAAAAATAATGTTTTTACTTAATACTAACCCTAGTGACACCCTTGTTCCAGCTATAGAGAGCCTCCATCATTTGCATCCACCCCATATTGAAGAGTCTCCAAGGTGCTCTAAGTGTGTTTCAAGGTTCATATTCTAAGGGTCGTAACTTGGAGCTCATAAGGGCTATTGATGAAATGTCAAAAGTTATAGGATGATCATGCTGAGGCCTAAAATAACCTATCTCATTTTTGAGAGATCATATTCCATTTGGATTTAGCATAGTGATCTCGCTCAATGCCAAAACTCGCAAAGTGCCTCAATTCATAAGTGCATCACAACATAACTTTCAAATTGCTAATCTTGGCATCGAATCGTCAATGTCATTAGCTCTGGATGGGCAGGTGAACCCTAGTGAGACCCTTTTTTTGGCCATGTAGAGCCTCCATCGTTCACGGCCACTCTGTAATGAAGAGTCTCCAAGGTGCTCTAAGTGCATATCGAGGTTGATCTTCCGAGGGTCATAACTCAAATCTCATGAGGGATATCAATGAAACATTGAATGTTATAGTACATTCATGCCAAGGCCTAAAATAACCTATCTTTTTTTTGAGAGATCACATTCTATTTGGATTTGGTACAACAATCTCACTCGATGCCAAAACTCACAGTGTGCCTCAATTCATAGGTGCATCATACCGTAACTTTGAAACCACTGATCTTGGCATCAAATTACCAATGCCATTATCTTTTGATGGGTGGGTGAACCCTAGTAAAACCCTTTGTTCCAGCCACAGAGAGCCTTGATCATTCGCAGCCACCCCATATCGAAGAGTCTTCAAGGTGCTCTAAGTATGTCTTCAGGTTGATCTTCCAAGGGTCGTGACTTAGAGATCGTGAGGTCTATCAATGAAACATTGAATGCTAAAGATGATCATGCCAAGGCCTAAAATAACCTATCTCATTTTCAAGAGATCACATTCCATTTGGATTCGACACAACGATCTTGCTCGATGCCAAAACTCGTAGTGTGCCTCAGTTCATAGGTGCATAAAACCATAACTTTGAAATAGCTAATCTTGGAATCAAATTGTTAGCAACATTAGCTCTAGATGGGCAGGTGAACCCTAGTGACACCCTTTATCTAGTTGCAAAGAGCCTCCATCATTCACATCCACCCCTACTGAAGAATTTCCAAGGTGCTCTAAGTGTGTGTCAAGGTCAATCTTCTGAGGGTCGTAACTCAAAGCTCATGAGGGCTATGGATAAATGTTGAATGCTACAGGACATTCATTCCAAGGCTTAAAATAATCTATCTCATTTTTGAGAGATCACATTCTGTTTGGATTCAGCATAGTGATCTCGATCAAGGCCAAAACTTGTAGTGTGCCTCAGTTCATAGGTACATCATAGCGTAACTTTGAAACCACTAATCTTGGCATCAAATCATCAACACCATTAGCGCTTAATGGGTGGGTGAACCCTAGTGAAACCCTTGTTTTGGCCATAGAGATCCTTGATAGTTCACAACCACCCTGTATCGAAGAGTCTTCAAGGTGCTCTAAGTGCGTCTCGAGGTCGATCTTCCAAGGGTCATAACTCAGAGCTTGTGAGGGCTATCAATGAAATGTTGAATGCTACAAGATGGTCATGTTGAGGCCTAAAATAACCTATCTCATTTTTTAGAGATCACATTCCATTTGGATTTAGCACAACGATCTTGTTCGATGCCAAAACTTGTAATATGCCTTAGTTCATGGGTGCATCATAGCGTAACTTTTAAACTGATAATCTTGACATCAAATCATCAGTACCATTAACTCCAGATGGGTGGGTGAACCCTACTAACACCCTTGTTCTGACTATAGAGAGCCTCCATCATTCATGGCCACCCTAGAGCTAGAGCACCTACGTAGGCTAGTTTGTATCTAGTGCTTCTTTCTTGTCATTTTGGCTTGTAGTGATGCTAGCCACATCATTAGTGGTTTAATAAGATTTATTAGGTCCTTAGGTAAGGCTAACTTAGTTGCTAAGTGGGTGTTTGCTCCTAAGTTGCTATTATGCCTATAAGTTGCTCAACATGGGTTAGTTTGACCAAAGAGGTAGAAAAGTTGATCAAGGGTCAAAAACCATCTTGGAATGTCTAAATAAACCTAATAGGACCCCTTACCAAGTTTGGTGAAATCTTCTAATTAAGAATTTTAAGTTATAGCAAATTTGCTCAAAGTTGCAAAAGTTGCAAATTTGTAATAGGACCCCTTACCAAGTTTGGTGAACTCTTCTAATTAAGAATTTTAAGTTATAGCAAATTTGCTCAAAATTACAAAAGTTGCAAAATTGTAATTTTGCAACTTTTGCAACTTTTTCTTGCAAAGTTGAAAATGAATATAAAGATATATTTAGGGGTTTGAGAATGACCAAAAGAGGTTGGAAACACCTATATAAGTCCATTCTTGATCAGTTTCAGGGCTTGGTAGTGTTTGGGTCATATAGTGTACGGGTTGTGAATAGGAGCCACTGTGTAAATGGAAGTTTTTGGTGTTGTTTTGGATTGAGAATGTGGATCTTTTTCTTGGAGTAGTTATTTTAATATTTCTTCTTGTTTTTGAAGCCTTCACTCAAGGTTTTTTGTTTATCTAAGTTCTGTACATAAATTTCTTGTTTTAGACTAGTTTCTTGTAAAAAAATTGCACCATTTTGGTTTCTTGGAGTTTTCCTCCAATTCCCACCATAGAAATGGATTGAAAAAGTGGGAAATGGGAGGTCACTCACTGTACATTATTTTTACAAAAGTAGGGCTCAATATAATGAAGGCAACCATTTTTATGGTGATGCCCTAGGCAAGAAAAGTGTCTTGGCTAGTGGAAATATGGTTGTAACCAAAAAAATATCACATGTCAGGTGATTGAAAATGTGAAACCAAGTACGAGAAGTGGTAGGGAATGTTCCTATAGTACTCTTGGTGCAATTGGATGTGATGGTGTGCTCTAGAAAGAAAGTTATGCAAGATTTTGCAAAACCAGGTTCAAAACTCCCTTTTAGCTTTGGTTTTTAGCCTTTTTGTGCTTTGGGTGCTTGGTATATGGTGGAGGCCTAAAGTGATGGAATCAACTTTGTTTTTGAAAAGGATATTCATATCTCTAATTTTTTTAAGGCTGTTTATGTGGTTTTTGTGAGCAACACACATCTCCAAGTGTTGAAACCCTCTTTTCTTGGTTTGTAGCAGCAACACTTTACCATATTAGTGCATTTGGTTCCAATAAATTTCTTTGGTGGATTGTTTCAAGTTGAATCATGATATTTCAGACATGTCTAGATAGTCAAAATATTAACTATGCCTTTGTAGGAGTTGTGGCATGCTAAATTTCTTGTTTTGGCATTCTTGAAATGCACTTGCAACAACACTAATGATACAGGTTGGAAAAAAAACCAGTAAGAACTTCATTTGGAACTCATGGGATCCTCTCATGCCATGATAATAGTGTGAGGTGTGAAATGATCTTGCTATGACTATGATTTTATTGTGCTAACAGTAGCGACTAGTTGAAATTTGTTTGAGATATTGATTTTTAGTTATTGTAGAGCTATTGGTTGTTCCAAACTCATACATATCAATGTCATGATGCTGATGGAAGCCTTGAATCTTTCTTAAATTGCCAAAATGTCATGTGGGCTTGGTAAGTTGAATGTGTAGTAAAGTCTCATAATAGCACTTGTTCTCATTTTTCTTTGTAAAGTTGATGTATCAGGGTGAAGGAGGTGGATCTTGGTTGGATCCAAAGTGGAAGAAGCAAGAATAAAATATCAAGGTCTTGAATTTCACCTTTGGAAGTCGTAAGGACTAGTTAGTGTGAGCAAGCCTTGTAGTACATCATACCCCATACTGAAGAGTCTTCAAGGTGCTCTAAGTGCATCTTGAAGTTGGTCTTTTGAGAGTTGTAACTCAGAGCTCGTGGGGGCTATCAATGAAATCTCAAATGCTATAGGACGGTCATATTGAGGCCTATAATAATTTATCTGATTTTCAAGAGATCACATTCTGTTTGGATTTGACACAATGATCTCGCTAGATGCCAAAACTTGCAATGTGCCTCAGTTCATAGGTGCAACACAATGTAACTTTGAAACCATTGATCTTGGCATCGAGTTGTAAGTGTCATTAGCTCTAGATGGGTGGGTGAACCCTAGTGACACCCTTGTTTTGTCCATGGAGAGCCTCCATCATTTGTAGCCACCCTATACCAAAGAGTCTCCAAGGTGCTTTAAGTGCGTCTCAAGGTCAATTTTCCAAGGGTCATAACTCAGAGCTCATGGGGGCTATCAATGAAACATCAAATACTATAGGATGGTCATGCTGAGACCTACAATAACCTATCTCATTTCCAAGGTGCTCTAAGTGCATTTGGGCAAGTGAACCATAGTGACATCTTAGGGGATTGCAGAGATTATTTCAAATTAAACATCTCAAAATGTCTCATGATGCATTCCTATGAAAACTATACTATCCTAGGCTATTGGTGGATGATCAAAATGTAGCCTCTTCACTGCACTAGGTGGATCAGATGCCTTCGACATAAACAAAATGGGAAAACCCAAAGTTAGACTACTAAATTTATATGATTCTATGTATCTAAAATTGAATTACTCAAATGCATAATGATCTTTTATTATTATTAAAGATTTATAGTATTAAACTTTCATCATAAATACCTCTCTCATTGACCTCCTACGTTGATCAAGAGTCCTCTCATATGTCCTCAATAATGCTTGAACCTCGTTGATTATGGCCTATGTATGTTCAAGTATGTTTATCAGATGAATCTACAACTTAAACTATAACAAAATAATTCATAACATGCTAAATTTATAACATATAATCAAGAATTCAAACTACAACTTATCTGTGTCGAATTCTTCTTTGGATATAATGGTTGTGTCAGCAAAGATACAAAACTCTAACGTCCAACCTCCTATGCACTAGATGTTTCCTATGAGATACCAAATACTAGTTCTTAATATCACGGAAATCATTTTTGATTTTTTTTTTATGAAAATAAGGAAAATAAAAAATAAATGATACTTATACATACGATGGGGCTTTCACTACAAATAGAAATGCCAGAGGGTCTATGATGTGGAATTTGCCTAGAATCATCACCAATAGCCACGCTCTATACAATAAAGAATGTAATTAAATTTCATTACCAAAATTTTTTTACAAGAATGCATCAATATTTAATCACTTTAAAAGCACCTAATTACCTTTCCCTTGTCAATGGGTTGTGCCTCATCCCCCACACTTTGCCCCCCACTAATAGGTGATACCTGCAAGAGAAAAGAAAGATTAGAAACCATATATGCTCTAATATCAAATAGAAAAAACAATGAGAACACAACATAATGTACTATAGATGTCTCAAGGCCAAATGAAATAGCTAAGAGCATGACATTATCAACTTGTCTGAGCTCCGCCTCCGTCATCAACTAGAAATGAATGAAGATCACATACATGTATAAGTCAGTATGGGTTAAAAATTAAAATTATTCTATTATAAAGATTAACTTTAAATCACGTATGTCATGAAAAAAAAATGTATACACATACTAAAACAGAAGGACTCCATGCCTCTACATGCCTCTCCTCTCTCGCGTTAGGGTGTGTAGCTTATATATACACATATGGTGTATCCTCCTCAAATACAAACTAATACTCAGAAAGATCACCTCTAGGACCCAGATAAATAGTATTGCATGTTATACAAGTATGGGGCACACAACCATGTGATGAGCTCGCCGATGATGAAATCGCACCAACATTATTAACATAGGGAGGCAACACTGACCTAGCCTAGGATATCAAAGGTTACTCAATCTATGGATGACTCTAATAGTCTGAGACCTAGCCTCTGTAATGATATCAAGATGCTACACTTGAGGAGGGGGGGAACATTAGTAGGGGGGACAAAAGTGCCAACTTTCTTCCACTGGGAAAAGGGTCTATCTTGAGGAGCTCCTCCTCCTACACCCATGTTGGGCTTCATGCTCCAATAGTTTACCTTGAGGCCCAACACAAATTTGGCATACAATTTTCTAATGAAATAAAATGGCACCTCTAAATTGCTGTGTGGAGGGATGTCAAAAACCATCCACCAATGATCCCAAAAGTTTGCACACATAGCCTCATTTGTGCACCATTTAATTGATAGTTTGAGCTTTGCACCTTCTACTTGTTTACTAATTTTTGGGTCCACAAAAAGGTTAACCATATCATCTTTAGTTATATTTAGGGCTACAACCTCATCATAGTCCAACCCATCATCAAACATGGCATGCATTTAGTCACACCAGTGAAGAGCAACATTTTGTTCATTGGCAAGTGTTTCAATATTATCCACTATGGTGTTTAACATGGATAACATGAGAGCCAATGTGGGTATAGTATTATATGTGGTTCACAAAACCCTTAGTTCAACGAGATTTTCAAATATCAAATCCTCAATTTGAGTAGGGTTTTGAGGGGGTAGGGGATTGTTTGGTGGATGGATTTGAGAGGTGGCACTGGATCATTTGTTGGAGGGTTATGAGGAACATTATTTCTTTCTTTAGTATCATCATTTAGGTCAGCCATACCTATTAATTTGCAAAACATAATTTCTATTAAAAACAACCTAAATTTCAACAATTTCTATTAAAAAAAACCTATTTTTTAGCAAATTCAATTAAAAATAACTAATTTATAAAAATATTCATTCAAAACATTAGAAACAATAAAAAACTTACCCTTATCATATACCGATTCTGAAATTCGATACCTGAATAGAGGTCAGCACTCAAACAAAAAAATGCAATGTGAAAAGAGCTCTTGGTTTTTTTTTTTAAATCAATGTTACAGGTTTTGGATATCCGATTTCATATCGGATACCTAATATACTATCGGGTATCTTAGATGAAATCCGATACTCGAAAAGGCTTGGTCCTAACTTTTTAGCTTTGGTATCAGGATGGGTGGAAAAAAGTTAGAGCAGATTTTGAAACACTTTAAGACATTTTCAAACTCTATTTTTTTCATATTGCCACTTTTTGGCACACCATGTTCCTGGATATACCCTTTTTAGGTTTCTAGGATCCCAAGGCAGACCGATATAACTATTGAACTCTAGAGTGACATATGAAGGCAACAAAGGAGGTTTAGATCCTATTGGATACACTATATCTTTTAGCTCTCCAAGAAATCCATTAACAGGACTAGTAGTGATCCAGAGGTTTGTTGTAAGCATGACATGTTGAAGTTTACATAATAAAGCTTCTCTAGGTAATTGATCATCATCAACAATTTCCGAGTAAGCCTATGATGTGTATTTATTGCAGTGCACAGTGCAATAGGGACAATAGGGACATTTAGTTCTTTTAGTATTTTTTTGTTGTGAAGTGAAATTCATTCATTGGTAGCAAACAAATGTGTTGCATGGTCAAATTCAATCTGTTCATTTGGAGTGAGGTCTTGTTTGTGTGACTCATTAACAAATCTCAATCATGTAGCATTGGTTTTGCATTGCACATATTGTGTAGTGCTTTGCGAGATTGTATTTGAAGTGGATCATCACCTTCCTATCTAAATATCCTATAAATCTATCTAAAGAAATGTCGATATATATCCACTATAAATTGATTATATTTTAATTTACTGCACCCAAAAGTATTTATATTTAACTAACTGCATTTATTTTATTTTATTTTTTACACAAAATTTTTTAATTTTAATTTCTAAATAAATTTGATATTATATCTCCAAAGATTATAATTTTAATAAATATTTATATGGTATTTATTACTTAATTTTAAAAAGTGTACTACATTTGTAATTCAATTTAAATTTTGACATGCAGATGGTTGTCAAATTTAACTTAATAAATAAAAGTTAACATTAACACACTCACACCATCCCACTCCACCCTTTCTACCATTGTAGAATCCCTATTGACATTAATAATCTTTTTGGAACATTTTCTGGAGTTGATAACCCCATACAAATATTGTTGATTATTTTTAAACAATCATTTTAGTATTAATTTTTATATAAAAATTGGAGAGAAAATTTGGAAATAAATAAGGGAGGGAAATAAATTTATGAAGCATGGAGTTTTTTCAATAAGCAACAGACATTTATTCTAATCCCCCCTTTTCTTTCATATTTTTATTTCCTTAATAATAGTTGCCTCCATAAGGATACAAAAAGATTCCACTTCACTATTTTCCCACAATTTCAATTGTCTATGCTAAATTCTTAAATTAAAGCAGATAATGGAGTTAAGCATTAGCATGGGAACATGAGGTAAGTTGTAACAAGTTGGGAGTGACTTGAAATTTTTACGTATGATTTTGAGAAGCACAAAGTTAGGGCACTCAACTTGTGACTTGAAATTTCCGTGTATGATTTTGAGAAGCACAGAGTTAGGGCACTCAACTAGTGGGTCTTCTCTTCTAATGCATAATTACTACGACATTTTTTCATTATTAGCATTAGTAAAATGAGTTAACAAAATGCATTGGTTCTTAGAGGAATAGGTTATGTATTAGATAATTTGAACAAATTTTTGAGGTGGTTATGTCTTTAAATAGGTATCAAACAACACTTTGAAATAGTCGCTTGTTGACTCACAACATTTATTTGTACTACCTAAAATCTATATCAATAAGAAATTAAAAAACTATAAAGATTTCTAGCGCTCCTCACCTATATTGTATTTAGTAGTGTAGGATAATTTTTATTTTTCATTTTTTAGTTCTTAATTTTTTTATAAAAGTCTAATGGTTTTGATTGTTTATAAATAACATTGATTTGTGATTTCTTAACTATTTTTTCCTTTCTTAAAGTGTTGTAGGAAGATGATTTAGCAATTTGCAATTAAACTTTGTATCTTGAAGCTTCTAAATGATAGTACAAAATTTTATGAAAAGTTCAACAACCTTTTATAAGATTTTAAAAGCTATTGTTTAAGAATCTAGCTATTAATGATTAAGATGAGAGGCTTTCTAGAGTGAAATCAATCTTCAATGTAAACATTTAGCAATTTAAAAAACAATTGATGTGCAACTCACTATTCTAACATAAAAAAATTTATTGAATAAATTGCAAAGGACAATACAGGAATGCTACCAAGATTGTAACAAACCATAAAGAAATGTTAAAGGTCAAGAAAATAATGATTTATAGGAGTTGCATCACTATCACCGGTGATAGTGATGCAAGAAAATATGAGATGCGATGGTTTTATTCCATTTTTATGCAGAGATCTCGCCCCTACTAGAACCCCTTGTATGATCTATGGCAAGTGGATCCATTCAATATTTTAGAAGAAAATCCCCTATCCATGCTCGATGAAGGTATAGACAGTTGTGTGTCCTTAATGAGAGTAAATTGGAAGGAGATTCCCAAAGCTCACACTAGATGTACCAAGTAAAGCTTTTTATTTTATAATTTATTTTTCGATTGTTCTTTTCAATCTCTGAATATTTATTATGAATATGAGTGAATGAAATGTATAATGAAAAATTAGTGGAGGAGATATAGTAAAATATTTGTGAAAACTTTTAAGCCGATAGGTATGTGGGAGCTTTGCTCCCAATTTTTCCATTTTTTTGTTCGAAAATTGTCAGCGCTCGCCGATTTTTATATTTTCTGATAACGAATTTTTATTTTTGTCAATTTCTATTTTTTACTCAATGAAGAGATTTTGTTTAGCCTTTGTTTATAATAAAAAGCTCTATTATTTCTAATTCAATCTCCAAGTTTAATTTTCTACTCCTCATTTAAAGGATTTTGTTTAATATTTGTGTATAAAATCAAACTCTTTTATTCACAATGGAATGGTAGAGTTTGTTGCATAAAGTATTTGCCAAATATTATTTCTTCCTTTAATTTAAAATTGTTTGTGTAGATATATTTTCTCCATGTTTATTTAAAATTGTTTGTACAGTGGGTAGGGTTTCTCTATCCATTTCCTTGATCAACATTGTTGACAACATGAGACAATTCATGCAAAAACTTGAGCTAAGTCTTTTGTTATAATTTTTATGAGTTTGTTTATAGAATCTTTGAATCATTTTTTGGAATGTTAATATTTTGTGCATTTTTATAAGATTGATATTTTTTCGTCAAATTTATGAAATCTGAATATTTTGTGTTTTCTTATTACAACATTATAAAGATTCAAAGGGCCACTATTTTTGATATTATACATAGCTATTGGTGAAATATACAATGTCTATGCTTTTTAGGCTCTAAATGCTACTAGAATATATATTTTAGACATGTAGGCTTATTGATGTCAAATGTGATATCTAATAAGTTGTATATTTTATTAAGTCTTCATGCCTAAGTGATTGTATCTTCCTCAATTTATTGTATATATTCTTTCACAATTTCTCCTTAGTCAATTGAAATGTATTACATGATCAATCTAATCAGTAAAAATTGCAATATAAAAACATAAAAAATATATGGGGTGACTTTAATGAAATAAACAAATAGATTCAAACTAGAGTAAGTGCAATAGATTCAAGCCTAAGTATATATTATTAAGATGTTTCTAATTAGGGTTTCTTAAAAAAAAAAATTGATTGGAAAATAATTTTCAATATAGAAAAAATATTATAAATTTTATAAAATAGAAGATTATGAAAATATTTTAGAACTGAAAGTTTAAAAAATATTTAAATACACTATGTTTTGAGAGTTTTGAGTTATTACAATGCCCACTTTTAACATTTTAAAAGTTTGTATTCATTTAATGATATAATGTTTATATATTTTAATATTTCAATAATAGAAACAAATTTTACAAAAGTTGAAAATCTAATTAAAAGGAAATTTTGATTTTGAAAGATCTTTAATATAACTTAATGTTTTGTATATTTTAACTTTTTAATAATATAAGCAAAATCTATAAAACTAAGAAATGTAGCAAAAAGGAAACTTTAAATTTTGGAAAGGTTTGTGATAAATTTTTGTTTTAAAAAATAGTTTTATAATTAAAAAATATTTATTTATTTTGAAAATAATTTATTGAAATTTAAGTATTTTTTAATGATAGAATCTATTTCACTTTCTTATGATTGGATGATTGAAAAGATCATTCGAAACATTAAAAAACTAAAAAAATAGTTTTCCATAGATTTATATCATTTTTTTCATAAATTATAAAATTTGGTTAATTAAGAATATTTTTATATTAAAAACATATCTGCACAATAAAAATTTGAAGTCTTTTTATGAAAAATAAAATTTTAAATAATGAAATAAAAAACTTTTTATTTTCATTACTTCATGCTTTAGATTTGTTGGAACTGTAGGAAACTATTTTAGCCCCTAGAAATTTTGAAAAATAATGAGAGCTAGATATGTTAAACAAGATTTGAAAAATATTTTAAAAAGGTGAAAAAGAATTATAAACTTGATCATCATATAAAATATATTTAAAAAAAAAATCACTATATTCAAAAATTAAATGAAAATGAAAATAAAATTATTATAAAAATATAAATATTTGAAGCTCACATACAATTTATCATCTAATTAGTCATATAATTGTTTGAGACTTTTATTTTTGAGGATAATGACATATCCTTGTAGAAAAATTTAACATAAATAGTCTTAACTAAAAAATTGAACCTAAGAGACACCTTAGAAACTTGAAAATGAAATAAATAAATAAATAACTATTAAGTTTATGCTGGAAATCTTCATTGTTGTAAACAAATTTATATATATATTTTTATATGTACTTCAACTTTTTAAAGCTTTATAATATAAACATTTGTTATTAAATTTAAAATTTGAAATTATGAAAAAATAATTTAAAAATAATTATTTTGATGTTTGATATCAATTCTCAAGAGAAATATAATAATAATAAAATAAATAGAAAAAATTATTTTAAAAATAGAAAGTATATATTAGAATCTAATGCTTTAAAAAAATCAATGAAACTAAATAAAGAAATAAATAATAATCTAATTTCTTATTTATCTTATTTAAATTTCAACTCTCATTACAATAATTTGCAATTTGTAGATTTGAGAGAATTTTGTATTAATATCAATTGAGTTTTGGAGTTCACATTTTACCTTTTAAAAAAATCAAAATTCTTATAGGCTCATGTTGGATGCACAAAAGTGAATGACTGCTAGTGTCTGAATTTGTAGACTTTTTAGACACTATGTACATTTGGAATATTCCTCAATATTTGAAAGAATTTTTGGAAATTTCCTCAATATTTTGGATATGAGAACAAAAAGGTTACATAGATCATTAAGTCGAGAGGCTTTCTACATTGGCAACAATCTTCAATGTAAACATTTTCTATTTTGAAAAACATTTGACGTTTATAAAATAAAATAGAAATAAACTAAATATAATTATAATTAAAATCGTGAAACTTACAGAGAGGAAATGGAAGTAAAAATGAGACAGGTCAAGAGTTTCAAATCATTTCCTCATGCCTTTTAGACTCACATAAATATGCGATGATGAAAATTATGGGATTATGAAAATAGGCACCTCGATAAGGATATCTCTCGACTTATATATATATATATATATATATATATATATATATATATATATATAAGCTACTTTAGATAATAACTCTTACTATTCAAGCTCTATTATTGTTTACACTCTTTCACATCTGTGCGTTCTCCATTTTGTCATGAAAATAAATTTATGAGTAGTCATTATACTTCATAACAGGTCTCTTATAGTTTAAGCTCTTTGTCAAAGTAAATTGATCATTTTTTGTCAACATTAAGAATTTGTGTAAATTAATAGTCCTCTATTTTTATCTACTAGAAATTAATATTCCTTCATTTTTATTTATTGGAAATTAATTTGTTCACCACATTTTGAGGTGATGGTTGGTTTGAGGTTAATAAAAGAAATGATAGTAAAATAAATTAGGTACATATAGAATGTGTCTTTTTTGGCCTAACTGACCAAAAGATATGTTGCAATGTTCTATTTTGTTTTAATATTAGAGTTAATGGTTATTTTAAAAAAAATATTACATTATATCTTATAAAATGGTAAAGGATATGCAAACTACTCAACACATTTAAGTATGACAATATATGAATAAGTTAATTGGTCATTGATAGTAATCTTCTCCAAAATGATATCTCTTGACTTATTTTAGTTATATTTTTTACAATATAAGTATGCTAGTATAGTTTCAATAGCTAACCATTAATATAACACTCTTGACATTTTAGGTATAATAACACTTCTATTGAACTTACAAATAATAACTAGAAGTGTTAAAAATATAATACTACATGGCATCATAACAAGCATATAAACAACTATTTAATCTTATCTTAGATAACTTTCTTCACTCAAAACTCAATCATTTTCTTTTACAAATACGAATATCTCTTTCTTCATCTTTAAGAATTTGCAACTATAAATATATACATCATGTAATAGTTATACATAAATACTTTTACAAATGAGAATATCTCTTTCTTCATCTTTAATAATTTGCAACTATAAATATATACATCATGTAATAGATATACATAAATACTTTTACAAATGAGTGATTTTTTTAAAGAAATTCAAAGTAACACTTAAAAATTAATAAAAGTATTAACATATATAAAGTATACAATATATGTCCAAGACTACATTTTATGAAATTTCAACACCTCTTTGTATAAGTTATATATAGGAGATAATATCAAAATAGAAAAAGAGACAGATATTTTAGATTTATTTGGACATAAAAATAGTATATATGACTTACATAGTAAAATTGTTTTCTTATTTATTTAGTTGTACTTAAGTTTGTATATTACTTTTAGATGTTTAGTTTAAATCTTAAAAAAAAATTAGCAAGCCTTCTTATAAATAAGTTAAGAGGTTCACCTTCAAAAATGAATTTGAAATTTGGAGAGGTGGGAATAGGAAGGGGCAAGGGAAGACTAGGGTTTTTGGAGTTGGGGTAGGTATAGAGGAAACCTTTGAATCTGCAAGAAATGAAGATGGTGATGGTGGTGGTTTGTTTGTGGCCCTCTAGATGATTTTTTGGGAGGTCTTGGGAACTTGGATTGTGTAAGAATGGTGGAGGATAGATGATTCTATTTACCATAGGATTTTAGTGTATTCTATAGAGGAAAAATATGTCAAAAGATGTTGAGGGTGGAGGCAAGGGCAATCATGTTAGTGTCCTTGATGAACTTTTGGCACTGGCGTGGCAAGATTTGGGTTGCATTTTTAATTGCTTAATGGGCCTTTTCTAGTATATCACTAGTCAAGGAGAAGTAGGGGAGACAAGAGGTGTTGGCTTTATCAATGGTCCTTTCTCATGAGCTAAGAGAGATTTTATTTGGAAAGAAAATATTATGGGAAATCGTACACATATCATTGTTGATGGATTACTTTTTGTTTTTTCTTATAAAACCTTTTGCAAGGGGTAATGGATTTCTACTAGGGGGATTTGTTCTTTTCCAAACTCCATTTTCTTTTGCTCAAGTCTATAAGGGATAGCAGATGTGTAGGTAAGGTGTTTTCTTGTAGGGATTGTGTGTGTTTCCTTTTGTAGGTCCTTTGAGATTTTTGGTGGGGTCTTCTTTACTATCTTGGGCCTCTTGCTTAGCTTGGTAGATGATGGGTTTGGTCTAGATTTTCCCTTTCTTTATAGAATTAGATGGCTTTGATTTTGATACATTATTTTCATCGCTATCTACTATCTTTCATTTTGGAAAGTTCTTATTTTGTGGTTTGAATGTGAAGGGTTGGTTTTCTCTAAGGCTTTTATGAGTTGTATGTTGTGTAGCTCCCTAGTTTTGATTTAGGTGTTTGTTTCCTATGGGTGGAAAAGTAGGTTTGCTTTTGTTTTTTAGAGATCAAATTTTGTAGTGGTGGCTATTTTTATCTTGACTAAAATAGGGTAAATTTTAAGAAACGCCCTCCAGAAAAAAGATATAAAAATATTGGTGAATCGTACATTATTTTAAAAATAAATAATTTATATTATTTAATTTGCAAATCTTACATTATTTAAATATTTTAAGAACTAAAATTTATAATAATGTGGTAATTTAAAATATTTTTTAGGAACTAAATATTACCCAACATTTTCTAAAATTAGCCAATTAACGAATATTAGTCTTTCTCTGATGATTCTAATTTTTAGAATAATAACATTGACTTATGATTTTTGGACCTTTTTTTTCCTTTCTTAAAGTGTTGTAGGAAGAAGATTTAGTAGTATGTAATTAAACTTTGTATCTTGAAGCTTCTAAATGATAGTACAAAATTTTATGAAAAATTCAAGAACCCTTTATAAGAGTTTAAAGCTATTGTTTAAGAATCTAGCTATTAATGACATAGTTTCAATAGCTAACCATTAATATAATACTTTTGAAATTTTAGGTATAATAGCACTTCCATTGAACTTAAAAATAGTAAATAGAAGTGTTAAAAGGATAATACTACATGACACCATAACAACTATATGAACAACTATTTAATTGTGTCCTAGATAACTTTCTTCACTTAAAACTCAATCATTTTCTTTTACAATAATGAATTTCTATTCCTCCACCTTCAAGGATGTGTAACTATAAATAGATATATTATTTAATAGATATACATAAATTCTTTAAAAGATGAGTGACAAAAATTGAAAATTACACTAAAATTTTACAAAAACTATTAAGATATAAAGTTTACAATATATGTCCAAGACTATATTTAATGAAATTTCAACACCTCTTTGTACATAAGTTATCTATTTAAGAGTTTATATTAAAATAAAAAAAGAGATGGATATGTTAAATTTAGTTGTAGATAAAAATAGTCCATGACTTACATGGTAAAATTGGTTTCTTATTTATTCATTTGTACTTGAGCATTTCTACTTAAGTTTGTATATTACTTTTAGATGTTTAATTTAAATCTTACAAAAAAAATAGCAAGGCTTCTTATAAATAAGTTAAGAGGTTCACCTTCATAAAGGAATTTGAAATGAGGAGAGGTGGGAATAGGATGGGGAAAGGAAAGACTATGGTTTTTGGTGTCAGGGTAGGTGTTGAGGAAGCCTTTGAATCTACAAGAAAATGAAGATGGTGATGGTGGTGGAATGTTTGTGGCCCTTTAGATGAGTTTGCAGGAGGCCTTGAGAACTTGGGTTGTGTAAGGGTGGTGGAGGATAGAGGAGTCTATTTACCATAGTTTTTTAGTGTGTTTTATGGAGGAAAATATGTTGAGAGTGGAGGCATGGACAATCATGTTAGTGTCCCTAATGAATTTTTGGCATTGGCATAGCTAGATTTGGGTTGCATTTTTTTATTTCTTAAGGGGTCTTTTGTTGCATATCACTAGTCAAGGAGAAGTAGGGGAGACAAGAGGTGTTGGTTTTATCGGTGATCCTTTTTCATGCACTGAGAGAGATTTTGTTTGGAAAGAAAATACTATAGGAAATGGTACACATTTTTTGTTGATGGACTACTTTTTTTTTTTTTTTTCCTTATAAAACCTATTGCACAAGGAAATGGATTTCTACTAGGGGGTTTGTTTGTTTCCAAACTCCCTTTTCTTTTTCTCAAGCCTATAAGGGATAGTAGAGGTTGAGGTAAGGGAATTTCTCATAGGGATTGTGTGGGTTTCCTTTTGTAGGTACTCTATGCTTTTTGGTGGGGTCTTCTTTACTGTCTTGGGTCTCTTTTCTTAGCTTAGCATACAATGGGTTTGGCTTAGATTTTCCCTTTCTCTATAATATTAGATGGCTTTAATTTTGAGACATTATTGTCATTGGAGTCTATTTTCTTTCATTTTGGAAAGTTTTTTTTTTATGGATTAAATGGGAAGGGTTGGTTTTCTCTAAGGTTTTTATGAGTTGTATGTTTTGTGGCTCCCTAGTTTTTCTTTTGGTGTTTATTTCCTATGGGCAGAGAAGTAAGTTTCTTTTTATTTTGTGGAGCTCAAATTGTGTAGTGGTGATTATTTTCCTCTTGACTAAAGCATTTGGAGTTGTTCAATTTTTTTTGGAATATGGTTTGATGTGTAGATGTGGTTGTGAGAGTAGGAATGCTACTTGGGGTACAAGAGGTGCTTGTGTTTGGGATGATGGAAGTAATGTAGATAACGATGGTTGTGTAAAGAAGGAAGTAGTGTTGGAGGAGGTAGAAGAGGGATTGGTGGTTTGGTTGGAGTTGAATGTGGTGGAGATAGCACAAGTAGTGGGTGGAGGGAAGGAATAGGTGGTGGTAGAGGTAAAGCAAGAAGGTGTTGAGGGTAGGATGAGTTTGGATAAAGGTTGGGAAGATAGTGGGGCTAGGGTTGGATGTTTGGTTGGTGATAGAGGTGGTGGTAGTAGGGATGGTGGTTGGAGGGGAGGAAGAGGTGATGATTGGGGAGGTGGTAGGTTGGGGCCCAGAAGCATCAATTTTATTCTCTCCAATGGGTTGATATTACTCTTGGATGAATTCTCCCATGTAAGGATCCTATTGAGCTGGAACTTGACCATATTAAGGTGAGGTTTACTTTCATTTTTATAATAAGGTTGAGGTTCTCTTCCTTTTTTCCCTCTCATTTTTCTTATTGAGGTGATGAAAAGTTCTATGGTTGTGGATTTTAGCTCTGGAGTTGTGGAGAACTTTGGCTTTCTCTAAACTACTCCTTGTTGTGATTACTTGGACTTGGGCTTAAATTTCATTTTGAGTAGGAGTGAAAGAATACGAGGTAGTGATGGTTTGAAAAGATAAATGGAGAATGGAAGAATATGGGAGACAAAAGGGACAGGATATAGGAGGATCTTCGTGATAAAGAAAGGGAGATTAGAGAATGAATATAAGGGGAGTTGGATGGAGAGAAAGTAGTATTATTGGAATTAATAAGGGTGGAGGGATAAGAGGAGTTTCTTAGACAAATAAGGATAAAAACAAGGGAAGTTTGATAAGAGAGATAAGTATTAGGAATTCCTAAAGAGATAATGAGAAAGATAAAGGGAGTTGTTTGGAGAGATAAGGAGAAACATGGAGTGGTAATGAGGTAAGACCCAAAGGAGAATTTAGAGTGATAATGAAGGGGATTATTAAGAAGAGAGATAAGAGAACCTAATTAAAGACTTGTGAGAAAGATATAAGGAGAGAGGTAAGGGAAATTGATTGGAGAGAACAAGTTGGTATGGAGTTATAAGGAGTTGGAGAGATAAGGGAGGATAAATAAGGGGTTATGATGAAGCGATAATACAAAAGATTGATGATGGAAAAGAGATCTAAGAAATTTTTGAGAGATAAGTTGGGGATTCAGAAGCCATTTTTTTAGAAGCATAAAAGGGTTTGGAGTGATAGGGTGATGGAGTGATGAGGGTAGCATTGAGTGATAAGGAGATAAATAAGGATAAGGAGATAGACGAAGTTAAGAGATTATGGAGAGATAAGGAGTCCAAAAAAAACTATGAGACGACTTCATGCAACATATCTAAAAGATTAGTTATTACCTCAAGATGAGACATCACCATAGGGATGGGGACCCCCATTGTGTCCCCATTAGTCCCATTGAACAAGGCCCAATTTAAAGAACACTAGGAACAATCAACAAAAAAAAGGCACATGTGTCAAGCTACAAACTATAATATCCATTATATCATCAAATTCACTCCAACCAAGAGTCAATTGTTGGCATAATGATGAAGTTTAGTGAGATCAAAGAGCATGAATTATTATTTTAGTGTTGTCATTATTGGAAACAATGTGTTCTATAGTTAATGGATCAACCATATTGGTAGAGGATTAGATCAAAAATTGAAATTATGAAGTGTTTAGTTTACCAGTGATTGGATAGCCAGTTATAGTATTTATAATGTGTGACAAGGAATTTGATGTTTTAGAGGTACAATATATATGGAAGCTTCATTAGAATCATATCAGTTTATTTTTTGAATCACATCAATTAGAGTGAAGTAAAGAAAAATATTTCATCAGTTGAACTAGTAATAGAAGATATAATAGAGAAACTACCAGAAGTAGTTATGTTGAATTGGTAATCTGATAGGGCAAAAGCCAGAGGATGGATTTTTTCCTTATTGAATTATTTTTGGCTGACATCAAGGCACATAAACCAATGAATTTGTTCTCACTCATGAAATTTTATTTTCTTATGGATATGACTCATGGTAATATATTTTAGGGGTTTTCCACTAACTTAGAACAAGTATAATGGAGATGTTAGCTTGAGTTGTGGAATTGTTGTTGTTTTGTAGTGAATTGTGGTGTTAGTGAAGAAGTATTATGGAAACAATTGAGAGAAGATAATTTGAGAAGAAGTGCATTATATTTTTCATGAAATTAAGTGAAAATATCATATAGCTTTCAATTTTTTATTCTAACATATGAGAAAGCTAAACCCCTTAACCGGATCACTCCTAATAGTGGTAATGAGGATCCTAACAGAATTGAAGAACAAATCCTTAAATTGGGTGACTATCAGAAGGAGTTTTGAAATCTCTTAACCATGTAGATCCTAAAAACTCTTTCTAATATTAGATTGTAATTGGGATATAGATACTCTTAATTGGGTATGCCCCTAATAGGAAGAATGCAATACTCATAATAAGGAAAACTTATTACTATAATAGCGATATTTTTGGGTACTAATTCCCACGGGAAAAAGCTGACTAAGGGTTTCCATGTGAAAAAATATTGACATTTTTTCATGTGTGGATGCTTTATTAACTTTACTTCTATGTTTTATGTTTCATTGCATGTTGCATATTGTGCAAGTTATTGATAAGAGTTTTTAGATCTATGGTTGCATTTTTTCACCCCCCTTCTCAATGCCCTATAGTGTTAGCAATTGGTATTATAGATAAGTTCCCTTGAATGAGTCTTATATCTTGGGAAATATCCTAAAATCAAAGGTGGAGTCAACTAGGTATGTGAGACAATAACCAACTTGTAGAAGTTGAGGATGTAATTGAGCATTTGAAGGGACAACTCAAAAAATTAAGAGACAAGAGGAAATAACTTTATGATCAACATGAAGCATATAGAATACTAAGTTTGAGGAAATTGAAGCTTTACAAGATTTTTCACAAGAGATTAATGAGCAACTACATAAGGATAAGAAGAATATCAAGAGGGAAATGGAAGTTTTTTCCATCAAGATGGGTCAAGAGATGGAAGAAAGGAAGGTTACAAAGGATTCCCTAAAGGCTAAGGCATATGAAATTTTCAAATCTAAATAAGAGGTTGATACTTTACATGCACATCTACAGAGACAAATAAAGAGAACCAAAAACTTATAGAGGATCTTGTCAATATTTTCAAGAGTAATGAAAGTCTAGTCAATGAAAATATGAGTTTGTAAGAAGAGCTAAAAGTTGTTAATGATTTACTAAATAATTTTAATGAAAACATACAATTGTGGATGAGAAGATCAATTGTCAAAGAATAAATTGTGATACTATGTCCTGTGGTATATGAGTTATCAAGTTGGAGAATCATCACAATCTAAGAAGACCAAGCAAGATGTTAAGTCTCCACCAAAGGTAGATAAGAGAAGTCCTAGTAAAAAATCCTATTAACTTTTTTGTTTCCATTTTCATAAAGTGGTACACACTGAAAATATATGCAGGAATAGACCTATTACTCCCATGTGTTCTATATGTCATGAGATGAGTCATATTTCTAAGGTTTGTAGTAATAGGCTAATAATTTTGATGGTCATTTTTAAAACTACAACAAGTAAGGTCATATAACAAGAGAGTGCATGAAAAGTATGAACAACTAGGTATCATTTGTGAACCATCAAATTCCTTATTATAATGATAACCTATAGAATGTTTCGTGTTCACATTTGTATAATTATGATCACATGGACAATAACTATAGATTGAGGACTAGAAAAGGTAATGTGTGACCTTGGAGAGATACTAGAATGACATATTTTCCATTGTCACAAGATTGGACATATTGTAAGGTTTTGCAAATAAAAGAACAACCAAGGAGAGTAACTAGTTTAAAAGCCAAAATATCATAAGAGATAGAAGATTGTAAAATTTGAAGAAAATAGAAACTAGATGAACCAAATTTGGGTGTAAAATGATGAGAGAAAAACATCAAAAGGATTTTCCTCTCCATTAGGTGTGGAGAATTCATCAACTAACTAGTCCTATCTTGGATTTGGGGGAGCAAGTACTATAAAAAAATATGTGGACCCCATAGAAGAATTTATGGTACGATTTAGCTATATATTTATATTTATAATGATGTATTGGGTTATCTTGTAAATTTTGGTTGGATCGTATGAATGTTTACTTTATCAAAAGTAAGATCTTAGGTGTTAAGAGGTGCATGGTTTTACTCACCAAAGATTCATGTTGAGGATATACGACCCTACGTCCACCAAAGATACATGATTTGGAGGAAACAACATGATGTTTGACTAGTATAAGGAGTTTTGTGATGATAATATACTACTAAAAGAGGAACATAAGGTTATTTTCAATAAGGGTTTTTCAAATTTGGTGTATTTCCCAGAGGATTTTGAGGAGAAAGAGGTGAGATATATTTTGAGCCATGTGGATGATCATTTTATGTAGTCAGATTGACCCTGTAAGATTATGAAGGAGGGTATACATGTAGGGATCATATTTTGTGCCACCGGTGAGGTACTAACACTAAGAAATGCCTAACAAGAATTAGAAGACACCCAATTGAGAAAAACAAGGTGAGAAAAAAGAGAAATGATGATACATGATATTGTTGATCATGTATTGAATTTTTATTCAATGATAATTGGTTATAAGCTATATCATTCCAATAGATTTAACAATATTATGACCACAATAATTCTTACTATTTATCTGATGGTAAAGGAAAATGTAGATTTTGATCTTTGTGAAGTTATGCAAGAGAAATTGTATATGAATACAAGAATATTAGGAGGGATACAAGACAACCCTTCAAATACAGTTAGGTACTCATGGGTATGTATTTTTACTTTCAATATTTTTTCCTCGGTGTTGGAAGTGTCACATAGTCAACGAGCACACCTACAATAGTAAATATAGAGAACTATATTAGAATGCTTGGGAATAACTTTATAGGTGAAGTATGTCAATACTCTAAGAGTTTTCAAAAAGAGATGCATCAAAAAGAGAGAATACCTTCAACCATAGTTGTGAAATACAAAGATACTTGATATGCTTCATGGTAGATATAAATACATGCTTGATGGAAGTATTAAACCCAAGAACATCATGGGTTATACCATAGGTCTATGAGGTAGAAGAAAACTTATTGACAATATATGTAGAGGATTTTCTATCTACACCAAAAGATTCAAGGTTCCAAGGTCTAAAACAAAATGATGAAAAAGATAGGGAGGTGTTTAGCTAGTTACACCAACTAGTTATTGAGAAAAAGATTACAAAGGAAGTGGAGAAATTTACCTTAAATAAAGTATTTACTAAATTAAAAATTGATAAGGCCACAAAATAAATTATTAGGCATAATAAGTTGGTACATTAGCTTTTACAAGAGGCACTAAAGAAGAATTTCATAGATTACCATTTTATTAAACTCCTAAATAACCAATTTTCCAAATTTATCGATAACTATCTATGTCAAGTTGTGACATGATCCTTGTGACATGGATTTATTAATATATACAATCTACATCATTTTCAACATTATGTGATGAGAAAGAGAGAATATTTCATAGAAAGAAAACAAAGAAAAATCTCATTTCTAAAATAATTGGTCATCTTAAGTAAGAAAACTAGCTCAAAATAAATTATCTCGCATCCCATGCCTCTAACCTCCTATTTGACTTTCTTAGATAAAAGACTTTTAAATGGGACAATTGAATCTTTAAAGTTTCATGAAATGTAATACAAATACTATAGTATATATAATCATACTTTTAATAAAAAATGTAGAATATGAAGATTACATAAGAATATTACCTTTACATTTATATAAATAATATTGTTATCAATACCATTACTTACTTATTGTTCCAAAACCCTTAATTTTTATTTAATATTGGCATTAAAAATATTATAACTGGCCATGTAAAGTTTGATCATCTTCATACAAAATTCAACTTTGTCAAAATATTCTACCTTCTACAAAAGAAATATCTCCCCCAAAATCTTCTCCTTTAAGCGTACAATGAATGGAAAAAAGGAAGAAATCATAATTAATATGCCTGTGGAAGAGATCTCACATATTTTGTACCTTATATTCTAATCCTTTATAGAGGCAAGATGTATTATGAAACTGTCTACTTAGTAGGAAGAATATGAGGTGATGGAGATTGATCTCCACCAATTCTTATTTAGATTTTCTAGGGAGATATTTTGTACAATTGTCTATTCTGGAGGAAATGCCTTCCACTTTGTTCAAATTTTTCGGTAGTCTTACACCACAAAATTAAAAAGACAATGTTAAGAACCACAACCTCCATATAGATATGAACTCAAGTTTAAATATGCCTCCAACATTGACATTGCATCATTGTTTCCTTCATCTGGTAGTGATGAATATTCTATTTAAATTTATGTTAGCAGACTTGCATTTACAACATGTTCTCATGCACCTGCTAGGCTTATTTTTGTTAGTAATGGTTGCTCAACATTTTTAAGAATAATTTATTGATTTGATGGCTCCATGAAAATAAAGTTTGCTAATTATTTTAAGTAGTAATAATAAATGATATTATAATAATAATTGGTGTAAATAAAATGTAGAAGCAAGATTTTAGACCAATAAAAAAAAAGAGTAATTTTTTTGGTGAAAACAAGTGTAATTTTTCTCAAAAAGGAGTTGTTTCTTATTTTAATCTCCTCCTTTTCTCCCATAACTTATTTATCATTCCTAAATAATGTTTCTCCGCTAATCTAGGAAAATTTTCTAATTTTTCATTTTCCTAGAATAAGAAATCCCCATGGGAACACTCTAGTTGCTTAAATTTAAGTAGAAATTGTACTTAAGCAATCGCATTGGAACATGATGTTAGTGAATAATTTTGAGGCTATTAAGAGGAGGTTTTAATCCAAGGCATAAGAGTGAACAAGTAGAGGTCTTTATTGATCATCCCACCAATATTTGATATCAATCACACCTTGATAACACAAGGTTCATGATTTTGATATCTCTGGTTACCATGAAAAGGAATACACAACCAATAATTTGTTTATGATTTCCTAGTTCTAGAGAATTTACACCAAATACTATTACTCCTTTTATCATCTTAAATTGGAAGCACTCTAATTTAATGAAGGTTTAGCACATATTTAATATGAGATTATCAAATTTCCTCTCTTTCATTTCTTCTTCCCTTTTTTGTCCTTTCTCCTAGGTGGAATTAGGGTAAAATCTTATTGTAATAGCCCGAAATTGGTTCATTACCATGATCACCAATTCTTGTCTATTCTGATTAATTCTAAAGTCCTATGTCACTAGGCAATTCAAGTTCTAATTTTCACTACTTGACCTAAGTGTCAAATGCAGAAAACCCTAAATTTGCATTAATCAAGACATTTGTTTAATTCCTAAGTATTGACTCATATTAGTCACATTAAAACTATTTGATTAAGATTTAATTTAATTCGAAGTGTTTGTACTTTAATTAAATTAAATCATATCCTAAGGCTAATGTACTAGGGAAATAAAATATTTAATTTAATAATTGTGCCCACTTTAATTAATTGAAGTAGATTGTTCAATTAAATAGAAAAGGCATTTATGAGGACATGTCTCACTTATTAAATTAAATAATATCTTCAAAATCCTCTCTTCAGTTGTAAAATGGAAACTTTGAGTGAACAACCTCTCAAAATTAAAAATCAATCCAGTTAACTTGCTCTCACACTTGTTTAAAGTTCAATTAACTACTTATCACACTAAGATTTGAAACAGTTAACTTCACCTGCACAAGGAAGTTTCTATCTTAATCGAATCTTCTGTCTAATCTTAACCGTTCATCAAGGTTGATCTTGACCATTGATCAATTCTTGGATTCTATTTAAGGGGCTCTCATTCCCTCATTAAAAAGGTGAGATTTTGATGTTATTGAATTGCTTTCGAATTGAGTACTCACTTGCTTTCTAGGCTTTCACATTGCAATCATTTTAAATTTTCATTTAGATTAAATAATGCATACATCTAGCTTAGTTTTTTTTACTATTTAATAGAATGGATTGCATATCATATAGATTACTTGCACACTCATATTTTGCATAAATCCTTCATTCTAGAAAGGTTTGGTTGCCTGCATCTCATCCTAAGAGCACATAGGCAAAATCCTTCTAGATAGAAGGCAACGGGTTGCACTGTTGGGTGTCTTGGATAAATAGCTCCATGTTTATACCAGGATGATTTTGCAGGTAATGACCACATTGAAGTGTGTGTGAGGTTCAAAGGCCCACAAATTCATGCATACACATCCAACTTTGTTTCATGGAAAATTTGAATCACAACAATATTTCATGAATTTGAATTGGAATCATACATAGAGGAAAGACAGGAATTACCCAAAGATGAAACATAATTAACAACTTGGAAAAGATAAAATAATAAGGCCAACAAAATTATCATTGATGGAGTTAAAGATTGTATTCTTCCACCGATAACAAAACTTGCAAACAATTATGATGTGTTCAAAACTATTGAATGCACTTTTATGGTAAACAACACAAGTAGATTGCTTACATTATAACAAAAACTTCTAAACATCAAGATGGAAAAAGGAGATACAATCACCTCCTACTTCTTCAAAATCTCTGAATTAAGAGATCAACTATCTACCATTGGAAACAATGTTGAAGATGCCAAATTATCTCTAATAGCACTTAGAGGATTACCAATATCATGGGAATCATTTATTCAGTGCATTAGTTGTCCATCTATACTAAAGTTGATATACTCAAAAATAAATGTACCCAAAAAGAGGCTCGATTAATCTCAAGAGGTATCATCTCCAACATAGAGGAGGAAATTCAAGCATTATAGATAAACTCAAGCAATAAAAAAGGAAATTTCAAAAGGAAGAGAGGGAAGAAAACGTATAAGAAAAGAGATATGTCGAAGTTCAATGTTATAAATGTGAAAAATTTGAGCATACTCACATGTATTGTCTAGAAAGGGAGAAAAATATTATCAACATGGCTAAAGTTGAGGATGAAAAATACTCTTTATACTACCTTGCTCTATCTAGTAAGATAAACTTTAACAAAAGTACCTAGATAATTGACAATGAATCTTCTAAACATATAACTGGATTTAGAGATAAATTTGAGACATTTGAAGAATGTTCAACTAAAGAAGTGGCCATAGGTGACAATTCCACTTATCTTGTGAAAGGAATTGGAACCTATTTAGTACATCTAACTACCAAAGTTAACTTACACCTAAAGAATGTTCTATTTATTCCTAGAGTCAAAAGAAACCTTATCTCTATATCTAGTCTAGTAGATCAAGGATATCAAATCACTTTTCAAGAAAATAAAGTGTTGTGCTAGATGAAAAATTCAAACATTCTAAGTTCTATTTATATTGGAGTTAGAGAAGGAATTTTATACAAACTTTGTAATTGCACAAATCTAGCTCTAAGTCATGAAACTGGCAAGTCAAATGAGATTTGGCATAGGAGACTAGGACATTTCAACTTTAGATCATTACCTTCTTATAGAGAAAATTGTAAAAGGTTTACCCAACCTTAAACTTGAACATGAAGGCATATGTAAAGGATGTGCATTAGGAAAGAACCCTAAAACTCCCTTCCACTCCAATGAACATAAAAATAAGAGCATTCTTAAACTCAATCATACTGATCTATGTGGGCCTATGTCAATACCTTCATTAGGAGGATTTTCATACTACATCATCTTTGTAGATGACCATTCTAGGAAAACCTAGATATATTTTCTTAAACTAAAAGATTCAAATGAGGTTCTATTCAAATTCAAAGAATTCAGAGCTCTAGTTGAAAACCAAACTGAAAGAAAGATCAAACTTTTAAGATCTAATAATGGAGGAGAATATATCTCCAAAAAATTCAAAGATTTCTATATACCTGTTGGAATTAAGATGGGCTATATTGTACCATATAATCCTCAATAGAATGGAGTATCAGAAAGAAATAATAGAACTATAATTGGGCATATGCACCAAGTTGTGGTGCCAAAAAGGTGACAACGAATATTTTTTTTCCTATTTTAAACAGTGCACACGCACTATGGCTTGGGCAACCCAAACCATAGCGCGTGCACGCTATAGTGCGTGCGCGCTATAGCGCGTATGCGCTTTAAAAAAAATAAAAAGTATGTATGATGGGCTGCAAACCCGCAACCCATCATTTTCATTACCATTTTCTTCTACTCCTATAGCGAGCAGCGCATACACGAGTTGAAGACTCAACATTTGCACCACCATTTGCCAAAATGCCTCCTTGTCGACGAAATCCAAGACCACAAGCGCACCCAGGACGACACCGTAAGTGATATAAACCTAACTTTGCATTGTTTGATATATTTTTCATATTGTTTTGTATGTTTTTTATATTCTTTTATAGGGTTTTTACAAATTTCATTTAGATTTGTTTATTTATTTGAATTTCAATTGATTTTTTATCAGGAAATGTTCATAACCAACCAAAAAATCCACAAGAACATCAAAACCCTCAAGAACCCCAAAACCAAAACCCTCCTCAAGAAGAAGAACAAATTCCACAACCCGAACCAATTGCAAGACGTCCACCAGGCACACAAGAAAATCTAAGAAATGAAATAGAGAGAGGCAAAATTGAATTAGAAGGAATCATTGCTCGGTTGAAAGAATCCAGACAAACCAATCCAATGAGGGCTCAATTGGCATCATCCATCGAATCTATTAACACTCAGATAGCCTCAGTTAGTGGTCAGTTAGATATTTGGCGGGCTAAGAGGGATGAACAAAAAATATTTTATGCAAATAAATTGTCATATGAAGATGTTAAAAAAAAGGAAATACCAAAAGGTAGTATATGTGCATTATTTAGAAAACCCGATGAGCAAAATACTATTAGAGAGGGTACTAAACGATTCCCCATCCATTGGTGCATACATGATGCTATTAGAAATAATTTTTGGGATAGATGGTGGATGGTTTTTGATGCCCCTCCTTGCAACAATCACGAGGTCCCAATGTATTTTTTGAAGAAATTATATTGTGAGTTTGTCCTTGGGGAGATCCCCAATTATTTTGATATGTTAGACTCCCAGGGTAGAGGTGGGGGGTCATCATTTGAGAGGCCTGGAGCACGTCGTGACCCTAATGTAGTTAGGGCACCCGTGGTCCATCCACATCGTGAGCATGTGATTATTCCTTCAGTTGTGAAGGAACATGTAGAGGCCAGTACTCTAGGGGCCATTAATGCTTTGACACAGACCCTCATCCATTCCACGAGCCCATTAGTTGAGGGGGAGCCTTCTATACGTCGTGGTCACATGTGCACTTCATGCGAATCCCCATGCGGATTTGGCACTCATGTCGAAGATGATGCAGATGATGGGCTTGTCACCGATCAGTTCCTGAATGAGACATTTGGCATTGACACACAGGTAAATTACTAATTTGATCACATTTCATACGTATAGTGAATGATTAATTAATTAGGATTTATTGACATTGTTCAAAATTTAGGGTCAAAGTGTCCCTGGGCCTAGCAATGATCCTCCAGGCCCATTTTTTGTCCCTTCGACGAGTCCTGAGGTATGTATCAATTTAATCATTTTAATTAATACATATATTTATTACGTAATCATATTAAGGATTGACCAAAAAAAATATGCATGTGCATCAGTTCTCCATAGGACCCTCAACCTTTACCACAAACGCAGAGCAGAGACATCATACGAGCTTCACACAGGTACAGTTGTTTCATGTTAATTTAATTCATTTGATTATATTTATTCCATGTTTCATGTTAGATATAACGTGTATTGTATGATGTGCAACTCATGATATCGGACACACCTCATCTGCGACAGTCTGTTGATAGTGGAGTGGCCGCAGCTGTGGCTAGCTCACAACCACTGACGGAGGTATGAAAGAATTTTCTTCATTTTAGTTGTTGTTTATAATAGTTAATCTAAAAATTTCTAATGTTATTTATAAGTGATTATATTTATTGAATTGTTGTAGGGTCTTGTCACGCTTGATCGTCCACGAGCATTTGAGGTGGACTTACAGAGTGACTATTTGTTGGCGGTAAGAAAATAATTGATTTTGTGAGTACATATATTTGATTTCAACGTATAATAAATATTGATTCATATCTACTTTCTTTGTATTAGTTGGACCTGGAGAAGAGCCTCAACAAGAGGTCAAGTGAGCATGTCAGGAAGGCCCCGTCATCTCCACTGTCTCCCTCCACACGACGACAGAGGACGTCGAGAGACTTGTTTCCTTCCCCTCATGGGAAGGAAAAGATGTAGTTGAGATATTTGATACATATATATAGAGACTTGTTTCCTTCCCCATGTATATATATAGGCATCTGAGAGACATATTCGATACACATTTGATGTACATATGACATTCTATATTTGATGTATGACATTATTGGTTAATATATGATATGTTTGTTCATATACGACATTATTGGTTATCATAATATATTATGTGTTTGTTAATGTATATGACGTTATTGGTTATCATTTTATATTATATGTTTGTTCATGTATGACGTTAAATTAGATATGTTTGTGCATGACATTAAATTAGATATGTGCATGTATGAAATTAAATTCAATTTCTAGAGAGTTGCCATTATGTCTACCAACTAGTAGATGTTCTTTTTTGCTTTATTAGTATTTCTCAAAAACTGCAAAGAAGCTGTTTCTGGTAGTATCTACTATAGTCCTACTCAAATATGTTTTCAAAAATACTTAGTATGGCAAAGAAATGTCTATGGAAAGCTTGTCAAATAGGATATTAAAGAACTAAATGTGGATAGTCATTAGTACCCATCAATAAGAACACGGACATCTTTCTCAAGCAAGCCATATGACATTAGCAAGTAATTTATAAATTTCCTTTGCAAATAACTAGAAGATGCTATGAATCTTAATATAGAGTTAATCACGAACTCATTATTCCATCCAAGAAGCATATATCACCCTAAGCCAATTAACCGACAGGATAAAAATTAATTCAATTTCAACAAAATTTTGAGTATAACAAGCATCTTAGGGATTCTTACAAGAATTAACACGATGTTCACAAGAGCATTACAAGTTCTTGTAATGCTATTTCACGTATTGTAATCATATTCAGTTTTGAATGGCCATTTTTGTTACAAGCATAAATGTTCTTTAAGGTCTTCTAATTCTAGACATGAATTTTATTATGAAGCTTTTTTATGACAACCCACTCAATGCATATATTGTTGTTCCACATTATGCTAATTTGACTTTCATTGGTTGATTTGGGTCTAGACATGACGTTATTCACTACCTTTTTTATATATTATTTTTTTGTAGTGAGGTTCTGGCCTGAATGAATGTATTAATCATCGAAGTTGTGAACCTTGGTCGAGATCCTTACAAATATATTTTCAAATTGGACCTCAAATAGTTTTCTCAGTCACCCCCTGTACACAGATACTGAAATTGTAGTTAATTACAAAATTAATACTGAATTAACACAAGTTTAATTGAGAAGTATTATGTACCTCAATAGGCTAGATTATTATTGACTGGGAAGCTTTAACTTAGAGCAGTTGGTTTCCTAAATCTTTAGCGCAATGACAGTCTTATGGAATGTGGAATTAGGTCTACTAGCTAAGGAACATTCTTTAAAAGGTAGAGGAAACTCAAGACTCACATGTTTCCAATCAATATAAATGTTTAAATCGCTTCTCTAATTTTTTCTATTTATGATCTTCTTCAAACTTAACTTTCTAAATGCATTGATGGGGAAATAAAGATCTTCTAGGAAGTAAAGGCTAATCATGTTTAATACTTACAATTCTCTATTTTTATCTAATAATTTAAAAAAGATTGTACAAGTATTTTCAAAGAGCAACACTTGTCACTAACATCATAAGAAGGAATATCCAAGGAGTCTTACCACTGATCCCCCACCACCAAATTCAAGAGAAAACAAAATTCCACTACTAAAGAGATAGTAACAATGATCATCCCTAGTCTCTCCCTTATCACAAAATGATTACCATCAAAATTTTCATTTCCAATTGCGTCATGTGCGTTGAAGTGATAGTAACATTTTCACTCTCTTACCTAATGTCTCCCATTTTTGAAACTCCTGGGGAAGGGCAAGGCCATCTTCTCAGTAAGAGAGATTTGGCAGTTGGCAACTTTGTACTGGCCAACACTACAAGTTTCAGCATCACCCGAGATGGTGTTGTAAAATGAAAACAGAATGTGATCTCCAAAAAGAAAGAGAGGTTATTGTAGGTCTCCGCAACACGGTCCTATAGGAACTAGAATCGCATCCATACCTTGCACGAGCTCCGAGATATGCCTCATCAAAGATCGCAGCCCTATGGCATTTAGTGACCCTTGGGGACATTCCGGATTGGCATGCCTGAGAATGTTCAAGCACTAAAGGGGATAGGACTAGGTTGGGGATAGGGTTTACCCAGCCACTCAGAGCTAACGGAGCAGACAGTTCGATCCCACGATGAAAGGTGAGAGAGATTTGGCAGTTGGCAACTTTGTACTGGCCCACACTGCAAGTTTCAGCATCACCTGAGATGGCATTGTAAAACAAAAATGAAGTGTGATCTCCAAAAAGTGAGAGAGGTTATTGTAGGTCTCTGCAACACGGTCTTGTAGGAACTAGAATTGTATCCATACCTTGCATGAGCTTCGAGATATGCCCCGTCAAAGATTGCAGCCCTGTGGCATTTAGTGACCCTTAGGGACATTCTGGTTCAGCGTGCCTGAGAACGTTTGAGCATTGAAGGGGACAGGAAGAGGTTGGGGATAAGGTTTACCCAGCCACCCAGAGCTAATGGAGGAGACAGTTTGATCCCATGATGAAAGATGAGAGAGATTTGGCAGTTGGCAACTTTGTACTGGCCAACACTACAAGTTTCAGCATCACCCGAGATGGCATTGTAGAATGAATATGGAATGTGATCTCCAAAAAGAGAGTGAGGTTATTGTAGGTCTCTGCAACACAGTCCTATAGGAATTGGAATCTCATCCATATCTTGCACGAGCTCCGAGATATGCCCTGTCAAAGATCGCAGCCCTGTGGCATTTAGTGACCCTTAGGGACATTCTGGTTCGGCGTGCCTGAGAACATTCAAGCATTGAAGGGGACAAGAAAAGGTTGGGGATAGGGTTTACCCAGCCACCCAGAGCTAATGGAGCAGGCAGTTTGATCCCACAACAAAAGATGAGAGAGATTTGGCAGTTGGCAACTTTGTATTGGCCAACACTACAAGTTTCAGCATCACCCGAGATGGTGTTGTAAAATGAAAATAGAATGTGATCTCCAAAAAGTGAGAGAGGTTATTGTAGGTCTCCACAACACGATCCTGTAGGAACTAGAATCGTATCCATACCTCACACGAGCTCCGAGATATGCCCCGTCAAAGATCGCAGCCCTATGGCATTTAGTGACCCTTGGGGACATTTCGGATTGGTGTGCCTGAGAACGTTCAAGCACTAAAGGGGATAGGAAGAGGTTGGGGATAGGGTTTACCCGACCACACAGAGCTAACAGAGCAGACAGTTCGATCCCACGACGAAAAGTGAGAGAGATTTGGCAGTTGGCAACTTTGTATTGGCCCACACTGCAAGTTTCAACATCACCCGAGATGGCATTGTAAAACAAAAATGAAGTGTGATCTCCAAAAAGTGAGAGAGGTTATTGTAGGTCTCTGCAACACGGTCCTGTAGGAACTAGAATTGCATCCATACCTCACACGAGCTCTGAGATATGCCCCGTCAAAGATCGCAGCACTGTGGCATTTAGTGACCCTTAGGGACATTCTGGTTCAGCGTGCCTGAGAACGTTCGAGCACTGAAGGGGACAGGAAGAGGTTGGGGACCAAAAAAATTGATCATGAGACCAAAAAAAAAAAGAATGCTTGCATTTGAGTCGTGTCTTAAGACTTTTTTGGGTCATGGGAGTTCCAAAAGTCAAGGGATTGTGAGTTGCTTTGTAAATGGCCTTAAACTTGGCCTAGTTGGCAGACTGAAATAGCCAGTTTTGAGTGATATTTTACAAAACAAGTGTAGTTGGTTTTGGAGTATATTTTAGAGTGAGGAAAAGGGTATTTTAATCACCCAATAGTTTAGGACTGGCAAGGGCTAGTTGGAACAAGCCTAGAAGAGGCAAAATTGAGAAAGTGTAAGAGATGAGTTGCAAGAAACAACTACTGTAGATGATGCAAATATTGATGAGTTGTAAAGCGAGGGGGAGGAAATCACTATTGAATCCTTCCTAAAAATCAATGGCTTATTAGATGAACCAATTAACACTTTGTTGAGGAGTTATGGACAAAATATGAAGGGACTAGGTACAATTGCACCTAAAAATACCCAACCAGAAAACCTGAACCAGCCAGTGGACTATTATAGGAGATAAAACCTTGAGCATACAACAAACATTGTTATTAGATTAAGCTTGCTAATGCAAGATTCACAACCAGATTGGTTGTAGGAGGTTGTCACAAACCTTGGGTAACCAAATACTTGTGGGGATGAAAATGTTTCCCTTTTAATTCCATCCCCACCACATGTTGACCCCAAGGACGTCATCTAATGCTTTGCAAATGGTGGCAACCATGATGAAATAAATAGTTAACAATTTTTTGATACCCAGGCCCAAAATGACTATGATGGAGATGATGATTTTATACGTTACATGCCACTAGACAGAAAACAACATAGTGGTTTACCCAGTAGATTGCTATAGCTACCAAAGAAAAGGATACAAAATTCTAAGGAACAAGAGAGACTAAGAAGTTATTTGAGGCTAATGCACTTTACATGAAGGAGAAGATTAGGGATAAGAAAGATGGGAGAGAGGAAAAGATTGTAAGAAATGAGATCTTATATGCTATAGAGAGGGGAAAATGAGTTGCGGAGAAGGTTGCACTAAAGGAATAGAAGAGGAAAGAAAGAGAGGATAATCTAAATGTTTGAAAGAGATATAGACCAAATATTGGAGGTGCACCTTCAACAACTATAGAAATTATATTTACAACACTAGTGGAAGGAGATGTAATTGCACTAGCCCTAGAATCAATTAGTATGCCCAACATACCTCTTCTCCCATAGCATAAATCACATTCTGATATGTTCAATGCTCTAATCCCTAGATTAGGAAATATTCTTACTTAATAAGTGTAACCCCAAGCATTGTCACCATAGTTGGCAACAAATGGTGAGAGTCCCAATCAACTAGTGAAAAAAATGACTAAGTTGATGGAGCTGAATCCTACGTTACACACATCTCCTAGTAGTGGACAGGAGGATGTTGGGATGGGGAGCATAGCACCTATTCCCTTTCCCAGTTTTATGGACAATTGATGGGAACTCAAGTAGATGGGAGAAATTCCAATTTTTTTGAAGCGATAAAGTTTTGTGATGTATTTAGAATATCTAAGATAGACTTATTTTTTATGTGAACTAAACCATTCTTACATTACTATTTAAATGTATTTGTATTGTTATAATAGTTTGATTGTTGGTCATGGCATAAAATATGTAAAGTTTAGAAATATAAATAGTTCATCATAGAGATATTATAGAATTAATTTATTTTAAATAATAGAAATAATCATAACAAATAGATAGAAATAAAAAATAATAATTTTATACAAAAAGTTTTAATTTATTTTAAATAATTAAATAATAGAAACATTGTAGAATTAATAATTCAGTATAATCATAACAAATAGACACTAAACAATCCCAAATTCAAATATACGAAGGTCCAACTAGAATAATGACTTTAAATAACCAAATACCAAAGCCAAACAAAGGAAATGGGACTTTTACCTTAAATGAATAAATTACATGAAGAAGGGTGGCTGGCTGTTTGGAAATCTACTTATTTTTCTTCTCTCCCTCTTGTCATCCAAGAGAACATGCAATGAAAGAAAAATATCGTCAAAATAAGAAAATATGAAAAATATTGTTCTAGCTTTAAAAAAATTGGAGACATCAAAACATAAAATCTAGATTCTAAACAAATCAAAACATAAAATCTATGATTTAAACTAAATCTCATCACTTACGCATCATAACAATACGGTCCACCTTAGTCATGTGGATAGTCTTGGGGAAGAGGTTGCAACAATGTATTTGGATCTAGTTGATCACTCTTTCTCTCTCTCCCTCTCTCTGTATTCAATCTAATGAGCCAACTGGATCTGCTCGACATTTTAATGTCTCAAGTATTGCCTCGTGGTCTGACTCGCGAACTCTCCAAAGATTCTTATTATGTGGTTTTCCACCATATTTTATCAAGTGGATATTTGATGCGACAACAAGATTTGAATAATGAAGAATCTTCCTCTCTGTTTGCCAATCCTCGAATAACCACAAGTTTAGGGTTCTTCATAGAATATCGTCTAAGCCATGTGCCGGTTACAACCACCGCACCGACATGGTACTCTAAACCTTCACCATCTATAACCGAGTGATCCAATTTTTGTTTGGCTTGAACACAACGACACAAATAATAATTTGTCCCTTCTTCATTGTCTTCAGGTGCAATAACAACAAAAACATGGCCTGTAGTGACAAATGTACAAAATGCGGTCATTAATTCAGAAAATACTTGCGTAAAAGTTATAAAGTTACATATTGAAATTACAAAGATATATAAATATATATATTACCAGGTTGCACTAGATGAGACAAGCGGTCAAAGTCAATAGACGATTCCATCTGTACCATTTCCAATGCTTGTGGGGGACGATAGGTGTCAATTGGGTCCAAAACCCGTATATCCCATTTGTCCACCCATTCAATCGACTCACAGTCATCCCAATTTTCCTCTGCACATGATGGACAATAGCATGCCATTTTTCGTGTGTGGATACTCCATGAACCTGCATCAGAGCTTCTAAAAGAGTGCAACTCACTGGATCCTGTTAGTGTGCAACAATCCTGATATGGTGCAATGTTAGTATTATCTATCAACCAAAAAAAATCTACGAACCGTAGACTCACCTTCCTTACCTGGACCCATTGTAGCGTTACACCACTGGACGATGGATTTTGCATCTGTCAATATTGCTCCATCTTTGTACTTTAGTTCTTCATGAGCTAAGGCTCTTTTGATGCATGCACCTACACCATCGTGCTCTCCCTTTCCATGACCAGCCTCTGTGAAATTCCACATGTATTGAATTCTACACAACTTGTGCATCCTACTCAACCAATAGAACATCCATGCATTCTTGAATTGAGATGCACAATTGTCTGACCAAATAATGTGCTGACAATATGTGATGCCCCTGTTAGCCAAATCTCCATTAAATAGTTGAAAACAACCATGTACGAACTTCGTAGAATGTGATCGATCATCGTTGATGTAAAAATGGTACTCCCTCAAAATCTTCCTGTCATCCTCTGTACTTGTAGGTGAATGCATGAATGTTATGTGAACAAATATGAAAACCTTTTGAGAAGTATAATACTTTGCTTGCACCTCATTTGTGGTTGTAGTGTGTAGTTATCTGTGAAATCTAAAACCAAAACAATGGTATCCAGTGGAAACATATCCTTGCACAACTTGAATTGCAAATCCAGCCATCGAGCTCTATGGGTATGCCTTGCATACTCGTAAATAATGTTTTCACAAAAAATCTTCATGAACTCATACACTGAAATCTTTTCAATGACTAAATCACATCTTTTACCATGTTTCCCATCTTTTAGAGCACATGTCACTGTCTTAAATTTTCCATAATCTACTATTTCATTTCCAATTGCATGTGTACTATCCATATGTTCACAAATTGATAAAAGTTGCAAAGAACCACAAAATAAGCACGTACCATCCAAGCATGATGTCTTGTAAAATTGTTGGCCGTCCCTTATTTCACATAAAATGTTGGATATGAATTCCCTTGAAGATCTTGGTGGCTCATTTATGTCACAATCCTGCAAAACAAACTGAGAATGCAAAATTATGCATATATGCCTAAAAACATCAAAATGGTTAGAAAATTCAATATGTATCCTACAACAACAAGTTGTGCGTGTGTGATTTATCTTCACATAAAAAGGTTTACCCATCTCAAAAAATCTTTGACTTATTCGAATTTGAGGATACATACCAATAAATTTTGCAAAAAATTGTGTCTGAGTTGTGTCCAAAAAATGTTTTGCATGTGGCTCATGATTTTGGCTACCAATCCTCCTTCTTACAACATCTCTTTGGTTAGGGAAAACACGTGTGTTATTTTTCCAAAAATCTTCGATCAATGATTTCAAGGCTTCACTAATTTATTTATCCTTTCGCGGTAGTCTACCGCTAAATGTCCATAACTCATTTTTTGTTGGATCTTCCAATCTCTCACGCCTTAGCATGGCTCTCCTTAGAGTACCTCTACCAATTTTTAATGTTTTGCTTGCCTTTCTCATGAGTCGAGCTTTCTTCATTTGGCTACTTTCTATTGTCGATGTAAGTACTCGTCTTGCGATATTACTATCTTTGGTGCATGATTTAGAACCCACTTTGTCATAAGCATTCATTAGATTTTTTACAATATTTTTTTCATTTGAATCATCCATCGTTCTTAGTCCAAGAATCTTCATGATAGGCCTAAATTTTAAATTCCTCATCATTTCAACAAATAATTGGCATTGACCTGTAATATTTAATTCATAAAAAAAAATCTCCACATACGATTAACTTTTCTTTGACAAGTACGCTTGCTAATCTTGTCAGGCATTGATTTCAAAATGTTACTATCAATATCAATCAAATATTTTGGTCTTCTAAAATGAATTCTAGAAGGTTTTATAATCTCTTCAATTCTCTCAACATTTTGAACATCAACATAAGGTTGAGTGTATTGCGTACCTTGAACCGAAGATGATGTGTCTTGGCAATAAGATGCAAAAGATGGAATATCACCTACTTGATGTGTTGATGTTGTGCCTTCAACATGACATGATGGAGTGTGTATATCGTCGGATCTACAAATCGGTGTCTCTTCAACATGAGAGGACGATATGACTTCAACATTGGAAGATGGTGTAGTGGACGATATGACTCCAACATTAGAAGATGGTGTAGCTTCACAATTCAATTGTCTTCTTGAGCGTAACAGTCTCATTCGTTCTCTTTGTCTTCCCAATTCTTCCTCTTTGTTTCTTGGTACCGATGGTTCTTGATCCTCTTCGAAAGTCAATTCTTCATTATTGCTTTGCAATTTTCTTTGCTCACGTAGTAATTACATTTTATCTCTTTTAATTGCCAAATCTCTCTCCCTATCTTCATTTGTTTGATTTTTTGGTTTCTTCCTTGGCATGATGATGATTTCTACATGTCAAATTATTCAAACATTTGAATTACTTAAAATGTGTAAATTACAAATTATTCAAATACATATAAAAATTATAATTATTTGAATGAATACACAATATATATATATATAAAACGACTTGTCAAATTTCTAACCATTTCGAAATAACATTTCATTGAAACATACAAATTTCAATGAATTCACTATATATTAAACAACATGTCAAATTATAATCAAATTTGTATCTATATATCAACAAACAATATTTAAAATAGATTGCACTAACCTTTTCTATACAAGGAATATTCAAAAAGTCTTCAAATCGTGTATCCAATGATTGAATTTGGTGTTTGTTAGCTTCCAAAAGTGTTTGCCACCTTGAAATAGTGTTTGTTAGCTTGAAATAGTGTTTGCCACTTTGAAAGAATGTTTGCTGTATTGAAACCCGCAATTTCTGTTGGGATAAAAGAGTGCAGAACAGAACAAAAGTAGAGAATGAATGAAACGGGCCCCAAAGTTGCTTTTTGACCCTTTTTAGGTGATTTCACATAGTGCGTACGCGCTATAGCATGTACGCACTATATGAGAACACATCACTCTCCACCCTCCCTACTCTCTCTCTCTACCTACTCTCTCTCTCTTCCTACTCTCTCTCCCCTCTCCTATCCCCTACACACTCTCTCTCTCCCCTCTCCCATCCTTTACTCTTTAGATCTCTCACACACACTCCCATCCTCCCTCTCCCACTTCTTACTCTCTCTCTCTCTCTCTGCCACCTCCTACTCTCTCTCACACTCTCTCCCATCCCCTAATCTCTCTTACACACACTCCCATCCGCTACTCTTTCTATCCCCTCTCCCATCCCCTATACTCTCTCTTTTGCAGATACACACTCCCATCCCCCTCTCTCTCTCCCCTCTCCCATCCCTTACTCTCTAGATTGCTCACACGCACTCCCATCCCTCTCTCTCCTCCTCTCCCACTCCCTCTCCCACCACCTACTATCTCTCTCTCTCTCTCTCTCTCTCTCGTTCTCTCTCTCCCTCTCTACTCTCTCTCTCTCTCATCCCCTACTCTTACTCTCTCTCTCTCCAATCCCCAACTCTCTCTCACACTCTCTCCCATCCCCTACTCTCTCTGACACTCTCTCTCATCCTTTCACTCTGTCTCTCTCATCTCGTACTCTCTCTCTCTGTCACCTCCTACTCTCTCTCACACTCTTTCCCATCCTTTCACTCTATCTCTCCCATCTCGTACTCTCTCTTTGCCACCCCCTACTCTCTCTCACACTCTCACACTCTCTCCCATCCCCTACTCTCTCTCTTTCATAGACACACACACACACTCACACTCCCATCCCCCCTCTCTCTTCTCTCCCATCCCCTACTCTCTAGATTTGTCACACGCACTCCCATCCCTCTCTCTCCTCCTCTCCCACTCCCTCTCCCAGGTCACCTACTATTTTCCTCTCTCAAGTTTTGTATCTCCCTCTCTACTCTCTCTCTCCCATCCCCTACTCTTACTGTCTCTCTCCCATTCCCAACTCTCTCTCACACTCTCTCCCATCCCCTAATCTCTCTCACACTCTCTCCCATCCTTTCACTCTGTCTCTCCCATCTCGTACTCTCTCTCTTCCGCCCCTACTCTCTCTCTCTCTCTCACTCTCTCCCATCCTTTCACTCTATCTCTCCCATATCGTACTCTCTCTCTGCCACCCCCTACTCTCTCTCACAATCTCACACTCTCTCCCATCCCCTACTCTCTCTCTTTCACAGACACACACACTCTTATCCCCCCACTCTCTTCTCTCCCATCCCCTACTCTCTACATCTATCACACACACTCCCATCCCCCCTATCTCTCTCCCTCTCCCTCTCCTACCACCTACTAGATCTCTCTCTCTCAAGTTCTCTCTCTCCCTCTCTACTCTCTCTCTCTCTCCCATCCCATCCCTTACTCTCACTCTCTCTCTCTCCCATCCCCTACTCTCTCTCACACTCCCATCCCCTAATCTCACTCTCTCTCTCCCATCCCATACAATCTCTCTCTGCCACCACCTACTCTCTCTCACACTCTCTCCCATCCCCTACTCTGTCTCTCTTACACACATTCCCATTCCCCCCCCCTCTCTCTCTCTCCCTCTCCCACTCCCTCTCCCCCATCCCCTACTCTCTCTCTCTCTCCCCTCTCCCATCCCCTACTCTCTCTCTTTCATAGACATGCACTCCCATCCCCCCCCTCTCTCTCTCCTCTCCCATCCCCTACTCTCTAGATTTGTCACACACACTCCCATCCCCCCTCTCTCTCCCTCTCCCACTCCCTCTTGTACCACCTACTATCTCTCTCTCTCTCAAGTACTCTCTTTCCCTCTTTACTTTCTCTCTCCCATCCCCTACTCTCACTCTCTCTCTTCCATCCCCTACTCTCTCTCATACTCTCTCTCTTTCTCTCTCTCTCTCTCTCACCCCCATCCTGTACAAGCTCTCTCTACCACCCCCTACTCTCTCTCAAACTCTCACACTCTCTCCCATCCCCTACTCTATCTCTCTTATACACATTCCCATTCCCCCCCTCTCTCTCTCTCACTCCCTCTCCCATTGCCTACTCTCTCCCATCCCCAACTCTATCTCTCTTACACACTTCCATTCCCCCTCTCTCTCTCCCTCCCACTCCCTCTCCCATCGCCTACTATCTCTCTCTCTCTCTCTCCCTCTCTCTCCCATCCCCTACTCTCACTCTCTCTCTTTGCCACCCCTACTCTCTCTCACACTCTCTCCCATCCCCTACTTTCTCTCTTACACACACTTCCATCCCCCCTCTCTCTCCCTCTCCCACTCCCTCTACCATTGCCTAATCTCTTTCTCTTCCATCCACCCTCTCTCTCCCTCTCCCACTCCCTCTGCCATTGCCTACTCTCTTTCTATCCCATCCCCTACTCTCTCTATCTCTCTCTCCCCTCTCTCATTCCCTACTCTCTCTCTTTCACACACACCCATCCCCCCTCTCTCCTCTCCCATCCTCTACTTTTTCTCTCACTCGCTCTCCCTCTCCCATTGCCTACTCTCACTCTCTCTCACACTCTCTCTCTCTCTCTCACTCTCTCCCTCTCTACTCTCTCTCTATTACCCCCTACCCTCTCTCACATTTTCACACTCTCTCTCTTTCTCTCTTACACACATTTCCATCCCCCCTCTCTCTCTCCCTCTCCCACTCCCTCTCCCATCGCCTACTCTCTCTTCCACCCCTACTGTCTCTTCCATCCCCTACTCTCTCTCAAGCTACTCTATCTTCCCCCTCTCCCATTCCCTACTCTCTCTCTTTCACACACATGCACTCCCATCCTCCTCTCTCTCGCTCTTCCTCTCCCACTCCATCTCCCACCACCTACTCTCTCTCTCCCCCATCCCCTACTCTCAATCTCTCTCTCCCAACTTGTACTCTCTCTCACACTTCCTCTCTCTCCCATCCCCTACTTTCAATCTCTCTCCCCCATCCCATACTCTCTCTTTGCCACCTCTACTCTCTCTCACACACTTCCTCTCTCTTGCATCTTGTACTCTCTTTGCCACCCCTACTCTCTCACATTTCCTCTATCTCCTATCCTATACTCTCTCTGCCACCCCTACTCTTTCTCACTTCCTCTCTCCCCTCTCCCATCCCCTACTTTCTCTCTATCTCTCTCACACACACAAATAGCCATTCCCTCGCCCCACCCCCCCAACTCTCTCTTGGTTTTGGTTTGCAATTTAGGTCTCAATAGTGTGTGCACACTATAGCGCGTGCACACTATAGCGTGTGTGCACTACCTCGAATTCAATAGCATTTTAATAGGGCGTGCGCGCTATAGGCGCACGCGCTATTCAAAGCTTTGCATTAAAACCAAGCCTAAGGCTTGGTTTTTCCTTGGAGAGCCAACCCAAAGGTTTGGAGTTTATAAACAGGTCTGAGACGTGTTTTCCAGCAAACATACAAAAAATGATTGATTTTTCTTGTGTGCTCCCCTTCAAGATTCTTCGTGGTTGGGTATCGATAAGATCAGGTTACATAACATTATAGATCTCTGTGTTAGCTATCTAACCATATAATTTATTTTTAATTTGAACTATTTTAAGTCTTTCATCTATAATTTCTTTTGAATGTATGTTCATTTTTTGTCAAAAACCACCATGTGCTAATTGGGCTGTAGATTTTAGCTCATTCATCGAATTTTGTAACAACTTAGTTTTTTAGAAACTAGACTCCATTCTACACACTTTGAAAAAAAGAAGTTTTGATTTTAGATTAGTTTTCAATCATTTCTAGGGGGAGCACACAGATATTTCATGTTTTTGGGATGGGTCTAATTTAAAAATTCATTAAAAAAAAATACACATTATAAAATTACCCGAAAAATCTGGGATAAACTACATAGTGTTAGGTAACTTTTGACTGGAGCGATTAAAGAATTTCGAAAAAAAAGTTAAAATTTTAGGGGGGCCACACTTTGTACTATGTTATGTTTTTTTGGAATAAACAGTACCACTTTCTGTGGCCCCCTTTTTTGAAGACCTAAAACTAAACCATTTTGAAAAAAAATTAGTAGTTTAGAAACTAGATTCAAAGGACTACGACTTTTGTTTTTGTCATATCTTAAAATTTTGAGCGTAACTATCTTCAAATTCTTGTTGAAGTCCAGAATTTGCTGATTTCAGGAAAAAGGTGTCCACTTATACCCCCCTTTTGGCACCACAACTTTGTGCACTTACCCAATTGAAGCATCTAAAGAAATGATGTATGATAAAAATTTACACACTTCATTCTTGGTTGAAGCATCTAATACTCTTGTATATATTCAAAATAGATGTCCTCATGCAGTTTTAGAAAATATAGCTCCTGAAGAATTTTTCTCTAGAATTAATCCTGATCTAAGTCATCTTCAAATTTTTGGTTGTCCCACATATATTCACATCCCTAAGGAGAAAAGAACCAAACTAGAGCCATCAAGGAAGAAAGGCATATTCTTTGGCTATAGTGATTCTTCTAAAGCCTATAGGGCATATGTGCCAAGATCAAGAACAATTGAATTCCGTAGAGATGTCAAGTTTGATGAAGATGTTGCATTCAAAACTTCTAAAGATATAGAAGAACCCAATGATGATTCCATTCTTGAAAATGATGAAAGTGTTATGATTGAGAGGGAGAGTAACATAGAAGATGAAACCACTACATCAAATCCTGAAGAAAATTAAAAAAAACTCAACAATAAAAGACCCTTATGGGAAAGGAAAATGATTAAAAATAATAATGTGATACCTGATGAAATGCTTATAGAAAACAAAAGGACAGGGAATCATTCATGTTATGTTACTCACATTAATGAATTCACTAAGTCTAGACATTCTAATATTGAATAAGCCTTAAAATCTCAAACCTGGAAAGATGCTATGATTGAGGAATATCAATCCATAACAAAAAAAAATATTTAGGACATTGTGCTGAGACCCAAAGACAAATTTCTTGTCTCCTCAAGATGGATTTTCAAAATCAAGCAGGAACTTGATGGAAGTATTGAGAAACACAAAGCTAGATTTGTGGCCAGAGGATTCTCACAAAAGGAAGGGATCGATTATGAGGATACTTTTTCTCTAGTTGCCTGATACACATCTATCAGGACTATACTTACAATAGCTACATTCAAAGGTTGGAAGGTATGTCAGATGGATGTAAAAACAACATTCCTAAATGGAGTAATCAATGAAGAGGTATACTTGGAACAACCAGGAGGGTTTATTATCCACAAGAAAGAGTCACATGTATGCAAATTAAAGAAAGCTCTTTACAATCTTAAACAAGTCCCCAAGGCATGGTATGAGAGAATAGACAACTACTTTACAAAATTAGGGTACTCAAGAAATGAAGCAAATCCTAACATATACTTAGAAATCAGAGGGAGATATGCTAATATGATTTCTCTATGTTGATGATCTACTAATTATAGTTGAAGACCATCTAATTATTAAATGTAATCAATACCTCATAGCTGAATTTGAAATGAAATATTTAGGGCTTCTACACTACTTCTTGGGATTAGAAGTAAGACAAAAGAAATAATACATTTTCCTAAATCAGGGAAAATATATGATTGACATATTGAATAGATTTGGCATGATGGATTGAAAACTACTATTTGTACATATGGAGACAAATCTTCACAAACTCAAACCTGAGGTACATGAGTCTGGAGACATTGATCCCACATATTATACATAGATAATTGGATCATTAATGTACTTAGTGAACACTTGTCTTGATATTTGGTATGCCACAAATGCACTTATTCAATTTATGTGTGAACCCAAGAAGATCCATCTCATGGGAAAAAAACACATTTTGAGATACTTATGAGGCACTAGTGGACTTGGGTTGAAATATGAAAAAGTTGAGTTACAACTTCATGGTTATTTTGATTTTGATTGGGTCAGATATACTACCAATAAAAAAGTACCACATGATATTATTTTAGTATTGGATCTACAATGATATCTTGGTTTAGTAAGAAGAAATCTTATGTTTCTCTAAGTTCCACTGAAGTAGAATACATAGTTGCATCCATGGCAGCATGAGAAGCAATATGGTTAAGGAAGTTGTTGGTTGGGCTATTTGTGAAACCTCTAAAACCTACAATTATTCATTATGACAATCAGAATTGTATCAAACTCTCTACAAATATAGTCTTCAATAATAGGTCAAAGCATATAGAGATACATTTTCATTACATCAGAGATATCGTAGACAGATGTGTCATCAAGTTAGAATCTACCAACACTGAAGAGCAGTCTATCGACATATTCACCAAACCTCTTGAAAAGTTGAAAGTTGAATACTTTAGAAGAAAACATGGTATGACTAAACTATAATTGTAACTCCTAAGACAAACTCTCAATTTGTGTGTGCGTGTGTCTATATATATATATATATATATATATTTTAAATTTTTGTTTTTGTTTTAAAGAGTTACCCTTGTGCACATATATTTTATGAAAGATGACAATTCTTCATTTTTTGAGATGTTAGGTCTCTATTGTAAGATCACAACCTCAACAATAGATTGACTTGTTATCATAGACTACATTAAATTGTTATCCCAGAATGTGGCAGAAAGTATGATAACAAAAGTATCATGGTTGACTCCATCAAGTTTTGTCCCGAGTTGTGCTAGATACCATGATACTACTTGTGCTATTAAAATCCTTGACTTGTTTTCATATTAAAAGTATATTTAAAAAATTTATCCTAGAATTGTTCTAGAAATCATGACAATAAAAATCATGATGGACTGAGTTAGTTTTGGAATGAGTTAGATATCATGGACTGAGTTAGTTTTGGAATGAGTTAGATATCATGGACTGAGTTAGTTTTGGAATGAGTTAGATATCATGACGCTTATTATGTTATGTTTGATCAAGGTTAATTATCTGATAGACTATTTTATTATCTTGGAAAGTGCTAGATAATTACTAAGATACTCTTGTTGTTGAGTATACTATTGGTGCACATTGTTGGATTGATCAGATCCTCCCTCACTAAGAGGGAGTGTTGAAATATAGTTTCAACTGGATCTGATTAAGGAGATTACACACACACACACACACACGTGTGTGTGTGTGTGTGTGTGTGTGTGTGTGTGTGTGTGTGTGTGTGTGTGTGTGTGTGTGTGTGAGGCCTCACCCCGACCTTTCGTAGCATAGTTGATACCTTATTATTTTGATACTCATGTGTGTGTGTGTGTGTGTGTGTGTGTGTGTGTGTGTGTGAAGCCTCTCCCCGACCCTTCGTAGCATAGTTGATACCTTATTATTTTGATACTCATGACTCGATATGTCGAGACACTACTAGATACACCGAACATATTATGTTATTTCACGTTGTGTGATGTTTTACTTTTACATATTTGATTTTTTCATTTAACATTTTATGAACATGTTTTTTGATGAAGTGAATGCAGAATTAATGCTTTGATTATTTAGAAATGGATGTTTTAGTTATGTGATTTCCTTGATACATTATATACATATGTGCATGTGATTTCTTGAGCTACTGATGTGTGCAGGATATTTGAGCTAGAAGATTTAACAGAGAGACGAGACTGAACCCTATGTACCGAACTATGGACTCCAAGGTTGAATCTGATGAAAGATGAAAACCTCATTGTTCATATTTTATTTGTGTCATGGTTTGAATGAATGTATCATTCAAAAGTCTTTAAATGTAAATGTTTCGTAACAGTGTTTTATAGTGTCGCTTGACACTCATGAATTATTTATGCATTCCAACATGATAGCTAGGATTAACCGAGTGACCTAATGTTTTAAGTCATATTAAGCTAGTGACCCTTTTAGCTAATCAATGAGCAATCGAGATTAATTACCCTAATCTTGTTTAGTGAGTAATCTACATTTTAGAAGTTGGCAGAAAGTCCTAAATATTTCCTAGCATTTGTTAGGTCCCTAATTAATCCTAAAAGCTTTAAAACATGTAATCTAAGTGCTTAAGGGGTATGGGTATGGGTTGGGGTATTTTCCACCCCCTAAGCCCCTTTTATTGAATTTTGAGGTCACTCAAAAAGTCTATATTTTCCTTTGTGCGAAAATTGGAAGTGGTTACCATGAGTTGCATAACCTCAACTCCACTTAGTGGTTAACCTTAGGATTGGTTGAGTTAGAAACTTCTAGATTTTTTAGGTGAGTGGGGGGGGTTATTTCCCTTTTTAGTGGTTGAGTTTGGATCTTATTTAGGGGCCCTTTGTGGAGTAGTTTTGGTTGTTACCCAATCTCTAGTTTTAGAGAGGAGTCTTGAAAGATTGAAGGCAAGGAAGGATAAGCTCTTCTCAACTTGTTCATTTTACCATCACCTTATTGTGAAGGTAGGAGTTCTTCGTCTTCTTTGTTCTTTTATTCATGTTGTTCATATTTCTCATGATTGTTTCATGCTTGTTTCATGCTTGTGATATTGTGTTGTTCATTGGTATGTTTGCAAACATGTGGGGTATGTTTGGGAGGGATGGATAAATGTGTTCTTGAATGTTTTTTTCTTGTTTTGCTTGTTTTTCTTCGAAGGGATTTTTGTGAGTGTTTTGGCATTACTCACCCTTGGATATGGAAGCAATGGTCATGTATGGGGGAAGGGCTTAAGTTGGACCCTGATAGTGTAGAGTCTCGTCTCATGATGAGAAGAGGGAAAGAGGGTAGGGTGTTATGGGCCCCTACTTGTCACCGCATTCCATGTTTGAAAATTGTGAAATTTGGAAAAAGTGAAAGAATGGATATCCTTGTATTATTGGCCTCGAAAGGGCATTGGTAGAACAATGAAAGTTCTTGAGATATTAGCCTCGAAAGGGCTTTGTTATGTTATTGTAGTCGATGTCTCCTATCGGAAAAATCCACCTTCTCCCTAGTCAGGTTCAATGTTGAGCCTATTGTGCAAAACCGGGATGGGGATGCATGTTGTTTTGTTCTTCATGTTATGCTTGATTTGTCTCCGGGTCAGGTCTTGTCTTCTCCATGATCACTGTGGCATATTGAAGCTATTGAAAATTATTCCTTGTTGAGGACTTGGTAGAAAATTCAGATTTGTATTGTATTATGTTGTAAAAAGGTATTTAAACATTTTGTTGAAGTGACAAGGACGCCAAATTTTCTTACTAGTTCTTTCCCGGCAGAGCCTTGAACCGGGTAGAATAATATAAAAGAGTTTGATAAATATTCTTGTCTTGAAAATTTTGTAATTTCCTATTATATGCATGTTGTATTAAAAAAAAATTAGATAAAATGGTAACATTCAGTTTTATGTAATTCTGAGTTCAATTTTGTTTTTTTTTTTTTAAATGGATATGGTTGATATCTCAATTCAATTTCGTGCTTCATTGGAGATAAAATAAAACTTGCATTGTTGTATTAGAAAACTATTGAGCCCTAAGTTATAAAACCATTTATAAAAAAAAACATCCCCTTTGTTATAAGAAAATAAATGACTTGAGAAAATAATACTTAGCAAAAAAAAAATAGCCTTAAAAAAATATGTATATATAATTAAAGTTATTATACCTCTTTAAAAAAAAAAAAAGAGATACGTTGCTATAAAAATATATATCTATATTCATACTTAGAAAAAATAGCTTTCAAAAAAATTTATTATGTCAAAAAAAAAGTTTGGAGGAATCAACACTTAAAAAATTTGTGCTTTTAAAAAAAATTTCCAAGAGTAAAAACTCTCTGGAAAAAGTCTAAAAAGTCTAAGAGCAAAAAGAATTGTTTTGGTTGCAAAATAAAATCTTTTAAGATTCTTCTAAATATTCCTTTGGAATAAAATAAATAAATTAACATTTGAATAAATAAACCAAAAAAAAATTTACATTAAACATAAAGCAACAAAATATCCTAACTCATCCTTTCTTCTTACCTATTTAACTTTATGCATTAAATGAAAATTTGGAAAGATCTTTTTTTTAAAAAAAAAATCTTAAAAAGAAATACTCATCATTCCCCATGCTGTACGTGGGCATAATAGTCAACATAGTGGGAGGGAGTGAAATTGTTTTTTTTAATTCAAACTTTTAAAAAAAATCTACAACTCTAGTATTTATTTTTCTTTGGGGAAAAAGTAACTAACGTGAGTTTGAGGGATGGGTAGATTTATTTAGGTTTTCTTTGATATTTTATATTTTAAGTTAAAAGTTAGTTTCAAGTTAAATTTAAGTTAATGTTAATGTTAGTAAGTTTAAAATTAAGTTAGTATAAGTTATTTATTTATTTATTTAATATTAGTTTAAAATTATTTTAGTTTAGTTTAAGGAATAAGTTTATTTATTAATATTTAATTTTAGATATGAATTGTTGTTAGATAATAATTATTTATTTATTTTAGTTAGTTTTAAAATTAGATTTATTAATATTGTTAAAGTGGTATTTTGAGAATGGCTTGTTCAAGTTATTAGTTAAAAAGTTGTAAATTAATATTAGTTGTAAATTTATGTGAGACTAATAAGAAAGGTTAAATTGTTTTTCTTTAACATTCAATGGAAACTTAAGTTTTAATTTATTATTTAATTAGGAATGTTAATTTTAAAAAAAAAAGTTATTCATGGATTTAAATAAGACTCGTGATTTGAATAAAGTGATTTAAATAAAAATCGTGATGTGACTTCTATCTTAATTAGATCTTGATTTAATAATTCAATTTAATTGACCCGTATTCATTTAGATAGTTTTCAATAATTTTAAATATAATGATTGTATAAGCAATGTAATAACAAAACAAATGGCGACATCAGTTTTATAACGAGAGCTTAGACGTAGCGATTTATTCCTCATCAAGATTTTAAACTTCTGATGAAATGTAGAGAACCTATATTTTAACTGTGAAGACAAACATATCAAACTTAGAGCATTTTAATTATTAACTTTAAAAAAAAATTATTGTGTGTTTTTGCTCTCGTATTTTGGGCATGACAATATATGTATACATATGTGTGTGTGTGTGTGTGTGTACACACACAGACACACACACACACGCACACACACACACACACACACACACATATATATATATATATATATATGTATATGTATATGTATATGTATATGTATATGTATATGTATATGTATATGTATATATTTATACACATATGTATATATATCAAATTCTGATCAGACCCGATAAACTACATTATGATTCATTGCCTTTCTCAAATCGAGCATTTATTTGTGTAGTTTGTCTGATCTAAGATCTCAAAGATTCATAACTGTGATCATATGGATGATGATCATTATTTGTATATCAATATATTGCTCTGAGATCAGGTCTGCATATTATGCACCCATAAATGATTACCAAGGAGAGTTATTTTTCCCTGAGGTTATCAGGCTATTAACCGTAATCATAATGTGTTATCAAGAATCATGCCCATGTAGGGACATGACCCTATGTGGTGCATGCTATGTAGTGGCATGTCTCTACATGATCATGACTTCCCCTTTTATTATTTATATTGATTCAATTAATTTTAGAGAAAGCATCAATACAATCCATGTTATTATCTCAAGCATCTATGATCTCAATATAAGTATATTCCATTGTCATTAACCATCTTTAGGTCATACATCAGTACTATAGATTGTAGTCTTGCATAGACGTATAGTTCTATTATTAATTATACTTGTACATCTATTGACAACACCATCTAGTGGAAGAGTATTAATAATTTGCACAATCATCTCAGAGATATATCAGTCACTATCTTGGGTGAATGCACAAAGTTGGGTCGCAATTCTGCAGAAGTCAAATCCGCAAAATGAAACTTCTTAGAAACGGGCACCCGTTTTTGGTTCGAGTGCCCGACCCTAAATTTAAAAAACGGGCACCCATTATTTTTAAAAATCGGGTACCCATTTTTTATTTTCAAAAAACGGGTAGCCGTTTCTCAAAAAAATAAAAATAAAAAATTTTAAGAAACGGGCACCCGTTTTTAAAAAATAAAAAACGGGTACTCGTTTCTTAAAAATTCAATTTTTTAAGTTTTCGGTGGATTTTACATGCCACTTTTAGCTTTTCAAAACGAGTGCCCATTTCTTACAACATGAGGCAGAATTTTTTTTCCTGCCTCGAATTTTGGTTTGGGACAGGCTTGGTGAGACCAAGCCTATGCCTTGGCCTCTTAAGATTTGGCTAAGGCATTGAACTGACAAATTCATGCCTTGCCATAATTTTTAGAGGGTCTTCCCGATCAAATTTTTTTACGAAACAAAAATCCATTAGAGCTCTCACTGTCCTGATTTCAGAAATATAAATTTTATAGAGTTATGTTTTTATTTACTATTTTATTATTATTTTTTAATCAAAGGTGGTACCTAAATGTAAAATAGCAACGTTCACTAAAACTTTAATAACTTTTTTATTTTATATTTTTTCTTAAATTAATTTATATGTCATCAATCTGCATTCAATTCTTTTGAAGTTTTAAAAAAAAAATTGAAAAAAGTGAAATTTTGATCAAATTATGGTGTCCGTACACGAGAGGTTTAAAAATTTTCTTTTATAGCCAATTAAAAATTAATAATAAAAAAATATTCATTAAAAAATTCAAGAAAAATATTCTCATCAATCTTTGGTGTGTCAGGTAACTCCATTTAAAAGGATTCAAAAAAATTTATTTATTTGTGTCAAATTATGGTGTCCGTACACGAGCGTGGTATAGTCCTGAAATAGGCATTTTGAAAAAGTGGTTTTTAAAGATCCATACCAAAAAAATAATCTATCATATGGGTATACAAATAAATTACATATTCAAAAAGAATATTCCAAGCACTACAATTTTTATTTCTGAAGTTTTTTTATATTTAATCTCTAAATGGCTCAAATTTTGGCATCAATTGACAAAATATTTCAAAAACAGGAAAAACACTTCCACTTTTTGGCCAAAAGTGAGACCCAACTTCTTGCACTGACCCTCTTATCCGAGAAAACTTAGATTTTCAAAACAAATATATGAGATAAGCAAATAAGAATACTCTATCTAAAGATCTTACATTCCTTAACACTTTAGACACTGAAGCTTAGACATATCATTTTAAAGATTATTAAACTTTAAGAATTGACATATTGATACCTTTTTCATTGATGTCAATGGGGGAGAGATGAGTATATGAAAATATTTATATCCAATACATTATTTGGGGGGAGAGATGTGTATTTGAAAGAGAGATTATAGATTGATGAAGAGGATTTAAGAAAGATGTTGATGTATGGGGGAGATTAACACCTTTCTTATGCATGTTGGTTACTTGCTAAGAGTATGAAAAGTTGCAAAGAATGAGATATTACTATTTGAGACTGAGATGTATGATTACGTTCATGGGCAACATGAAAGAGGGAGCAAAGGCATATGAGGAAGAAATATATTTTGTATTCATGGAAGTTGAATAGTTTTCATCTATGTTTCCATCAATGCCAAAGGGGGAGATTGTTAGACCAAATGCCAAAGATATTCCTATGGGGGAGTATATTAACATTGCTAGATACAAGATCTAAAGCTTATGTGTTGCATTCATGACTATGTTTGACCATAAGAGGTCCAAAGGTAAAAGCATTTAGCGTAGATTATGGATTAAATATCATCTTATACTCACTTGAGGTTATATTCTACAGTATGTGTTTATGCTATAGTTATGAGCACATACAAAAATATGAAGACTAGATAGAGTTATGAGGATTTTAGTGAAGGCAACTTTCAAGCAACATTTCTAGAAAGTGGGTATTGTTGTTTTGATTCTATCTCCTCATATCAATGGAACTGACTTAAGTGGAATGAGATAGAGGTTTAAGACATGTTAGAGATGGCTTGGTTAAGAGGGCATAATCTAAAGATCATTGACTGAAAAGTTATGAAGACTGTGAGTTGAAAATTTGTTTATAATCTTGGATAAAGTGTATATTGTAATGTAATGTGTATTTTAATATCTTAAGATGGTCATATATTATTATTGTAAATTCGAAAAGCCACAAGCACAACTCAATAACTTGTTTTAGGACTTGGTATAAAGGTATTATGTTTTCCATGGATGTAATGTATGGTATGTGGTCATATCTTTGTAATATATATTATGCAAGCTTGATATGTGAGGTTGTGAATATCAGAGAAAATTTTGGTGTGATCAAGACACATTGAGCTTACAAGGAATTGTACTTGGCAAGACAAGTTTCTGGTTGGACAATTTTTGTTTCACAGTGTATTATTTAGAAGGAATAACAATGAGGCTATTTAGACAATGGGTTCAATTATCCTTCTTTCAACTCCTAATAAGGTTGGCACAAGTCCTAACATGGATTCAAAGTCTCCTAATAGGGACTCATATGTATTGATTGTATTACATTGACTCCTAATATGGTCTATCATTTCACAAGGAACTTTTATATTAGTACATCATTTTGTGGTTCCCATCCCCACCAAGGTTTTCCCTCTGATCAAGGGTTTCCCTAGTTAGCATATTTGGTGTTATTGTGCATGGTTATCTTTTTATGGTTTTTGCATCTATTGTTTTCATTTTTTAGAATTAATAAAGATATTGAGAGTTGTTTTAAGAGTATAATTGATTCAGCCCCCTCCCCCCCAGTTATCTTGGTGGAGTTTACTTTCTAAAATCAATGTCTTATCACCTCTCAAAACCATAGGCCGTACCTAGCTTTTGTTGTCTTTGGAGTCCATTTGCATGCACATTTCTCTTAGTTTGTTGCATTCCTGACAAATCTCCTAGGTTAAAGCCTATGGACCTAGGATGTCTCAAATGTCATTGTAGTGGCACATAGTCCTCCACTCTGTCTTGTAGGTTCACACTTCACCCCCCATTAAAAATCTAACAAAAATTTCCCAAAGACCCTTTTCCCCATTGTCATTCTCACTCTAGCAGCCTCTACAGAGAAGTCAAAAACCCTAGCTCTCATAGAGGGGCCATCAATTTGAAGCGTCATTTCCTTGTTGTTGTCTATTGCAGATTTATTATAGCATTATTTATTATCATATTTAAATTAAAGTTTTAATCCCTTTATATTCTTAATTTATTTGGCTCTAATAAATATTGTATTTAGTGAAAAAAATGGCAATGTTTTATTTTATTTTGATTTGACGGAGTTTAATATTTTATATCATCTTAATTTTATGGCATGGAAGACGTAACACAATTTTCTTTCAATTAGGATTAAATTACAATTACTATCCAAACATAGTGAGATTTATGAGTAGCAAAAAATATTTTTTCTACAATTATATTTTTTATAATATTATTTACGAACTGTAACTTTGTTTCATTCATTGAGATAAATAAAATTGATAAATATATCTAATTTTTTATAGTGTTGTTCTCCTATGTTAGGGTTAATGTCGCTGAATGTTGAGATAAATAGATGCATACTAAATTTTTAAAATATTAAGATGTTATATGTTAATTATAGAAATACAATGTCAAGAAGTTAATTTCATTTAGCTTAAAGAAGATGAATGTTATATGTGTTTATTAATGCACTAAGATCTGGATTTTCAAAGATAGAATTAAACAAAAAAAAAAAATTCACTTCAAGATCTAGAAGGAATTAATTGATTATTTGTACAAGTCTATGAGTTTGGTTCACTTTATTGGGCCAGATATATTATAATTTTAATTTTTGTTGAGATAATTGTATGTATACCTTTCAATTATCATTAATTTATATTGTTCTTCTCAAAATAAATTAATTCAAATTTTACTATTCACATTATTCAAATAACTTTTGGAAAGTAGCAAAATAATTTAAATAAGTTTAAAATAAATTCTTTTTTTTTTTCTAAAATTTAAAGGAGTCAAAATAATTTAGTTGTGTACAAATAAATTCACTTATTTCTACAATGTAGGAGAGTAAGAAACAACTTAGTCAAGTGTTATATATTATCAAATAGACATTTTTTGTTTTAATAATGCAAAGAAGATGAAACTAATAGTCAAATAAATTTAATAAAAATGGATATAAATATGTATCAAGATCAAATAAAATCTACTCATGCAATCAAATTGTCATTTGATAGCACTCTGTATGATAAAATCTTACAACAAGGGTAATTCACATGGCGATGCTCAACCTAACCGAAAATGTGTGTGAACATGATAGAACTCAAAAATAGTATTAACTAGTGCCTCAAGTAAAATTGCTACCTATATATATATATATATATATATATATATATATATATATATATATATTTATATTTATATACAAATTTTACTACGTGTGAGTACATTTTTGGCTTAATCTCTCTATGAATTATACATCTTATTATCTATCTCAAATATATGTTAGAGAAGTCTTTAACTAGAGCTATCTCTTCCTTAGACCAAAATGTGTTGCAAAGAAGAAGACATACAATCTCAATTAAGAACCCCACTAAATGAAGAAAAAAATGAGAAGGAGAGCCAATAAGAAACTAAGGCTCAAAGGAATGGATTATAGATGAGAACGGTACAAATGCTACTAGATGGAAACTATGTCTTCATAACCCTAGAAAATCAACTTGAAGACCACCAAGACCAACACTAAAAGTATCATGGTATGGTACATTATGTAGCATCATTCAAACTTTGAACCTTTCTTTTCTCAAAAAGATAAAATGACTTTACAAGAATACTACAAAAAAATGGTAGAAGATGGAGCATGGGAAAAGCATTGTGAGATTTATGTTGTCTCCATGATAACTCACACAAACATTCATGTGAACCACTTGAAGGGCCAAGTATCCTTGGTCTATAATTTTGATAGGAAAGATACTCCCAAAATTCATCTCTTATATCATGATGGAAACCACTAGAATATTTTGTGCTTCATTAAGGACAATGACACCGGTGTTGTACTAATTCTTTTGAAGGAGGACCAAAAAAGAAGAATTCATTTTGAGAAAGGACTTGTGACGCTCCATTGTTAATAAAACAGGGTGCATGGATAATAGTAAAACTTGCAAAGAAGACAAATTCCTAAAAAGACAGGATGAACCTCAATGAAGGAAAATTCTAACATGGTGTATTTTGTGGATACCAATAAAGAAAAATTATTAAAGATGAAATTATTTTACAATGTTTTGGTGTGCACACAAAATGTTATCAACAAATTTTCTACATCAACACTATAGCGACATCGTTTAATATAATAACACTATCGACTTAACCCTTGCACCCTTCAAAGGTGCAAGTGCTAGTTATAATCAAAATATAAGCTTAAAAGTAAAACTAAATTGAATTTTCTATTAACATGGTTGAAGATTTGAAGGAGAAAATTTTCCTTCAAATCAATTTTTAATGGTATAAATTACTTGAAAAAAAGTTAATAAAATGCTTGAGTTTCAAAATGAAAAATAACACTAAATATTCAATTATAATATATTTGAGAAGTCTTTTGATATTTTTTCAATTTTGTTTTACATGTGGGATCCTCTGTTTAATGTGCAAGAACTTAGTCATTCATCAAGATTGTTTATATTACTGTCATCTCTAGTCATTTTGCTTTAGTCAATTTCATAGTTCATGTATAATATGAAGTTCAACTGAGAGCACATAAATAGTTGAGAACCTTGACTTCATGCTTCTCAAAATCCTATATAGAAATTTCAAATCATATCAATTTTTTCATATCAACTTACTTGGAAAGACCCTACTTATAACTAAGGTTTCAATCCACATCATCAAATAAAATGTCACATCAACATGAATTTTGCTAAGATGTCCAAAAAAGAAAAAAAGAAAAAAGTGAGATCAATTTTAATGCAAAAGGAAAACCCATACTTGTGCAGCTAATGTGGTGTCACATAATTGGTTTCTTAAAAGAAGTAAGAAGCACATTTCATCCAATTATGGGTAGTCATCATCAAAAATAAAAACTTTAAAGTCACAACTGTCAGTGCAATGTTGTAAAAAATATTGGAAAATAAATTAACAAGTGTAGATATCAAATAAAAACTACAATCAAAACTATTGGAATGCACTTAATTAGATATTCACTCCTTTCTCCTATGTGTGCGCACACGTGCATGTGCACACACACAATCATATTCGATTTGAGAAGATAAAACTACTTAGTAACAATAATCATAATACATTTAAGAAGAACATCCAATCATAATTCAATTTTAAAGAAGTCATGTTATCTATATTAATAAGTAGAAAAACAAGGGTATTGTCCCTATAAAAAAAAACTCAAAGAATGGGAAGTTAACAACACATTGACACATTAAACACTCAATATTGCATTTGAAAAAATATAATAAATGGGGAAGTGCACCAAGTTGTGGTGCCAAAAACATGACACACAAAATGAAAATTCTAAATTCTAAAAGTGCACACATGCTTTGGCTTGGGCTCCACAAACCTTAGGCTTGTGGAGCCTAAGCCAAAGTGTGTGCACACTTTTCAAAATCTTAAGTTTTATAAATGGGCTGCAAAGTGGCAATCCATTTTATTTTATTTTGTTGCTGCATTCTTTCTCCTCAACAATGCACACACGAGTTGCAAAAGTTGAAGAATTTTGTCACCCACCTCCTCAAAATGTCTCGTTGTCACCGAAGATCAAGATTGGGATCATGTAGTATGTTTTCTACTCTCTTTTTTGCATTGTTTTATATGTTTTTGCATTTTTTGGTAAGTTTTTACATTGTTTTGTAGGTTATTTCAGTTTTGCTTTAAATTTGGTTATTCATTTAGAATGCAATTGATTTCTTATCAGGAAATGTGAATAATGAACTGCCAAATCCCTAGCCAAATCAATAAAATCAAAATGAAAACCCTCTACAAGATCCAAATCAAAACCCTCCACAAGAAGAGTGAGAAATTTCGCAACCTGCACCGATTGAAAGACCTCCTCCTGGAACCTAAGACAACATAATGAATGAAATAGAAAGAGGGAAAAATGAATTAGAAGCACTCATTGATAGGTTGAAAGCTTGTGGAAAAATCAATCCTATGAGAGCACAATTGACATCCTCCCTTGAGTCCATTATAACCCATGTAGCTTCTGTTAGTGATCAGTTGGATATTTGGAATGTTAAGAGGGATGAACAAAAAAAATATTATGCAAACAAATTATCCTATAAAGATGTAAGAAAAAAGGAAATAGAAAAAGATAGCATTTGTACATTGTTTAAAAATCCTAGAGAACAAGACATTGTTAAACATACAACTAAAAGGTTCCCCATCCATTGGTGCATACATGATGATATTAGAAATAAATTTTGGGATAGATGGTGGATGGTTCTTGATGCCCCTCCTTGCAATAATCGTGAAGTTCCAATGTATTTCTTAAAGAAATTGTATTGTGAATTTTTCCTTGGGGAGATCCCTAATTATTTTGATCTATTAGAATCTCAGGGTAGAGGTTGGGGGTCATCATTTGAGAGGCTAGGGGTACATCGTGATCCTAATGTAGTTAGGATGTCTATTGTCAAGCCACAAAGTGAGCATGTGATTATTCCTTCAGTTGTGAAGGAACATGTAGAGACCAACACTCTAGGGACTATCAGTGCTCTGACGTAGACCCTCATTGATTGTGCCAGTCCATTAGTTGAGGAGAAGCCTTATGTGAATCATGGTCACATGTGCACATCATGTGGATCCTTATGTACATTTGGTAGTCATGTTAGAGATAGTATGGATGCTGGGCTAGTCACTAATGAGTTCCTAAGTAACACATTTGACATTGACACACAGGTAAATTACAATTACAATAACTTAATTTGATCACATTTTTTTATGTATAGTGAATGACTAATTAATTAACATGTATTGGCATTGTTCAAAATTTAGGGTACGAGTGTTGATGGCCCTACTACAAATTTCCTGGCCCCATTTTATGTCTCATCAACAAGTCAAGAGGTATGTATTGATTTAATTATTTAAATTAATACATATATTTATTAAGGTAATCATATGAAGGATTGACAAATTTTTTTATCCATGTGCATCAGTTCTCTACTAGACCATCAATATTCACAAGGGAGTCTAAGCCTAGGCATGATATGAGCTTCGTAGAGGTACATTTGTTTCATGTTAATTTAATTAATTTGATTATATTTGTTTCATGTTTCATATAAATTGTATTATATGACATGTAGTTATTGACGTCTAAGACTCCTCCTCATCTTCGCTAGTCCATCAGTCATGGAGTTGTTGCAGCAATGGCTAGTTTAGAGCCATTGACTAAGGAATGGAAGATTTTTTTTATAGTTTTAGTTGTTTTTTATAATAGTTAGTATTGAAATTTCAAATGTTATTTATAAAGTGATTATATTGATTGAATTTTTGTAAGGTCTTATTACAACCGATCATCCGTGAGCCTTTGAGGTGGATGTACAGAGTGACTATTTGATGGCAGTAAGAAAATAATTAATTTTGTGTGTACATATATTTGATTTTAATGTATAATAATTATTGATTCATATCTACTTTGTTTGTATAAGCTCCAATTAGAGAAGAGCCTAAATAAGAGGATGAGTGAGCATGTGAGGAAGACCCCATCATCCCCATTATCTCCCTCCACACAACGATCTAAGACCTCTAGGGATTTTTTTCCTTTCCCTTGTGGGAAGGAGAAGATATAGGGATAGACACACATGTATAGGTATTAGTGGACATATATGTTGGATTTTATGTCAGTGGACATATTCAATATACATTTGATGTATATATGACATTTTATATTTGATGTATGACATATATTTGATGCATGACATTATTAGACTTATGACATTATTTGTTAATATATGATATGTTTGTTCATGTATGACATTATTGGTTATTTGTCAATATTATATGTTTGTTCATGTATGATATTATTGGTTATCATAATATATATCTTGTTTTTCTTGTTTAAATTTTAAGTACATTTCATGTTTTTCATTTTAATGTAATCTGCATCCAAAATGATGCAGAGTGCTCACATCAAAAGCTAGTGGCTTCCCAGCAAGAACACTTTTAAGGAAAACTACCTTTCCCACCTTCCTAAGTGTCTTCAAAGACTCTTTCCAACTTGGTTACAACATTAAACAAACTTCTACCAAACTTTACAAAACTACTTGATCACTTTCCCTATTCAAGACTTGGGAAGCAATAAGGGAAAAATGAGCAAATTTGAGAAATGGATCATAATCAACTTCTTGCGTCAAACTAACACCTTAGACACTTCAAGGAATACCTAATAACTATCTCAAAAACTTTTGTTTTTCATCTATTCTATCCTTCCAAGAGGTTCTTCAGCATCCTATGAGTGAAAAAAATCTTCCAACATCCTATGATTGTATTTTCTTTGCAACATGTAATTTTTTGATTTTTGGACAACTCTTCACAAAGGAAAGTGATTATGTTTCAAACCCATGAAATGGCTATTAAGAAAACCAATAAGATCCTTAACATCTTCCACTAACTCCATTTAGTGATAACATACAGCTAAAGTGGTGTTTCATTCTGACAAAGTATGGGTTTGCTGTTCTAAAAAAGAAGTAATGATATTTGACAATAACTCAATGATCTTATATACAAGTTTAACATCAGTAGTGATTCCTTGCCATATAAAAAGAACTTAATAATAACCAACACCTTATGCCTCCTCTATATTCATAGAGGTTATTTTCATCATTTGACATCCATTCCAATCAATTACCAGTTGGTTTGATTGGTTACAAGGTTAATTTCAATGTTTTCCAAAAAATTGCTAAAAGGTTGTCAGCAACTTTTATTGCAAAATGCAATTTTTGTACTAATTCTTCCTAGAACTTAACCAAGTAGTTTTTGATAATAGGTAGGACCTATATAAGGTGTAATGAATCTCAAAACACTTATTGAGTCAGCTTATTAACAAAAACAACAAAAAAAGTAAAATCCTTAGGACTAAGGCAACTTGGGTTTATAAGTGACCTCAAGTTCCTTGACCTTACAAACAAGGATTACCTTATTACCATAAAAAAAGAAAATGTTAAAAATAAGGTGTATGATCACCTCTTTACCTTCTATCATGAGTCTCCATCATTAGATGAGATGACATATCTAGTTGCCACCTAGGTGCCCTGGACCACAATTTTTAGCATCACCCAAGATGGGATCGCAAAATCTAAACAAAATCCAATCTCCAAAAAGAAAGAGAGATTATTGTAGGCCTCTACAACATAGTATTGTAGCACTTAGAATTGCATCCAACCTCACACGAGCTCTGAAGTATGCCCTGTCAAAGATCACTACCCTATGGCATTTAGTGACTCTTAGGGACGATTCTATTCAACATGCCTGAGAATGTTTGAATACTCAACGTGATATGAGGAGCTTGGGGCTAGGGTTTACCTAGAAAATTGGAGCTAATATAATAGACATTTTGATCCCACAATGAACAATGAGAGAGATTCACCAGTTGGCATCTTTGTATTGGCCAACACTACAAGTTTCAACATCACCCAAGATGGGGCCACAAAATATAAATGGAATCGGATCTCCAAAAAGAGAGAGAAGTTATTGTAGGTCTCCACAACATAGTCTTATAGAACCTAGAATCACATCCATACCTTGCACAAGCTCTGAGATATGCCCCATCAAAGATCGTTGCCCTATGTCATTTAGTGACTCTTAGGGACAATTTGATTCAGCATGCCTGAGAATGTTTGAGCACTCAACGGTATGGAGGAGCTTGGGGCTAGGGTTTACCCAGCCACTTAGAGCTAATAGAATAGATATTTTGATCCCACGATGAATATTGAGAGAGATTTGACAGCTGACACCTTTGTACTGGCCAAGAGTACAAGTTTCAACATCACCTAAGATGAGGCTACAAAATCTAAATACAATTGAATATTGAAAAATTGAGAGAGGTTATTGTAGGTCTCTACAACATGATCCTATAGCATGTAGAATTGCATCTATACCTCACACAAGCTCTGAGATATGCCCCATCAAAGATCATTGCCCTGTGGCATTTAGTGACTATTAGGGATGATTCGGTTCAACATGCCTAAGAATGTTTGAGTGCTCAATGGGATGGAAGGGGTTTGGGGCTAGGGTTTATCTAGCCACAAAGAGCTAACAAAATAGATAGTTTGATCCCACGATGAATGGTGAGAGAGATTTAGCAGTTGACACCTTTGTACTAGATAACACTACAAGTTTTAGCATCACCTGAAATGGGGCTACAAAATCTATATGGAATTGAATCTCCAATAAGTGAGAGAGGTTATTGTAAGTCTCTACAACATGATCATGTATCACTTAGAATTGCATCCATACCTTGCATGAGCTTTGAGATATACCCCATCAAAGATTGTTTCCCTATGGCATTTGGTGACTCTTAGGGATGATTCAGTTCGGCATGCCCAAGAACATTCAAGCAATCAATAGGATGGGAGGATCTTGGGGATAGGGTTTACCTAGATACTTGGAGCTAATGGAATAGATAGTTCAATCCCACGATGAACAGTGAGAGAGATTCGATAGTTGGCACCTTTGTACTAGTCAACACTACAAGTTTTAGCATCATCCAAGATGGGGCCACAAAATCTAAATAGAATTGGATCTCCAAAAAGTGAGAGAGGTTATTGTAAGTCTCTGCAACATGATCTTGTAGTACCTAGAATCGCATCCATACCTCACGCGAGCTCTGAGATATGCCCCATCAAGGATTGCTTCCCTGTGGCATTTAATGACTCTTAGGGAAAATTTGGTTCAACATGCCCGAGAAAATTCAAGCACTCAACAAGATGGGTGGAGCTTGGGGATAGGGTTTATATGACCACTCAAAGCTAATAGAATAGATAGTTCAATCCCATGACAAACAGTGGGAGAGATTCGGTAGCTGGCACCTTTGTACTAGCCAATACTACAAGTTTCAACATCACTTCAGATGGGGCCACAAAATCTAAATAGAATCAGATCTCCAAAAAGTGAGAGAGGTTATTGTAGGTCTCCACAACACAGTCTTGTAGCACCTAGAATCACATCCATACCTTGCATGAGCTCTAAGATATGCTCTATCAAATATTGCTACCCTATGGAATTTAGTGACTCTTAGGGATGATTCGGTTCGACGTGCTTGAGAATGTTTGAGTGCTCAACATGATGGGAGGAGCTTGGGGCTAGGGTTTAACTAGCCATCTAGAGCTAACATAATAGATAGTTTGATCCCACAATAAATGGTGAGAAAGATTCAATAGCTAGCACCTTTGTACTGGCCAACACTACAAGTTTCAACATCACCTGAGATGGGGCCGCAAAATCTAAATGGAATCAAATCTCCAAAAAGTGAGAGACATTATTGTAAGTCTCTATAATATGGTCATGTAGCACCTAGAATCACATCCATACCTTGCACGAGCTCTGAGACATGCCCCGTCAAAGATCGTTTCCCTATGGCATTTAGTGACTCCTAGGGATGATTTGGTTTGGCATGCTTGAGAACATTCAAGCACTCAACAAGATGGGAGGAACTTGGGGCTAGGTTTTACCCATCTAGCTAGAGATAATAGAATAGATAGTTTGATTCCATGGCAAACGGTGAGAGAGATTTGACAGTTGGCACCTTTGTACTGGCCAACACTACAAGTTTCAACATCACCCAAGATGGGTCGTAAAATCTAAATGGAATTGGATCTCCAAAAAGAGAGAGAGGTTATTTTAGGTCTCTACAACATGGTCTTATAGCACCTAGAACCACATCCATCCCTTGCATGAGCTCTGAGATATGTCCCATCAAGGATTGTTGCCTTATGGCATTTAGTGACTCTTAGGGATGATTTGGTTTAGTGTGCCTGAGAATATTCAAGTGTTCAACGGGATGGGAGAAGCTTGGGACTAGGTTTTACCTAGCTACTCAGAGCTAACAAAATAAATAGTTTGATCCCATGATGAATGGTGAGAGACATATGAGTAAGATATGTATGCCTAGGCCACTTTGTGCAATATATGAGCAAAAGTTGCTAATTAAGAAAAAAATGGTCTTTTTAAGTTTTTGTTCAAGATAGTCTAGGATTAAGTGTTTTTCTTTATTTTTTAATAGTTTGGAACCTTTTCCAAGTCCTAGAAGTGAAATCTAGTGAACTTTACAAAAGTTGCACTTTTTGTGCAAAATTGCAAAAGTTGTAAAAGTTGCTTAAAAATGAAAATTTGAATTGAAACCTTCTAACCTTTGAAAATATGTTTCCCATGCTCATATACCCAAGCATGGATACTTAAAACTTCCCAAACTTCCATTTGTACCTTTTTTGCAAAAATTGCAAAAGTTGCTCAAGCAACTTTTTGAGCAACATTGCAACTTTTGAGCAATTTTTGCTCTTTACATATTTAGGCCAAATGGGTCCATCTAGGACTATTCTAGGACCCTAGTTAAGATTCCTAGGACCTATTATGTAACCAAATACCTTAGTTTCCCATGAATATTGAAAGGTGATGAATAAGCAATTGGCTACTAGCTATAGATATTTCAAAGACATTAAAAACAATATATATTATTCTTTTAAGAAAAATGAGGTACTGATTCTGAAAATAAGATTGAAATGATTCCCATCAATGGCATGACCAAGACATACCTTTTTAATATAGTGACCAATAGTTTTCCTGACTCCCCATACCTTCTTATTCGTACGGAGGAAAGCTTAATATACAGAGGAATTGCAGCTACATCTATTAAATATACAAAGGAAGATATAGAAAACTTGCTTAATAGAGAGATTAATATGAGAGAAAATGACATTTCACAAGAGAATGGTTATCTTGGTGCCATCCAGGATATGTCAATTACTTAGGATGAAGAGACAAAACCTACAACTATTGGGAAAGAGTGCACATGTACACAGACACAAAATTTTCAAATAGAGAAGTAACAAGTGCTATAGAATTATCCATAGAGCAATGTGAAGTGAAGCCTCAAATTGATTCATTAGTAGGCAAAGAATCTGATCACACACTTTATTCCAACGTATATGTTTCAATTAAAAATGCCTATTCATTAATGGCCTTGCATTTATGGGACTTGGGATGCCATGATACTCAAGTTGGGCATGACCCCTCAAAGTTCTCATCGAAATATATTCATGATCTTAACAGAACAACAAAAAGCTCACTGCCACCTTTAAATGGAGACTTGAGTTTAAATGGAGATTGTTAGTTCCCAAACATGTCCTAATCAAGTAGATGACTATGCAGGAGCACCCACTCTAGACTCATCAAAGAAGGCACCTAAGGATCCTAGATAGTTCACTTAGGATAGGTTGGCACATTGATCTAGTTGTAAGGCCTAGTTCCAAGATTAGGCATAAATATGAGCCCCTGGGTAACTAAGACCAAATATGATCAATACGCCTAAAAAATGAATAGGATTTTAGATTGTTAATTTTTTTGATAACTAGAACCATGTTGGATCACCTACTTTAGGTCTGGATCAAGTTTGGGTTTGGACCAAGTTAGCAACTTTTGAGCAACTTTGCAAAAAAGTGTCAAATACTTTCAAATCCTTTCCTCCAATGACTAGGTAGTTTAAACTGACCATGTAACCATTAGAGAAGTCTATAAAGCCTTATAGACTAATGATAGGAAGCACAATTGTAATTTGGCATTGAAATCAATACAAATCAACATTTTTCCTTGCAAAACATGTGTTCCAGACCCTTGTACAGAATTGTACAGATGAAAGGGAATGTGCTAGTGGATCTAGAAGTTGGAGAATTTTATCTATTTCATTTTACATCAAGTCTCATGTTCTAATTCTTCATACGTTGAAAGTTATCAAATTTTCTTGCTTGTTGCCTAGGATTCAACCTAGAAATGAACACTTTGCTAGGACTAGGTCATTTTGACACATTCCACCATGGGAAATTGATTCCCTTTGGTGGAATTCAAGGTGAAACAATGTGCTTTCATATTCTACAAGTTTTTTTTCTAGGAAGTGCAAGGAGTTGAGTTTGCCACCATACCATGTGCATCACCATGAGTACACCATACAACATTTGTAATAGTCCCTTCTAGTTTTAGTTGGATTCATTAGAGGCTAAAACCTTGGATTATTATTTATTTTACATGCCCCCACATATCCTAATAGTTTTATTGAGTTTCTCCTTTATAGAAAACACACTTGTAGAGTAAATGGAGCCGTAATTAGGCATAGGAATCAGATCTAATTTTGCAATAGTAGAAAACTCTATTCCTCTCCATCCTTGGGTGCTTTGGAATGTTTTATAAAACCCAAAAGGGTATCCAAATCCCTTGTTAAGTCACCATGTTTTTTGGAAGAATTCAAACTTATGCCTCATTCTCATTCTAGGAGGGCTACAAGCCAATTAATTGGTTTTTGAAGCAACTTGATGCTATAAGTTTTCTTTAATGAAATGAATCATTTATCATGTTGATTAGGACCTAAATAGGTCATATGAGTTATTGTAGGCCACCCTTGGTCTTTGTATCCAGTTTTTGGGGTTTGATCCCTCTTTGGCTAAGGGAATCCATTAGTGCATTTTGAGTTTTTGGTGCTTAGAACTTTGGTGGACCTAGTGATTAGGTTACCTTGTCTTGTGGGATTGTGATAGCCTTCTTATAAGCCCATCTCCATACCTATGATAGGTATTTGGCACTAGGACCCTTCACCTTGGGTGTTGTGGGAATTTGAGAACTTCTACCATTCCTTGATGTTTGAAGACTTTTGCTACCTACTGTTGCATCAATGACCAAGATGTTGCTTGTGTAAAGGGGATACTAGTTTATTAAGGTATCTTTATGATCCCACTTGAATTCAATTACTATTTTTTGAATGGGTAGCCAACTGCTTCGGTGTGGAATTTCTGTAATATGTAATGTCCTCATACAAGTACATGCCATTTTTTGCAATTTTCTATTGTAAAGGATTAGTGAGCAATATCTATAATGTCCATTTTTGGGACTAAAGAATATAACTATTAAAATTGCAAAGCTTCCATGCTATTTTAATGGAGATTATGTGCAATATCATTTTGCTAATTAAGATTTGGTCGATAATACTGTATACATATGTAAGAATAATCTGGTTCATATATATATTTGGTTATTAATTGTCTGACTATTATGAATGACTTATTGCCTTTGGTTTGAAAAATCATTGTTGTATACAATACTCAATATTCATATTCCTTTATATTTTTTATTGGTTAATGTTCATATATGCATATATATCCTTCAATGATGTTTCTTTTCTTTATTGGATGCACTTGCCGGACATGTTCTAGCTCACCTAGGGCAAGAGGTTAAAATTGCTTGCCAAATTTTTGAAGGGCCCTACTTTTGCCACAATATATTAAATTGTTTATACTCACTATCCCCAAGAGGACATACAGTTCCAATAGTGGGATAGTGAGTTACACCATTATTAATACAAGCTGCTGAAAATAGGACAACATACTGGTGAAAAGAGAAAGATTTTTAAAACTATGAAAAGAAAGACAATCAAACCAAACTTCCTAAAACAAAATTGTTCTAAAAAATCAAATCTACCATGGAAACTAGTACAGTCTACAAAAAAAAATGTCAAAAATGTCTTAAAATTAGAAACTCGGTAATTTTTCCTTCAAATATCATGCTATAGCATGCTGACTGTACACAATGATATTAACTTCTCTCATTTTAGGGTTTGGAAAGCCTTTATATCTCCTCCTAGGTCTTTCCCCTTCATCCTTATAGTTTGCATCGGCCTCGTTCAAGTTTTAAAAGGAAAATCCACAATTTCTTTCAAAATCAAAATTTTGCAAAAATTACAAAATCGCAATATAACAACTTTTGCAATTTTTCTTGTTTTCTCTTCTTAACACTTCTAACTTGTTATGTAGGCTATCCCTTAGAAATTCATTGCTAGGGACCCTTCTCTAAGCTAATGAATCATCCCTTAGGTTACTCATTGCCCTATGGCAAGGTATGCCTTGATTTTTATGCCAAAACATTGACTCTTCTAAGGACATTAGATGACATCCAATACCCTAACTACCACACCTAGGTCCAATGACCCTTATTCTACTTACAAGGCTCACTTGGAGCATAACACAACAAAAATGAAAAGGTGAGGCCCCTATGATTCAAGGTGCCCTTGCACCACTCTCTCTCTCTAATGAACCAAATGGATCTACTCTACATTTTAATGTCTCAAGTATTGCCGCATGGTCCAACTCACAAACTTTCCAAAGAGTCTTATTATGTGGTTTTCCATCATAATTTAATAAGTGGACATTTTATGCGACAACACGGTTTGAATAATGACGAATCTTCCTCTCTATTTACCAATCCTTGAATAACCACAAGTTAGGGTTCTTCATAGAATATCATCTAAGCCATTTGCCAGTTACAACCACCACATTGATATGGTACTCTAAATCTTCACCATCTATAATCAAGCAATTAAATTTTTGTTTGGCTTGGACACAATAACACAAATAATAATTTTTCCCTTCTTCATTGTCTTCAAGTGCAATAACAACAAAAACATGGCTTGCAGTGATAAATGTATAGAATGCAATCATTAATTCAAAAAATACGTAGGTAAAAGTTACATATTGAAATTACAAAGATATATATATATATATATATATATATATATATATATATATATATATATATATATATATATATATATATATATATATATATATTACCAAGTTGCACTATATCAAACAAGTAGTCAAAGTCAATGGATGAATCCATCTCTACCATTTCTAGTGATTGTAGGGGATGATAGGTATCAATTGGGTCCAAAACCTATATATCCCATTTGTCCACCCATTCAATCAACTCACACTCATCCCAATTTTTCTCTGCACATGATGGACAATAGCATGCCATTTTTCATGTGTAGATACTCCATGAATCTGCATCAGAGCTCCTAAAAGAGTGCAAATCACTTGATCCTATTAGTGTGCAACAATCCTCATATGGTGAATGTTAGTATTATATATCAACCAAAAAAATCTAAGAATCATAGACTCACCTTCCTTACGTGGACCCATTATAGCGTTACACCACTACATGATAGATTTTGCATCTATCAATATTGCTCCATCTTTGTACTTTAGTTCTTCATGAGCTAAGGCTCTTTTGATGCATGTGCCTACACCATCGTGCTCTCCCTTTCCATGACCAATCTCTATAAAATTTCACATATATTGAATTCTAGACAACCTGTGCATCCTACTCAATCAATAGAACATCTGTGCATTCTTGAATTGAGATGCACAATTGTCTTACCAAATAATGTGCTAACATTATGGTATGCCCTTGTTAGCCAAATCTTCATAAAATGGTTGAAAACAACCATGTACAAACTCCATAGAATGTGATCGATCATCACTGATGTAAAAATGGCACTCCCTCAAAATCTTCATGTAATCCTCTGTACTTGTAGGTGAATGCATGAATGTTATGTGAACAAATATGGAAACTTGTTGAAAAGTATAATACTTTTCTTACAGATCATTTTGTGGTTGGGGTGTGTAGTTCTCTACGAAGTCTACAACTGAAACAATGGTATCCAGTGGAAACGTATCCTTGCACAACTTGATTTGCAAATCCAACCATTGAGCTCTATGTGTATGCCTTGCATACTTGTAAATAATGTTTTCATGAAAAATCTTCATGAACTCATAAACTAGAATCTTTTCAATGAATAAATCACATATTTTATCCTATTTTCCATCTTTTAGAGCATATGTCACTGTCTTAAATATTTTTCATAATCTACTATTTCTTTTCCAATTGCATGTGCACTATCCATATGTTCACAAGTTGATAAAAGTTGCAAAGAACCAAAAAATAAGCATGTACCATCCAAGCACGATGTCTTGTAAAATTGTTTTCCATCTCCTATTTCACATAAAATATTGGATATGAATGCCCTTGAAGATCTAGGCGGCTCATTCATTTCATAATCCTGCAAAACAAACTTAGAATGCACAAACACATATATATGCCTAAAAATATCAAAATGGTCAGAAAATTCAATATGTATCCTACAACAACAAGTTGTGCATGTGTGATTTATCTTCACATAAAAAGTTTTACCCATCTCAAAAAATCTTTGACTTATTCAAATTTGAGGATACATACCAATAAATTTTGCAAAAAATTGTGTATGAGTTGAGTCTAAAAAATGTTTCGCATGTGGGTCGTGATTTTGGCTACCAATCCTCCTCCTTACAACATCTCTTTGATTAGGGGAAACATGTGTATTATTTGTCCAAAAATCTTTGATCAATGATTCCAAAGCTTCACCAATTTCTTTATCCTTTTCCAGTAGTCTACCACTAAATGTCCATAACTCATTTTTCCTTGGATCTTCCAATCTCTCACGCCTTAGCATGGCTCTCCTTAGAGTCTTCATTTGGGTACTTATTTTTGTCGATGTACATAATCATCTTATGATATTACTATCTTTGGTGTGTGATTTAAAATCCACTTTGTCATAAGCACTCATTAGATTCTATACAACATTTTTTTCATTTGAATCGTCCATCATTCTTAGCCCAAGAATCTTCATGATAGGCCTAAATCTAAAATTTCTCATCATTTCAACAAATAATTTGCATTGACTTATAATATTTAATTCTTCAAAGAATAATCTCCACATACGATTAACTTTTTTTTGACAAGTACGCTTGTTAATCTTGTCAGGCATTGATTTCAAAATGTTAGTATCAATATCAATCAAATATTTTGGTCTTCTAAAATGAATTATAGAAGGTGTTATAATATCTTCCATTCCCTCAACATTTTGAACATCAACACAAGGTTGAGTTTTTTGCGTATCTTGAACTGAAGATGGTGTGCCTTGGTAATAAGATGCAAAAGATGGAATATCACCTGCTTGATATGTTGATGTTGTGCCTTCAACATGACATGATGGAATGTGTACATTGTCGAATGTACAAATTAGCATTTCTTCAATATGAGATGATGATATAACTCCAACATTGGAAGATGGTGTAGCTTCACAATTCAATTATCTTCTTGAGTGTAACAATCTCATTCGTTCTCTTTGTCTTTTCAATTCTTCCTCTTTGTTTCTTTGTATTGGTGGTTCTTGTTCCTCTTCGAAAGAAAATTCTTCATTATTACTTTGCAATTTTTTTTGTTCACGTAGTAGTTTCATTTTGTCTCTTTTAATTGTCAAATCTCCCTCCCTCTCTTCCGTTGTTTGAGCTTTTGGTTTCTTCCTTGGCATGATGATGATTTCTATATGTCAAATTATTCAAACATCTGAATTACTTACAATTTTGTAAATTACAAATCATTCAAATACATATAAAAATTATAATTTTTTCAATGACAACATAATATATATTTAAAAACTTGTCAAATTTCTAACTATTTCCAAATAACAATTCATTCAAACATAACAATTTCAATGAATTCACTATCTATTAAACAACTTGTCAAATTATAATCAAATTTGTCTCTATATAGTAACAATGATGTTCTCGGGGAATTATGATTTTTACCTCTTTGTAGTGAAGTGGGAAATTATTTTTGGAAATGCGGGCAACTCACATGGATTATGAGTTACTTCTTTATATCAGTGTTTAGGTTGTGGTGATTGTAGGGTGATTGGGGTTCTTTAGTGTGAGGAAACCAGAACCTCATGTTGCAGAGAGTTTGGGGTTTCTTAATTAGAGAAATTTAGGGTATTTGTTGCAAAGATTATGAGGGGAAAGCAAAAATAGGTCGAACCACCTAGTTGTGTGTAATGGAAGAATAAACTAGAGGTTTGGGATATCCTCAAGTGTGGCAATTTTACCAGCTACATGGAGAGACTTAAAGGAAATAATCTTGCTATCACGCACCAGTTTGTAAAATCTTGGAAGGATGGATCGATTTTGGTCAGGAATCAGAGGATGGAGGTTATGGTTGAGACCATTGTGGAGGCTACTGGGTTGGATTTTGACGTGATGAATTTCTACAGGCAAAGGAAGATATCGGACAAGGCAATTGATGATTTTGTTGAGATCGAACAAGAAAGAAACCGTCTGGTTAAGATAGGTACTTCTTACTTTAACCCAGCTTCTGTGTCTCGTCCATGGTAGTTTATTTTCTTTGTCATTATGGAATATTTAACTTTGGATGGTAGATATACCAAATTGTATGGTTATCACTTTGTGCTTGCCAACCATTTTCAACATGATATTAGGGTGAATTTTCCTTCCTACCTGTTGCAATCTCTTACCATTTCTACTCAAGCCATACAACATGACCCAATTGGGGAACATGTATGCCATGAAGGGCTTATGGTTTTGATCATGAATTTTCTCAAATCTAAAAAAATCCAGAAACCAAGGAATTTTAAAGTGGAAGATCAAGATACTGAAGGGAGTATTCAAGAAAAAGGCTATGACTCTGAAACACAAGATGAGGTTGAAGGAGGTCTGGCTAGCCCTAAAATTGGTTCCGATGGCAGCAATAAGAAAAAGAAGAAGAATACTGAGAAGGAGGATTCTGACCAGGAGAGGGAAAGATATTTTGTTGAAGAAATTGTTCACGAGCACATCAAAAATAGGGGAAGCAATAAAGGTAAAGGTAAGGGTTGTCTAGATGAGAGAATGTCTATGCATTCTGATGATGAGCCTTTGGCTCAACGCCTAGAGAGGAAAAGGAAGCTTGTGCGGTATCAAGTCAATAAAAATGTTAATAAAGTTAAAGATGATTGTGATGCTGATTTTGATGAGCAGGGATCTAAATCTGAAGGGGGTGATAGTGGGTTAGGGTTTTCTAAAGGTATGTTTGGCAGCCCGAGCTCTATTCAAAAGGACATTGGCATTTTAAAGCATAAAATGTTTATGCTAAACAAGGAAATGGAACAATTTTCCAAAATGGCGAGAGGGGAAAGAACCCTAGGACAACATATTGACATGCTCTCAGAGGTCATAGGAAATGCTGAAGAAGTTAAAAATTTGATGCATAAGATTCATATGTTGGAAGCTAAACAAAAGGTTATGGACAAGGATATTAGTGGTGTCCAGGGGAAGGTGTCAAAACTTGAATCCAAACTGGGCAACATGGACAAACAGCTTAAGCAGATGGTGGAAAATGTTTCTACCTTCCTAAAGAAGAATGAGGCATGTAAAGACTAGGATGCTCCCTTGGGGGCTAATTCTCAAGGACCTAGTATGCGTACTTGGGCCCATTCAAAGAAGATTGAGGAAACTAGTAGGAAAGACGAGGTCAAAGCTGTTGCTGAAACCATGCATTCTCTGGTGGACCAAGCTGTGAATCTGATCAATACTTCTTAGCTAGTCGATTGGTATTCCTTTACTGGACTTTTGCTATTTTTTCCAGCACTATCCTCTATGACCTCTTTTTGTTGTCTAAGGTATGTTTCATGCTTGGTCTTGGTTTCTTTTCTTTGTAGTTCTTTTCTCTTGCTTGTTCCTAGAACTTTGTTGTTGTATAGGTTTCGGGTCCTTTAAAACCTGCTTTTACTTAATCAAAACAAAGAATATTTAAAAAGGACTGCACTAACCTTTTCTATAGAAAGAATATTCAAAAAGCCTTCAAATAGTGTATCCAATGATTGAATTTGGTGTTTTCTAGCTTCAAATAGAATGAAAGAATGTTCAAAAAGCCTTCAAATAGTGTATCCAATGATTGAAAATGTTGTTTGCTAACTTCCAACACCATGAAACCCATGTTTTCTATCGAAACAATAGAACACACAACAAACAAAAAATAGAATATGGATCAGTAGGGATCCAAACTTTTATTATAACTATTTTTTGGTGTTTTCATATAGTGTGTATGCCCTCTAAAGTGTGTGCACACTATAATGCGTATGCACTATGTGAAAAATTATCTCTCCCTATCCCAGCCTCTCCCATCCCCTACTCTCTCTCTCTCTCTCTCACACTTCTATCCCCTCACCTCACTCTTTCTCATACACACACTCCCATCCCCTATCTCCTTTTCTCACTCTCCCTGTCCCACTGCCTGCTCTCTCTCTCACTCTCTCCCATCCCCTACTCTCTCTCTCATTCTACCACCCCCTACTCTCTCTCTCTCTCCCATCCCCTACTCACACACACACACACAAACACACATTCACATCCCCCCTTTCTCTCTATCCCTCTCCCTCTCCCTCTCCCTCTCCCTCTCCCACCACCTACTCTCTCTTTCACTCTCTCTCCCATCCCTTACTCTCTTTCTCTTGGGCTACTCTCTCTCTCTCTCTCCTCTCCCACCCCTACTCTCTCTCTCTCTCTCTCACAAAATCCCATCCCCCTCTCTCTCTCTCTTGTTCTCCCTCTCCCTCTCTCTCTCCCACTGCCTACTCTCTCTCTCACTCCCTCTCTCTCTCCCAGCCCCTACTCTCTCTCTCACCCCCTAATCTCTCTCTCTCTCTCATCCCCTACTCTCTCTCTCTCTCTCTTACACACTCCCATCACCCCCTCTCTCTTCCTCTCCCTCTCCCACTACCTACTCTCTCTCTCTCTCTCTCATCCCCTACTCTCTCTCTCTCTCTCTTACACACTCCCATCACCCCCTCTCTCTTCCTCTCCCTCTCCCACTACCTACTCTCTCTCTCTCTCTCATCCCCTACACACACTCTCTCTCAGGCTACTTTCTCTCCCTTCCCATCCCCTATTCTCTCTCTCTCTCTCACACACACACTCCCATACCCCCTTTCTCTCCCTCTCCCCACTCCCTCTCCCACTGCCTATTCTCCCTCTCTCTCACTCTCTTTCCCCCATCCCCTACTATCTCTCTCTCCCAAGCTTCTCTCTCTCTCACTCTCTCTCTCCTCTCCCATCCCCTACTCTCTCTCTCACACACACTCCCATCCCCCCTCTCCCACCACTTACTCTCTCTCTCTCCCATCCTCTTTTCTCTCTCTTCCCCACCCCCTACTCTCTCTCTCTCATCCCCTACTCTCTCTCTCATTCTTCCACCCCCTAATCTCTCTCTCTCTCTCTCTCTCTCTCCCATTCCCTACTCTCTCTCTTACACACTCCCATTCCCCTCTCTCATTCCCTCTCCCATCATCTACTGTCTCTCCCATCCTCTCTCTCTCTCGAGCTAGCCTCTCTCTCTCCTCTCCCATCCCCTTCTCTCTCTCTCACACACACTCCCATCCCCCCTCTCTCTCTCTCCCTCTCCCACTCCCCCTCCAACTACCTACTCTCTCACTCTCTCTCTCTCCCATCCCCTACTCTCTCTCTCTCTCTCTCTCTCTCTCCTATTCTCTCTCTCTCACACACACTCCCATCCCCCCTCTCTCTCCCTCTCCCACTCCCTCTCCCACCACCTACTCTCTCTCACTCTCTCTCTCCCATCCCCTAGTCTCTCTCACCCCCACCCCTACTCTCACTCTCTCTCTCTCTCTCTCTCTCTCTCTCCCATCTCCTACTCTCTCTCATTCTCTCACCCCTACTCTCTCTCACATTCTCTCTCTCCCCCATCCTCTACACTCTCTGTCTTACACACTCCCATTCCCCTTGCTCTCTCCCCCTCTCCCTCTCCCATCGCCTACTCTCTCTCTCTCTCTCTCTCTCAGGTTGCTCTTTCTCTCTCCTCTCCCATCCCCTACTCTCTCTCTCTAACACACTCCCATCCCCCCTCTCTTTCTTCCTCCCACTCCCTCTCCCACTACCTACTCTCTCTCTCACTCTCTCCCTCCCATCCCCTACTCTCTATCTCATTCTCCCACCCCCTACTCTCTCTCTCTCTCTCTCTCTCTCTCTCTCTCTCTCTCTCTTACACACTCCCATCCTCCCTCTCTCTCTCCCTCTCCCACTCCCTCTCTCATCGCCTACTCTCTCTCTCTCTCTCTCTCTCTCTCTCTTTCTTTCTCTCTCTCTCCTCTCCCATCCCCTACTCTCTTTCTCTCACACACATACACACTCTCTCTCTCATCCCCCCCTCTCTCTCTCTCGCTCACCCTCTCCCACTCCCTCTCCCACCACATACTCTCTCTCTCACTCTCTCTCTTCTATCCCCCCTCTCTCTCGCTCTCCCTCTCCAAGTCCCTCTCCCATTCCCTACTCTCTTTCTCTCTTGGGCTTCTCTCTCTCTCCCTCCCTCCCTCCTCTGATCCCATCTCCTACTCTCTTTCTCACACACACTTCCATCCCCCCTCTCTCTCTCCCTCTCCCACTACCTACTCTTTCTCTCTCTCTCTCGCTCTCTCTATCTCGCTCTCGCTCTCCCTCTCCCTCTCCCACCACCTACTCTCTCTCTCTCTCACTCACACTCTCTCTCTCCCATCCCCTAAATCCCTCTCTCTCTTTCTCCCACTCCTACTCTCTCTCTCTCTCTCACTACCTACTCTCTCTCTCTCTCTCACTGCCTACTCTCTCTCACTCTCTCTCTCTCCCATCCCTTACCCTCTCTTTGGCTACTCTCTCTCTCTCTCACACACACACATCCCCTCCTCTCTCTCTCTCTCACACACAATCCCATCCCCACCCCTCTCTCACTCTCGCTCTCTCACTCTCTCTCCCATTGCCTACTCTCTCTCCAATCCCCTACTCTCTTTCTCATTCTCCCAGCCCTACTCTCTCTCTCTCCCCCATCCCCTAATCTCTCTCTCCCACCTCATACTCTCTCTCTCACTCTCTCTCATCCCCAACTCTCTCTCCCATCCCCTCTCTCTCTCCCTCTCCTATTCCCTCTCCCACTGCCCAATCTCTCTCACATCCCCTACTCCCTCTCCCAACCCTAATCTCTCTCTCCCACTCTCTCTCTCTCTCCCTTTCTACTCTCTCTCTCTCTCACACACACACTCTCTCTCCCTCTCTACTCTCTCTCTCTCTCTCTCTCTCCCATCCCCTACTCTCACTCTCTCTTTCACATCCCCTACTCTCTCTCTTTGCCACCTCGTACTCTCTCTCTCACACACACTCTCTCCCATCCCCTACTCTCTCTCTATCTCTCTCTCTCTCTCTCACACACACTCCCATCCCTCTCTCTTTCTCACACCTCCACTCTCTTTCTCTATCCCTCTCTCCCTACTCTCTGTCTCTCACTCCCTTTCTCTCTCTTCTCTCCCATGCCCTACTCTCTCTCTCTTATACACAACCATCCCCTTCTCTCTCTCTCTCTCTCTCACACACACACACACACACACACACACACACACACACACTCCCATCCCCTACTCTCTCTCTCTCTCTCTCTCTCTCTCTCTCTCTCTCTCTCTTTGTGTGTTTCTCCCTCCCTCCCTCCCTATCCCACCTCTTACTCTCTCCCCATCTTCTAATCTCTCTCATTCTCTACTCTCTCCGCCTCTCTCCTTCTCTATTGAAATTTAGGCTTCAAGAGTGCATACATACTAAAGCGTGTATGCGCTATAAATGCCTAAATTTTAAAATGCTTTAAATAGCATGTGTGTGCTATTGAGTGCACGTGTTATTTAAAGCTTTGGATTCTACCAAGCCTAAGGCTTGGTTTTGCCTTGGGGATCCAAACCAAAGGTTTGGAGTCTCTAAATTGGTCTGAGACATGTTTTGCTGCAAACATACAAAAAATTATTGATTTTTCTTGTGTGCTCCCCTTCAAGTTTCCTCATGGTTAAACATCGATAAAATCAGGTTACATGACATTGTAGGTCTTTGTGTTAGTTATATAACCATATAGTTTATTTTTTATTTCAACTATTTCAAGCCTTTCAACTATAATTTCTTTTGAATGTATGTCCATTTTCTGTCAAAAACCAATGTGTACTAATTGGGATGTAGATTTTAGATCATTCATTGAATTTCATAGCAACTTAGTTTTTTAGAAACTGGACTCCATTCTACACACTTTGAGAAAAAGAAGTTTTGATTTTAGATTAGTTTTTAATCATATCTATGGGGAGCACACAGATATTTCACATTTTTGGGATGTGTCCAATTAAAAAATTCATTAAAAAAAAATACACATTATAAAATTACCTAAAAACTCTAGAATAAACTACATAGTGTTAGGTAACTTTTGACCAGAGTGATTAAAAATTTTCAAGAAAAAAGATTTTTTTTTTAAGGGGGCCACACTTTGTACTGTATTTAAAAAAAAAAAAAATAGTACCACTTTCTATGACCCCCTTTTTTGAGGACCTAAAACTAAACCATTTTGAAATAAAATTAGTAGTTTATAAACTAGATTCAAAGAAATACTACTTTTGTTTTTGTCATATCTTAAAATTTTGAGCGTAACTATCTTCAAATTCTTGTCAAAATTCAGAAATTGTTGATTTTAGAAAAAATGTGGCCACTTATACCCCCTTTTGGCATCACAACTTGGTGCACTTACCCAAATCACAATACATTTAAGAATCATTTAATCACAATCACAATACAATTTGAAAAGAGGTTACGTTCATTAGACACTTAATATTATATTTGAAAAATATATTCACCCACACTCTTATTTAAAACGATACCATATTTATTAAATGTTGATCATGTATTTAAGCACTAGCAATAACAATATTATTTAGTCTTTTTAAACTCTTTTTTAATATCATAAAATATAAATAATCTCGTAATACTAGTTTGTAATTTTTAAAATCTTATAAATTAGAACTAATCTAAATATTGTATAAATGTTATAGAAAAGTTGTAGTGCCCATCTATAGTTTGCTTTTCTATTATACTTATTAAACTCTTTTATGCATATTTCATAGATATGTTAGTTTCAAGGGTATTGGATTTATAATTATGAAATTTTTTCATGACTTGGATTACATATATATCAATAAAGAATTACTTAGTTGATTATATTTCACATGTTTATTGATGATTATGATTATTAGTGCATTAATGATGCTTTAATGATGATTATTTCATATTTGTAATGATGCATTATTTTATCTGAACGTTGGGTGTTTGACTTATAATTATTATGGTACTTACCTCATACTTGCATATGTATGGTGTGTGTGTCTGTTTTATCTTTTTGTTTGTTGTGTTTGATGTGGTTAAGGGAGGGAGTCATAGTCACCTGCTAGTCAGGATCTATATGATGTACCACTCCCTATCATTGCTTGTTTAGTTTAGATATATTTATATACATGTACATGTTCATCTTTTATGCAAAATGTAGGTATCGGGCATCGACTTCCGTGAATTGCTAAGATGAGCGTGCCCTATCACAATAATTCAATAGTAAGAATGGAGAGATAATGTTCAGGTCCAATCCTAACCATAGCCTAAATACTTATCTTGCAAGGAGGACTCGTAACTGACTTTCCATCGTTTTTAAAACCTATGAGTTTATCTTTGTCTATGTTGTTTGATTTTGAGTTTTGATATGTTTTGGTAATGTTGTTTTTATGTGAATTTTGCTATGTGATTTATTTGGTAAATGATTTAATTATAATATTTTGGTTAATCATATAATATTAAGAATTATTATATATTATTTGATTAAAAAAGAAAATATTAAAGTATGAGAATATTTAATTAATTAAAAATAAATTAAATATGTGCTTTAATTTAAAAGTCTTCATTTAGAAAATTAGTTAAAGAGAATAAAATATGATGATATTTAATTAATTATTAATTAATTAAATATGTACTTCAGTTTTAAAAAATTAATTAAAAAGTTTAATTTAAAAAGTTGGACAAAAAGAGATAATTAAAATATTAAAATATTAAAGATTTAATATTGCTTTATTATAATTATTTATTTAATAATAATTAAATTAGAGTTACATTTAAATAATGAGCTTTGATTATTATTATTAATTTAAATAATAAACTATGCTTTAATTAGTGCTTGCACTAATTAATAAGTGGAGGAAAAGAAAATATAAAAGAATATTTTAATTAAAAAGTTTTATAAATGTGCATGAAAGAATTATATTTAAAAGATTTGATTAAAGTTATAATTTAGGTGTATTTAAATTTATTTGAATAATAATTTATTTAGGAGTTTTATTTTTAATAAATTCTAAATAATATTATTAGTTAAATTCTAAATAATATTATTAGTTAAATTAATAAATATTATATTAAAAACATCGCAAGATTTCATAAGAAAGAGAAAACTTTAATTTAATAAAGTTTATTTTAATTAAATTGCATAAAGTGTGTGCCTGAAAATTAAAATTTAGTAATTAAAGACAAAGGGTTTTCGCATGATTGCATGATAAAAGCCTTGACTTGGGAGAAAAACTCTTTATTAAAGAAATTAAAGCTCATTTCTAGATACAATTTGGGAGTGAAAATTCAGAATGGGATCAAAAAAATTATTGAAAGTTTCAGAGGGTTTGGATTTGCATGCACTCATAGATTATCTCAAATTTTAGCTGTGGTTCTGGAGGTAGGGTTTGAAAACCCATTGTAGAATTTTATTGAAAGATCTTCTACTTCATGTCTCCTTGGGTGTTTTCTTATTGCTTATTAATTTAATGTAGTGATTGTTGAATAAGAAATTATGTTGTAGATTTTGAAAAAGGAAAATTTATTAATCAAGAAAACTTGACTGCAGAAAAATATAGAAAAACTATAGAAAATTATTGTGACTGTATTCTTATAAACCTCTTTCTTATATAATGAAAATTTGATTATTGAAAATTGGAAGAAAAACAATAAATTGAACAGTTGAGATTTCAACTTTAAATTTGTCATTAGAACCATGAGATTATCATTAATTTTTTAAATATAGATAAATATTATTCTTATATCTAAAATAATTTAATTCCAAAATTTATTGGAAAAAGGAAAAAAAATTAATTGAAAGGAAAACATGTTGTGCATGTGGAAAAAAAATGCTAAAAATAGAAACTAAGTATAGTAAGGTTACATGCATCTGAAAATAAATATGCTAAAAATAGAAAGCTAAGTATAGTATGGTTATATGCATGTGAAAACAAATATGCTAAAAATAGAAAGCTAAGTATAGTATGGCTATATGCATGTGAAAATAAATATGCTCAAAATAGAAAACTAAGTATAGTGGGGTTGCATGTGAAAACAAATATGCTAAAAATAGAAAAATAAGTATAGTATAGTTGCATGATTTAAGAGATCAAAGACATGCAAAAATACTAATTGCATGTTTATTCTTATTTAATATAACTAAATTTTTAGATTTATTTATTTAAAAAATTAATTAATTAATTAAAAATAAATTAGTTAATTAAAAATAAAAATTTTAAATTATTTATTAATTTTAAAATTTTTTAATAAATATTATTCATTTAGTTAAAGTGAATGTTAGTAATATTAGTGATTCTTTAAGTCTATATTAATAATTTAATATTTATTAATGCAAAAGAAAGTTAATAACTAAATATTTATAATTTTATTATATTTTTAGAGAAGTTGTGGTAGAGTTTACTTTGTAATCATTTAGTTAATAACTAGTTGACTTTGTGAGAGAAATTATAAACAATTAGATTAAATTTATAATTTTATCTCTAGTTGCATTATGAATTAAAGGAAAAGTAAATATTAATATTAGACTTAAGTGGAAGTCATATTAATATTTTAGAAATTGAAATTAATATCAATATTTAAATATAAAAATATACATTTATGTTATTAATTAAATAATTTATAATTCAAGATTTTTTAAATTAATAATATGATAATATCACGTGATATTTTATATACACAAAAAGATTGGATATTTAAATACTTATTATTTTAAATAAGTATATTAGCATAACAATTTATATTAAAATGTATATTCTTACTTTATTTCTAAACACATTCTTATGACCTGAACTAAACAAGAGAAATTGGTGGATTTAGATCATGTGGCTGAAACCTATGTGTTTTCTAATATTCTATTTATAGTCTTATGATGTTTATTTTCATGATGATTTTTCTTTGTGGGTTGTTTAGTTGACCAAGTTAGGATGTGAACTAGAGGCGGTTTTTTAGATTTCTTTTATGATTATTTGACTAGATGGCATGATGAGCTTTATGATTTGAATTGAGATTTATGTTTTAGGAGCTTTATTCTATTGAGCATTCATGAGAACTTAGGTTTTGGAAACCAATGTTATTTTGGGTTCCTAAGTGGGGCGTTACAAAAGTTATCATCTTAATACGTTTGAAGAATAAAAATCACAATGAAAATAGTAAAAAAAATATTTAAAAAAAAAATACAAATACATTCTAGTTCGACTACTTGAACCTTAGGAAAATAACATGACTTGAAATAAGAGCTCTAATAGAGCTTGAGTTTGTGCCTTTTGGTTGAATGGTTAAGCCCTAGTTATGAATAGGGAAAAGTATAAAAAAAAATAAAAAAACTCAAAGTGTCAAATATCTATGTTAGAATAAATGCTATCAAAACAAAGGTTATTTAATCAAGCTTCACCTAAAAGGAGGGTGCATGTGAATCATTTTTATATTTCTTCTCATTGGTTGTTCATAACTTTACTATTGTTATTATTGTTTTTCTATGAGAAATAATGATAGAATTCACAATCTTGTATGAAGTTAGTAAAACAAGCCTTAAAGATCACAAAATTGTAGCTGAAGCCGATAGGCATTCTATATTCACAGAATGGAGGAGTAGGATGATGTGAGCGTGTTAATGTTAACTTTTATTCTTTTAGCTTAAATTGGACAACAATATATATGGCAAAAGTTTAAATCTTATTATAAATATAATATACTTTTTAAAACAATTTAATAAATATCACATAAAATATTCGTTTAAATTATAATATTTGAAAATATAAATCATCCATTTTTAAGAAATTAAAATAAGTAAAAAAAATTAATAAATGGAGATAAATGAAATATAAATAATTTTAGATGTAGTAAAGTAAATTAAAATTATTTTGTAGTGATATCTATCGACATTTCTTTAGATAGATTTAGATAGATTTATTTAAGATATGTCTTCCTTGAAGTTGAAAAGTAGTGTTGGTTTGTTAGTAATATGTGAATTGATTTTTTTATGGATCTTATTTATGTTAAATCATGTTTATGGGAAAAATATCATAATGATCCATCAAGATATATACAACATATTATATATATATGACCATGACTATTAGTATATTTGTATTTTTTTCTTTCTAATTTTTTTTTTTTTTTTTCAAATATATAAATATCAATGTCAACTATTTGATTTAAAATTTTGAAAATATTTACATAAATATTAATAAACTATAAAAACTATTGATTTTACTTAATTAATAAAAATCAATAATAACTTTTAATCAATTAATAATAACAAAAATTAATAATAGAAATGAAATAGGATAATAAAAATATTTCAAAGCATAGATATATATTTAATTTATTTAAAAATAGTTCTCCCAAACAAAAGCAACAACCATTACAGGTTTCATTAAGTTCGAAAAACAAGATAGCAATTAATTTAGCAATTGGTAAATTAATTAGCTCTCAGATGGTCGAAGAGAAATGACAGCAATAGCAACACGACCTTCAAGCGAGTGCCATCTTTGTTTTTCCTTAATTTTCTATTGTAAAAATATAAATAAGCCCAAAAAAATTCTCACAGGACCAATTAGAAAATGAGAATTAACACAGCATAATAGATTTTTTAACTCTAACTTTAAGAACATTGGAATAAAACATTAGTTTTTTAAATCTAACTAATGCTGAGAACATTAGTTCCCTGCCTTATGCAGGACTAATAATTGAAACTTATGAAAACCATACAATGTCCACTAATTGAATATAAATCATAAATCACAATCAGCTGATAGCATCATAGTATGATAATTAGAGACCAGCCTCATCTTACAAGATTGTGGACATAGCAAAAGATCATATTTCATGGATCATATTGAAGATAAATTAGGGAGAATTTCATTGATGAATAGGAAGAGAAGAGTTTGACTGTCTATGTTAATAGACAAGCAAACTGAATAAACTTTACACTGCTCTTCCATTAAAAAGTAATTTTTTTTGGATGGATGATGTTGACAGTAATTTTTGTTTGGATGGATGATGTTGACAGAACACATTCGGTATTATATTGACTGGGGTTTACTAGATATAAGCCTCACCCACTTCACCTCATATCTATCACAAAAAGACTCCAAATCAGACCCCAGCGGCTAAAAACTACAAACTATACTCCTGCAGATGGGCCCATTTTTTTTCTCAGAATTCTCACTCCCATGTATCTGCACAATAACAAGACAATATTTATACTATAGTTTCCAAAGAAGTAGAGAACTGTAGTCTTCAAGCAAGAAGAATTAATCTTATCAGTTTTCTATAATTCATTTGAAATGTAAATTTTGGTTTCTAGATTTGATTATGCATGTTTTTTTAGCGTCAATATTTCGGATCACACTCTGTGATCCATCATTAGAATGAGAGAATGCAAAAATCAAATATCAACATTTCGGATCACACTATGTAATCCATCATCAAGATGAGAGATTGCAAAAATGAAATATCAACATTTCGGATCACACTCCATGATCCAGCATCAGGATGAGAGAATGCAAGAATGAATTATCAACATTTCGGACCAGACTCCATGATCCATCATTAGGATGAGAGGATTTAGGAATTCCTGCATTCTCTCATCCTAATGATGAATCATGGAGAATGATCAGAAACATTGATGCTCAAAAAACATACACAATCAAATCCAGAAAACCAAAATTTACAAGCAAGAAGAAATCATACCTTCCAAGCATCATCACAGTGGCCTGAGGATTAGTTCCTGGAGAGAAGAGAAAAGTAGATCCATCAATGACTCTAACACCATCTGCTCCAATGAGTCTAAAACTTCTATCAACAACACTACCCATCTGACATCCTCCATGATAATGCCAAATTGTAGTCACAGTATCCTTACAAAACTGCTCTAATGATCCCCATCCCTCCGTGTTCTTGGGAGTTAAATTTATAGGAGCATAAAAGCTTGAATTCATGATCTCGGTCAGACTCATACCATGGGGAATGAATTTCTTCACTGTGGGGGAGTCAAGGATCTTTTGGATGGTCCTTAATCCTTTCACACAACTATGTAGATCCATTGGATTATCATAGTAATTGAATTTCACAATTGGATTGTCTTTAGCATCTGTACTGTTATCCAACCTCAGATAACCTTTGGAAAGGGGCCCTTTGGTCTTTTGCAGAATAATTCCACTCTTCTTTCTTGTACCCTGTTTCCACAACACACAGAAAATCAGTCACCTATTATTGTAATATGTATGAAATGAATTAGGCTAGAGCCTAACGGTAAGTTGTGGGCCTCTCATCTGAAAGGTCTTGTATTGGAGTCTGCTTGATCTTAAGACATGATAATAATTAATTTCAACAAATAATAATAAATAAAGAATCAAGATTTTGGCCCATTACCTATAAAAAAAAAATGCATGAAATGAATAATAAATGTACATCAATAAATACCGTTTCAAATAATTTGAATCCACTGCATGTCTCTATGTAGCTTCCAAATTCGGTGATGCCCACAACTTGAATGAGAGAGACTGGGACATCAGTTGTAAAGGGTACAAAAATGGCATTCATGGGATTGTCAGCCATGCCTTTTCCCACTGAAGGCTGGACCATTATCACTTTTATTCCCATGGACTTCAATTCTTTTGAAGGACCAATCCCACTGAGCATAAGCAACTGTGGGCTTCCCAAGGCACCAGCTGATAGGATAACCTCACTTTTATCTCCCTTCAAAAATACTTGGTGCTCTGCTCCATCTGCATCTCTGAAAACTACTCCTCTCGCTTTTGGCCTTGTTTTATCTGCAAAAAGAGTATGTAAGTGCAATGAAAGAAATGGGCTTCTAAAAACTAAAGAATTGATATATGTTTTTCATTAGATACGTGGGAAAACAAAATTCTAAAGCAAGAACAAGATACAGAATCTTTAAAAAACTACCCCATGACAAAATATGTACAAACCATACAAAAACATGCCCATACCATCTGTCTGAACCATAATATGTACAAACCATACAAAAACATGCCCAAACCAGCTGTCTAAACCATACTAAAGTAAGACAAAAACATGTCCAAACCATTTTTTTTAATCAGATAAACTTAGGTTTTGAAAGGACCCAAACCATTTATTATCATTCTTTTCTAGTTTCTTAAGACCTAGCATACGATTGAGCTATATTTTTCTTAGACTTGTTGCTCTGCTCCATTCACATATCTGAAAACATCTCTTCTCAGTTTTGGTCTCGTTTTCTACATAAACAGAGTATGTCAAAATTAAAGAAATTTATGTTTCGATAAGTGGGAAAGAAAAACTTTAAAACAAGAAAAAGGATCTGGATTTTTAAAAAAATTAGCTGTCCTAAAATAAAACAAAACATTCAATGAGAACAGATTTCCACAATTTATGATAATTATCTGTAAGAATTTCTGGATTTGATTGTGAATAGTTTGTTTAGCATCAACATTTCGAATCACACTCCGTGATCCATCATCTGAATGAAACCAAGCATAAGAGAGCATAAGGAGAAATGATCACAGCTGGAATCAGCATAAGAAACTTGCTGCTCTGCTTGAATCACACATTTTTCTTATACTCTCTTAGACTTTGTTTCATCCTGATGATGGATCAGGACTATGATTTAGAAATGTGGATGCTACACAATCAAATCCTTAAGTTCTTGTAGATAAGACAAACCATGTTCAAAGGTTACAAAAACATGCACAAACTATATATCCAAACTATCCTAAATCAAGACAAAAACCATGTCTAAACCATATCTATTTTCTATTAGATAAACTCAGATTTGAAAGAGCCTGAACCATATAGGTAATCTTTCTTTTCTAATTTCTTAATTCTAGCATATAATTGAACTGTATCTTTTCTTGAGACTTGTTGCTCTGCTCCATCTGCATCTCTGAAAACAACTCCCCTCACTTTTGGTCTCCTTGTCTAGTATGTCAAGTGCAAATAAAGAAATGGTATTCATTTATATTTTTTATTAAAATAAGCAAGGTCTTGAAAGGATCCCAGAACATATTTCAAAGTATAAAACAACCAAAAATAAAATCAGTCCCAGAAATAACAAAACTGGACAACTAGCCAAGAAACAGCACAGAGCTGGAACAGATTAGGATTCATCCAAGCTTGAATCTGGCCTTCATTGTTATTGTTGTCCTTAGATATGAACAATTCATTGTTATTGTTATCCTTAGATTTAAACAATTCATACATCTTTTTAATAAAACAAAATTTGCAAACTGGAAAACAAAAAACTGGACTATTAGCAAAGAAACAGCAGAGCTGGAACATATCAGAATACATCCAAATTTGAATGTGAACTTCATTATTGTTATTGCTCTTAGATTTAAAAGAATTCATATATATTTGTTATTAGATAAAACAGAAAAATGAAAATTGCAAACTAGAATACAACACCCTTGAAATCTTTTAGCAAAGACAAAACATGCCCAAACCACCAAACCAATCTAAAACAAGACAAAACATGCCCATATCATATACCTCTTGTAATAGATAAACTGAGATTTTTCAAATCATATACCTTTTGTAGCGAAAAGAAGACGTTGAACAGTTGCATAGAGCAAAACTGTGAGTTTTCTTGGATTGGCACGTTGAACAAGAATATGAGCAGCTGTAGAGCGATGTCCAGTGCTATTAAAAAGTGTACCACCAAACTTGGTACCAGGGATGTGGTCATATGTGAAGCCATTGTAAGGAGAAACACCTGCCTCCAGGAGACCTTTCGCTACTGCATCCTGCCATTCATTTTGAGGAGGTCGATGAGCTACTACACTTTCCACCCAACGAAAAGACTCTTCCGCCAACCCAGGTTCCAATCCCATGGCCCTCACCTCACTTGAACTCGCACGTGTATAAAATCCTGCATTGAGACAAGTACCTCCTCCCAAAACTCTTGCTCTTGCATTTATCACCTGCTCCAATAATGTTTGTCCAATTAGTTACCACTGGATTCAACTGACAGAACATATCTCAAGTTAATGCTTAACAGTGAAGGAAGTTATAGTTGCATGATCCTTCTAATAATTGTAACGCCATCAAATTTATTATATTTGTGAGAGAAGTTTATTTGCAGAGCTTTAAAACAATTGTGCATTTAAAGAGGAACGACCAATTCTGTAAATAGATTTTTTATATCAAATCTAACTTAACTGGTTAATAACGTAGGATTCTGTTCAAAACCTACGTGAATTTTGATGATCAAAGATCAGTAGAGACTTTTTTCCCAAAAAAAGGAGCCGAATAATTCACAAATCTTCTCCATGTACTCTGGAACTCCACCCGATAGTATTAATTTTTGATAATATTATGTATGATCTTGATCATTTAAACTAGGCTAAAAATATAAAAATGGGTACTCTGCCATATAGAAATCTTTGTCTTTACTATTAAAGGAAAGAAAAACAGAGTACTAGAGCATGAAGTAAAAGCGTACGAGGAAGTACTAGTACAAGGAAGACAAAAAGTCATGGTTATGGACTGCCAACCCTGGTATCTTTAGGTCATTGATAAGCCTTCTGCCTACCCATTCCATACATATGTACTACATTTGAAGGGTTTTCAAAAACATAAAAAAGGAAAATTATGTTTGCTAATAAACATATAAATTATTTACTACCTTCAGGTTTAGACAGTTTAATAATAAAGTGCTTTTGAGTGTAAGACTCTACTAAATGTATTATGCTAGCTTAGAATTTTTTGAAATTGATTATATAAGAATTTTTTCTTCCACAGAGTTTAGTAGAGATAAATTGGAGAAAATATAATCCAACATCCTGTATGAAAACAGTCAGAAAAGAAAAAGAAGGTATGATGTTTATGATTCAGCATTACGATGAACGTACTATGAAAACGATTTGAAAAGAGAGAGTAAAATATCTATGAGCTAACAACATAATGAACATAGTATGATTGAAGAAATATACTTACATGATTAAATCTAAAACCCAATATAATATTAAAGCTTTTGAATGTGATTGTACAAAGTACTTTTTCTGTGAATGTTTTTTATCATGTTTATCATCCCACGTGATGATGAACATAGCCAGAAAAGAAAATATGTTCCAGCATCATGATCAAGACAATCAGAAAAGGGTAAAATATGATATCATGATTGATAAAAATATGACCAAATTCGAAAAAAAGCCAATATTTACATTGTTTTTATATATGTGTTTGACCCTTTTATGGTTGACAGAGGTGTTTACAGGTTTGCATGAAAGATTTCCTTCAAATTTACAAAGAAAGAAAGATAAAAGCACACTGTATTGAATAGTGCTAAATCCAATTTACTAACTAACTTGGACAGCGCCATGAAAACACATTCAGCACAATCTGTTGACACAGAGAAAAGAGTGATGCCATTGTAATTTGAATCTTACCCCATCTTCAGATATAAAAAGCTGGGTGGGCGAGCGGTCTGAATCAAAATCAAACAAATTTAATTCAAAATTCTCCATGCTGAATATCTTTCCATTACCAAGCGGGGATCCACCTCTTTCCAAAAGAAGAACAGACATCTTCTGAGACAGAGTAGCAGCAAGAGTACACCCTGCTGTACCTCCCCCAACAATTATAAAATCATACTTTGATTTCTTCCATTGCCCCTTTTTTGCTTCTTTCACAAATGAATGATGTCCTGAAAAACCATTAAACAAAAGAAAAAACATTTGAGCTTCAAACATAACAATGACTCCCACTAGGTAGTACAAAAGCTTTGAAATAAAAAACATAAGATACCAACCTTTTACAGACGTACATAGAGCATTAAAGATGAGGCAGAAAAACAAAACACATGTTTTAACACCCATTTCAAGCCTAGCTCCAACCCTTTCAACTTTCTCCTGGAAATGGCATATTTATTCTCCTCTCAAAGAAAGTGCTTTGACATAAATAATAGTTCATTAGAATCTTTATGATTCATCTACCAAGCTCACATATTTCAATGTTTCTGGTTTGCTCACCAACCCACAATGGTGTTTCAGATTAATTGAAGCCATGCAAGACTTGGGAACGTGCACATCTGGCATGCAATAATGGATAAAGTGAACATCTGGAAATAAGAACCCAGCGGCCATTTATGTGTTGCAGGGCATCATGACATACACTTTCTTGTTCCAAATTTTTAAAATTCAATTCTGTATTGATTCAATAAAAATCAAAACATAAAATATTCTATTCAATTGATCAATCTTCTACTTATAAGTTATGTCTACCTCACAGGGCTGTACTAAATGCTGGCCACCTTTCTACAAGACTCCTCCTAATGGAAGATATGACATGCTAAATGAAGTATACAGCAATAAATTTGTGCTGTTTTTTTGTGAGATTGATTTAGTTGTGATTAATGGGTTGGTGGAGAATTAACTCACAAGATTTTGAGGAATTAGCTGGTTAATGCGTTCTTCGTCATCTTCTCGTGGGTTTTTCTGCCATAAGTTTACAGTTAGTTAAGGCAGTAGCCGCCGACAATCAGGAAAATGGGGTTAAAAAACTCGGACTTTCTGAGAGCTTCATTGAATGTGAGAAACTAGGTTCATTTATAAGAGATAAGCATTCAAGGAATTTCACATGGTTCCATACAAGTAGCCTGTGAATCTCATCATAGTAACGTGTTCCAAAACGATGGAATTGATCACAAAACCATAGCCTTTGTGGTGAAGATATGTCTAAGCTGAAGATATTAATGATATTTGAGTTTTGCATATCATAATGGATTTTTGTTCTGTTTTTTATAATGGTGTAAAAATATATAAATTTATGGTATTTCTGTGGAGAGTAAAGAGTTTGTTAATAGCGTGTTCTTTACATTTATTTTGTTGCTCTATACAATAGAAGTGGCTATCAGACCAACTAAAATGCAGTTCATATGAAAGGAGAAATTTTAAGAAAAAAAGTGTTGTCTTTTGCATTAATTGGTTTTAGATCGGTTGATAGTTGTTTCCCTATACAATATGTTACATGTGTTTCAATGTGTAACTCTTTGTTAGACTATTGGAGAGGACAACAAATAATTCTAAAGAACATGACACATTTTACTTTATTTTTATACAATAATCATTGGACTTCAACTAAACATAATGATACACATAAGGAAACCCAATATAATGATGCAACATATCAATACATATGCATAAGTGCTAAATATTAAAGCATTGCATTGCCCCATTGTAGGCTCCCCAACATCACTACTAAGCAACACATAATCATGTAACTAGACAAAATTAATCATAATTAAATGATACACAAGTTAACATCATTAAATTATATTCATTTTAAATCTCAAATACAACTAATACTATTTCCATAATAACACATAAGTAAATATTGATAGTTGATTCCCACTTCAACCTATCTAACTCTAAACATTACATATAAATAAGTCATTGTTGCATGGACACAATTATACTTAATGAATCTCCTCAAGGGGTATACATTTACAATGTCAATAATCAATAATATATACTATCATACAAATATATAATAGAAGTCATTTGACCAAAGGAAGTTTGAAACTACAACAAGGGTATCATGAAGATCTAGAGTCCATGCAAAAGATCACAAACCTATAAACAAACTACAAAAAATAAATAAAATTATTAATCAACCATGTGGGACCTTGAGAATTGCCCCTCTAGGCGAGGAGATAGACACAAGGCCACACAACAAAAAAGCCAAAGAATGCAACATGACTATAACACATAACAAGAATATCATAAAGAGAAACCAAGATATATCACAAAGGGTATATAAGGGATACATACAAGATACCAACAGGGATAATAGAGGTGAACCATAAAGTTGACTGAGGGAATTTGAAGGCACAAGTCAAAGAGTGTCATCACATAGCTCCCTACTATAGTAGGTTACCTTGGTAGTCTCTTTTTGGAGACCATCCCCAAGGTGTGAACTTATGTAGAACCAACAAGCTTTCATGAGGACAAGGAAGTCAATTGACTATCTTAGTACCACATAGGTAACCACATGGAAAGCTTGGACTTCTCCAACCTATATATGTTCCATATAGAATTTCTCATCATCACAGTAAGAAAACGTCATTATCTTGATTAATATGTGGGCATATGCACCAAGTTGTGGTACCAAAAAGGTGACACATTTTCTTTTTTTCTTTTGAAAGCCATAGTGTGATCATACTACCTTCTACATGAACTGAGCCACAGGCTTGGGCAATTCAAAAAGGTCAATGTAGTGTGATTGCACTGATGGAAATTTTTAATAAATCGCAAGTCCATGACTTTTTCCCTCATTCCACTCAATTTATTTGCTCTTTCCCCATTTTCTACAACCCCAAGGAGTCTGTATGTGCTATTGTTTGCTGATCACGTCCCCTCCACATGCTAGCAATGCCTTCTCATTGTTGGAACTCACAAGTTTGAAGAAGAGGTATGGATTTGAACCCTTGTTTTTGTTAAATTATATGCTTTTTTTAAAATTATTTTTTCCCATTTTTATTCAAGTTAGTGTAGTTTATTAAAGTACTATTGTTTATATGTCAGGTAATGTTCAAAATGCTCCACCAAATCCACCTACAAATAATCCACCAATCCAACAACCAAACCTTCCACAAAATCAACTTGAACAACCATTTCCTCCACCACTTCCACCAACTCAAATACCTCCTATAGGGACTCAAGATAAATTTTTGAATGAAATAGAAAAAGGAAAAACATAATTAGAATCAATTATTAGGAGGTTAAAAGGCAAGAGCCTACAACACATTAGTAAATTGTGAGCCTCTCATCGGGGAGGTCTTCAGTTCAAATCTACTTGAGATTAACACATAATAATAATTAATCTAACAATAATAATATAAATGAACGATAAATAATCTAGGCTTCGGCCGATTACCTATCAAAAAAAAATAAAAAATTAAGAGGTTAAAGGATTCACTTCAAAAAAATCCTGGTAGGGCACAATTGGCAACATCCCTTGAGACTACTATAACCCAAATATCTTATGTTAGCGGCTAGTTAAATATATGGAAGAATAAAAGAGAAAAAAAAAATGATATTATGCTGATAAATTATCATATGATGATGTTAAAAAGAAAGGAATTACAAAAGATGACATATGTACTTTGTTTTAAAATCTAGGAGAAGAAGATGCCATAAGAACTACTACTAAAAGGTTCCCCATCTACTGGTGCATAAATGAGGATATAAAAATAAACTTTTGGGATAGATGGTGGATGGTTTTTGATGCCCCTCTTTGCAATAATCATGAGGTCCCAAGGTATTTTTAAAATAAATTTTATTGTGAGTTTATCCTTGGGGAGATCCCCAATTATTTTGATATGCATACATCTTAGAGTAGAGGTGGGGGGTCGTCATTTTAGAGGCCAAGGGTACTTTGTGACCCTAATGCACCAAGGGCACTTGTTGGTATCAAGAAGGTGGAGCATATTATTGTTCCTTTTGTTGTGAAGGAACACAGAGGCAAACACACTAGGCACTATTGGTGCATTGAGTTAGAGCCTATTTTAGACTGCATCATCCTTTGCTTGCAAATGAGCCTCGTCATCATAGAGGCCATATGTTCATGTCATGTGAAGCTCTATGCACATTTCACACTTTTGGCAGAAAGGATGTGGATGATGGGATGAAAACATATGACTTCCTCAATGACACATTTAGCATTGATACATAGGTAAATATTAATAATTATATTAAACTATCTTGATCACATCTTGAATATGTGTATACATGATTAACTAATAAATTGGTATTTCTTGATGTTGTTCAGAATTCAGGGCCCAAGTGTTGCTAGTAGTAGCACTGAACCCTTGATTAGACTGTACACCACGTCAACAACTCGACAGATATGTATTAATTTAATCATTTAACTGATACATTTATTTATAATGTAATCATATCAAAGGTTGACCCAAAACTTGTATCTATGTGCATTAGTTCTTTGGTGGACCATCTACTTTCACGTTAGACTCTGAGTGTGGGCATGGTACCAATCATGACAAGATGCATTTTTTTCACGTTTATTTGATTCAACTGACTATGTTTATTTAATAAGTTAATTAGTAATCAACTAATTGACTTATTATGATCATATGTAGAGTTAGGCTACTGGTCACGATGTTGTTGACCTGGGCTCACTTGGATTTCAAATGACATCATTTTCCCCACAAGCATATACATGTATTATGCATTTTTATTTGTACAAATTCAAGGAATCCTAATTGAACTCATTGGCTTCACAATTTATTGGAACACCCAAACGGAACTAGGTGCATCTCTAATAGATTTGCATACATGTCCAATAGGGAAATGTTCAACTTGCGACATCAACATTGCATAATAAAGGATGAGGTGGTGCATTCACGGAGGTACCAAAATTTGCATAATTGTCAATGCAATATAAAAATATATGTATTCTTGATAACTACAAATAATTCTCTTGTTGTATCATTTCCAACTTATGACATCGGAAACTCCTCCACATCTCTGTGTTTTTACTGAGCAGGGAGTTGTTGCTACAATGACCAGTTCTAAATTGTTGAATGAGGTACTTTATTTACAATTATTAGTATTGAAATTATAAATGATATTCATAAGTAGGATTGATGGATTATTTTGATCATTGTTGTAGGGTCTTGTCACTCATGATTGTCTATTTGCTCTTGAGCTTGAAGAGAGTGACTATTTGTTTGCGGTAAGTAAGTGCTTTATTTTATGTGTACTTATATTTTAATTTTGATATATAATTAATAATTATTGATTGACATGTATTTTTGATTGTAATAGCTCGAACTACAGAAGAGTCTAGAGTGATAGATGAGCGAGCATGTTAGGAAGACCCCCTTATCCCAAGCATCTCCCTTTGTGTGATAGATGAAGATAGCTAGAGATTTATTTTCTTCCCCTAGAGGGAAGGACTAGATCTATAGGAATTTTTTATTTTATGCCTGTGTGGTACCATTGGACAGACATTTTGTATATTGTACTTGATTTACATGTCACTTTTGACATATATTGGACATATTCGATTTACATGAAATATTTTTTGTATATTATATTCGATGTATGACATATTGGACATATATTTCGTGTATGACATTATCAAACACATATTTGATGTTATCTTATCTATCTTGTTATTGTCTATAATGTTATCTTGGCATTATTTATTTCATGTATGGACATATATAATTGATGGCATATATATATATATATATATATATATATATATATATATATATATATATATATATATATATATATATATATATATATATATATATATATATATATATATATATATATATATATATATATATATGAACTATAGTGTAATATTATGGCAATCCATTCATTCATTCTATTTTGTTATGTATTCCAAAGAAAATGTTATATTCCCTACCTTTTGGGAAGTGATTATGTAACTTGGAGTATTATGTTTGATATGCATTGTTGACTATGACATTTTTTTTTGTTTTATACTACATTTATTTACTAGATCATAAGTCCATAGAACAACTTAGTGCACCTCGGGTACACCTAGGTTAGACATGCTCAGAATCATTCTCTAAGACACTCAAGTGAGCGAGACAAAAGGGCCCTTTCATTTTCCTGACCAATCAAACCTAACAGAGATGACATAATGGTCCCACATCTAACGTAATGAAGGATGCACCAATTAGCAACTTTTCATTATGCACTACTACTACATTTGTTGTCAATTGAAACTTGGTCGCCAAAACCAAATCATGAGGAGCATCAAAAAATAGAACTACATGCACGTAGACCTCGAGGACACCTTCCTTGTGCACTTCATAGATCTCGAATACCCATAACAAGGTCTAAGTTATCACCCTCCAAAAATAGGTGTCCTAATCAACCTAGTTCTCCTTGGGAACACTTAGGTCTAGCATGTGCAAAAGCATTATGAAAGTTTGGTGACTAAAATGAGATGTCTCCTACCATTTACTTGGCCAACTATGGCTAACAAAATTGACAGAATGGTCCCCGGATGAATGGTTTGAAAGATTCACCAATTAGCAACTTTGATGTGCATGACATTGCAAGCTTTTTGGCAATTGAAATGTGCTCGTTGAATCCAAACAGAGTTGAGTATCCTTGAATGGACCTGCATGCACTTAGAGGAGCCCTACGCCATCCTTGTGCACTTCATAGATCTCAGATACCCATTACGAGGTCTGAGTTATCGCCCTCCAAAAATTATTTCCATAATCGACTTAGTGCTCATTGGGAACACCTAGGTCTGACATGCATGAAAATTTTCTAAAAACTTAGTGAACAAAATGTGATATCCCCCTACCATTTATCTAGCCAAATGGAGCTAACGAAACTCACAAAATGGTCCCCAGACGAACAGTTTGAAAGATGCACCAATTAGCAACTTTCAAGTACATGACATTACAAGTTTTTTGGGCAATTGAAACATGCTCGATGAGTCCAAATGGAGTTGAGTATCCCAAATTGGACCTACATGCACTTAGAGGATCCCTACACCATCCTTGTGCACTTCACAAACCTTGGATACATAATGAGGTTCGAGTTATCTCCCTCCAAAAATCATTGTCATAATAGAGTTAGTGCTCCTTGTAAACACCTAGGTCCAATAAGCATGAACGCATTTTGAAATGTTGATGACCAAAAAAAGATGTCCCTTACCATTTACCTAGCCAACTAGAGCTAGCAAAACTGACAAAATGGTCCTCAAATGAACAATTTGAAAGATGTACCAATTAACAACTTTCAAGTGCATGACATTGCAAGTTTTTTTGGCAATTGAAACATGATTGTCAAATCCAAATGAAGTTGAGTATCCTAGAACAAACCTAGAAAAACTTAGAGGGGCCCAACACCATTCTTTTGCACTTCAAAAATCTTGGATACCCGTCATGAGGTTTGAGTTATCACCCTCCAAAAATCGTTGTCATAATTGACTCAGTGCTCCTTAAGAACACCTAGGTCCAGCATGCGTGAAAGAAATCTAAAATCTTGGTGACCAAAATGAGATTTCCCCTACCATTTTCCCAACCAATTAGAACTAACGAAACTGATGGAATGGTCCTCGAATGAGTGGTTTGAAAGATGCACCAATTAGCAACTTTCAAGTGCATGACATTATAAGTTTTTTTGGCAACTTAAATGTGCTTGTTGAATCCAAACAAAGTTGAGTATTCCAAAATGGACCTACACACACTTAGAGGGGCCCTACACCATCCTTTTGCACTTCATGGATCTTAGATGCCCATTACAAGGTCTAAGTTATCGCCCTCCAAATATTGTTGTCTTGATTAACTTAGTGCTCCTTGGGAAAACCTAGGTCCTGCATGCATGAAAGCGTTCTGAAATATTAATGACAAAAATGAAATGACTCTTACCATTTACTTGGTCAACCAGAGCTAACAGAATTGAAGGAATGGTCCTTGGATGAATGCTTTGAAAGATGCACAAAGTAGCAACTTTGAAGTGCATGACATTGCAAGTTTTTTTGGCAACTGAAATGTTCTTGCTGAATCCAAATGTAGTTGAGTATCCCAAAATAGATCTACATGCACTTAGAGCGTCCCTACACCATCCTTGTTCACTTCACGGATCTTAGATACTTATCAAAAGGTCTGATTTATCACCCTTTGAAAATTAGTGTCATAATTGACTTAGTGCTCCTTGGAAACACCTAGGTCCAACATTATAAACAAGATGCACTAATTAAAAAAAGTGATTTTAGCAGTGTATAAATAATTTGAGCAACATATATAGCATATTGTCATTGAAATCTACACAATTGAATCCTGATAGCAATATCACAATAAAATTCATCTATATGTATTAATTTCATGAATGTTTATTTTTAACTTAGCTCTATTTAAAACACCAGTAGGAAAGAGCTAAGGAGAAAAAAACTTTGGTCTTGTCCAAAACAATATATGAAGCATAAACATTTGCATCACATGGTTTAGGAATTACAACTAATCTAATGAACCAATTGGATCTGATTTACCCTTTGTTGTCTCAAGCATTGCCTTGTGTTCTGACTCTCAAACCTTCCAAATAGTCTTATTATATGATTTTCCTCCATATTTAATAAAGTGGACATTTAACATAATGAAAAGGTTTAAAATATGAAGAATCTTCCTCTCTATCTTCCAATCCTTGAATAACCACAAGTTAGAGTTCTTCATATTGTTTCATCTAAGCCATGTACTAGTTACGACCACTACACCTATAGGGTATTCTAAACCTTCACCATCTATAACGGAGTGATCGAATCTCTTTTTTTCCTTGACACAATGACACAAATAATAATATGTCCCTTCATCATTGTCTTCAGGTGCAATAACAACAAAAACATGGTTTGCATTGATAGAAACATAATATGCTCATTAATACATCAAATAGCACCAATAAAAGTAACAAAGTTAAATATTAATTTCAAATTGAAATATATATTACCTAGTTGTACTAGATCAAACAATCGATCAAAGTCAATTGATGATTTCGATTGTACCATTTCCAGTGCTTGTATGGGATGATAGGTGTTGACTGGAATCAAAACTCGTAAATGTCATTTTTCCACCCATTCAGTTGAGTCATGTCCATCTTCCTCTACACATGGCATACAATAGAATGCCATATGGTGTGTGTGGATACTCCATAAACCTACCCTAGTGCTTCTAAAAGAGTGTAGCTCACTCGATCCTGCCATTGTACAACAATCCCCATATGGTGTAATGTTAGTATTATCTATCAACCAAAAAAATCTATGAATCATAGACTCACCTTCCTTACATAGACTCATTGTAGTGTTACACCATTTCATGATACTATATACATCTATCAATGTTTCATTGTCTTTGTACTTTAATTATTCACAAGCTAAGGCTCTTTTGATACATGTGCATGTGCCATCGTGCTCTCCCTTTCCATGACCAACCTCTATGAAATTCCACATATACTGAATACTAGTGCATCTATGCATCCTACTGAACCAATAAAATATTCATGCATTCTTAAATTGAGATGCACAATTGTCAAACCAAATGATGTGTTGATGATATGATATGCCCCTATTAGCAAAATTGCTATAGAATAACTGAAAGAAACCTTGTACAAACTCTATAGAATGTAACTGATCATCACTACTATAAAAATGGTACTCCCTTAATGTCTTCATGTCCTCCTCTATACTTGCAGGTGAATGCATGAATGTTGTATGAAAAAAATATGGAAACCTATTGAGAAGTATAATACATTGCTTGCACCTCATTTTATGGTTGTAGTGTGTAGTTCTCTGCAAAGTCCACAACTAAAACAATTATATCTAGAGGAAATGTGTCCTTGCACAACTTGAATTGAAGATCCAACCATCATGTCCTGTGTGTATGCCTTGCATACTTGTAAAGATGTTTTCACAAAAAATCTTCATGAACTCATATATTGGAATATTTTCAATTACTAAATCACATCTTTTACCCTCTTTCCCATCTTTTAGAGCATATGTCACAGTCTTATATTTTTAGAAATATACAATTTCATTCCTAATTGTATGTGTATTATCCATATGTTCACAAGTTGATAAACATTGCAAACCACCTCAAATTAGGCATGTACCATTCAAGCATGACAACCTATAAAATTCTTGACCATCTCCTCTTTTACATAATATGGTAGAAATGAACTCCCTTGAAGATCAAGGTGGATCCTTTATGTTACAACCCTTCAAAACAAACTTAGAGTGCAAAAGCACACATATATGCCTAAGAATATCAAAATGGTTAGAAAATTAAATATGTGCCCTATTAGTAAATAGAATTGTCCTTCAAAAAGAAATATATTATAAGACTCAAAATGCTCAAACAAAAGAACAAAAATATACTGACAGTTGGATGGGTTATCATTTATTAATTTAATTATCCTCTAAATTGAGAGGTACAACTCCCTCTTAGAAAGATTTACAATGAATTAGATGAATGGTTATGTCTTTTACCTAAAGACACAGAGGTTTTTTGATATTCACCCATCAACATGGAATGAATGTGATTATCAGATTAAGAATAACATAGAGAGAGAGAGAGAGAGAGAGAGAGGATAGAAAGTAGCCATATGACTAATCATTCAACCTCCTTTAAATCATAGAGAAAAAGAGAAAACTTAATATTATTATGAAACTATGAATAATCAAAGGACTGAATTCAAAATATGAAAGCAATGACCATACAATCAACAACAATCCCAAAATTATAGTTTTAGACCACACAATCTGATGGACATAAACTATTTTTATTAAGAACACATAATAGGTAACCATACAATTAACCTACCCCTACAAATAAGATAAATAGATAATAACAAAACAAAACTCCTTCCTTCTTTACAAATAGAAATGTCTTCTTCCCAATAGCCACACAACTGTTGAAAAAGAAGAACCATTGTTTTGATGTTTTGCTGCATACTTATCCTCTTATCTTTCAGGTGACTTCTTAGTTATCATAACTGATTCTTAGAAAACCTCTTATTTTTTCACCTTCCTTTTTTCAACTTCCTCTCCTTTTTCTTCTTTATAAAATACATCTATCAAAATATGCAATTTGGTGATGAGATGTTGTCATAATTTCATAATTGTCATTGTTAGTTTTGATAGTTCATGCCAATGCTCATAACTTTTAATCTATACGTTATTTGATAAAACTGTTTGGAGAGGAGAGTATTTACAAAAACTAGGATTTATAAAACATATCCAACAATCATCTCATTCCAATGGTTATATTGAAATCTATGCCCCCTAAAACATGACACATATTTGTGTCATCATTTTGTAACTGTTATGGATCATTTTGAGAGTGTTGCACTCAAACATGTGTAAGTTTTCATCCATTGCAAATTTGAAAAAAATCTTTGGAGAGGATTCAAAGAATTAGATTTCTTCAAACATATACAAAAATTAGATTGGTCCAATGGTGGTATTGAAAGATATGGCCCCCACACTGAGATTGATATTATTGTCATCATTTTTTAACTCTCATGGATAATTTTGATAGTGTTGTAGCCAAACACTTTTAACTTTTGATATGTTGAGAATCGAAAAAAATGCTTTAAAGAGGATTCATATAATTAGGTTTCTTCAAGAATATCCAAAAATAAGAGCAATCCAATGATTGGATTAAAAGTTATGATTCCCACACCAAGACTCTTTGTTTCCTATCAAAAAATCTATAATTACAGGTTGTTGCTATTAAAAACTAGACAGCTTGAACCTGCAAACTTGAACTTTGAACTTGAACTTGGTGGTTCAAGGTTCAAGTTCAATATGAAAACTTGCTAACCTAAAATTTTGAACTAAGATGATTCTAAATTGTCTGAACACTTGAATTGGTTGAATCTTTTGATCTGGTTTACCCTTCAACCATTGGACTACTTGTGACTTCATATCTGAATCTACACCAACACTTTGAATGTTGAACATTGAACTTTGTGGTTCAAGGTTCAAGTTCAACAACACATAGTGTGGCATATATACATAATCCTCAAGTTTGCAAATATGAATTGTGAAATTGCACCTCCAAACTAATGAACCTGAAATTTGAACTTTGAACTTGAATTTTGTGGTTCAAGGTTCAAGTTCAATATGAACTTTAGGTCATTAGTCTATTTTAATAGGCTTGTACTAAAACATCAATGTCTTTTACATCTGATAAAATTTTGCCAATCTCTCTAGTGATGTTGGAAAATTTGTTTCTTAACAACATATCCAAAATGGAGTAAAATTCAATGGTTGAATTTGGAGATACTGTCCAAAGACCAAGACTAAGACTTTGAAATTTGAACTTTGAACCTTGAACTTGTGCAATTGAACCAAAGCTTTGAATTTGAACATCGAATCATGTGCCTTACATATCTGAACTACATTTAAGGCTTTGAACATTGAACAATGAGTATTTGAACATATGAATTTTTTATTTTGAACTTTGAACTTTGAACTTTGAACATTTGAACTATTAAGTTCAAGTTCTAGTTGAACATGAGCATAGGACATTACTTCTACATAGTTCAAACTTTACAAAGGCATCATTAGTAACAAAAATCAACTGAAGATTCATTTATGGGGTCAATTTTGAAGTTTGAAAATCGAGTGCTCAAAGTATGCTTATATACCCTACAACAATAAGTTGTACATGTGTAATTTATCTTTAGATAAAAAGGTTTACACATTTCAAAATATCTTTGACTAATTTTAATTTGAGGATACATATTGATAAATTTTGCAAAGAATTGAGTCTGTGTTGAATCCAAATATTACTTTGCATGTTGATCATGGATTCAACTACCAACACTCCTTAGAACATCTCTTTCATTAGGGGATACACATGTTTTATTCTTCCAAAACACTTCAATCAACAATTTCAAATCTTCAGTAATTTATTTATCCTTCCATGGTAGTTTACCACTAAATGTCCATAACTAATTTTTTGTTGGATCTTTCACTCTTTAACTCCTTCTAAAGGCTCTCATTAGAGTACCTCTACTTATCTTCAATAATTTTCTTGTGTTTCTAATGAGTCAAGCTTTCTTCATTTGGGTGCTTACTAATGCTGATGTAAGTACTCATCTTGTGGTATTACTATCTTTGGTATGTGACTTACAACCCACTTTGACATATGCACTCATTAGATTCTTTACAATATTTTTTGTATTTGACCCATCCATCATTCTTAGTCCAAGAATCTTCATGACGGACCTAAAATTTAAAGTCCTCATCATTTCAACAAATAATTGACATCTTACTATCCTATTGAGTTCTTCAAAGAATAATCTCTATATTCAAATAACTTTTCTTTGACAAGTACACTTTGAAATATTGTCAGTCATTGATTGCAAAATGTTACTATCAATATCAATAAAATATTTTTGCTTTCTATTAATTTTTTTTTGAGGTGTTCTAATATCTTCACTAGACTCAACATTATGAACATCAACATTATTTTGGGTGAATTATGTGCCTTTGAGGTTCAAAGATGGTGTGCCTTGGCAATATGATGCGAAAGAAGGAATATCACCTACTTGGTATGTTGATGTTGTTCCTTCAACATGACATGATAGAGTACATATTGTGTTGAACATAGAACAAGATGTCTCTTCAACATGAGATGATGTTGTGGCTCCAATATTGGAAGATGGTGTACCTTCAAAATTCAACTATCTAGTTGAGCATAAGAGTCACATTTGTTCTCTTTGTCTTCCCAATTCTAAATATTTGTTTCTTTCTCTTATTTCTTCCAAAGATAAACTGTCATTAGTGGCTTGTAATTTTATTTGTTAACATAATACTCTCATTTTATCCCTTTTATTTGCTAATTCTCTCTCCTTCTCTTTTGTTGTTTGAATTTTTGGTTTCTTCCTTAGCATGATGGTGAATTTTGCATGACAAATAGTTTTTGATTAGGTAAAACAGGTTTTACAGGGATCCTGAAACCCAAAGTTTTACGGCAAAAAGTTGCATGACAAATAGTTGAAATATATAAATTACAATGATTTCTAAACATCAAATCATTCAAACATACAAATTAAAATGATTTTTATGAACAATATATTAAAAATTGTCAAATAAAAGCAAAAATGATCTCTATAATCACATTGAACATTTAAAATATTAGGCACTAACCTCAAATATGTTGGAATGTTGATTGACAATTGAAATAGTCAAGGTAAATGGTTGATTTTGCTGCTTTTGTGACTTCCAACACCATGAAAAGCGTGTTTCTATCATAAATGCAACACATAACAAAGAATGTGTGCCTAAGTCAACAACAAAATGTCTTATTACAATTTTGTGTGTTTTTCATCTAGTGAATTCTCACTATATGAATGCAAATTTCTCTTTCTTCTTGTCTATTTCTCACACTCTCTCTCCACCTTGTCCCCTATACATATTCCTATATCACACCCTCCCTCTTCACATCACATCTCTCTCTCTCTCTCTCTCTCTCTCTCTCTCTCTCTCTCTCTCTCTCTCTCTCTCTCTCTCTCTCTCTCTCTCTCTCCCTCCCTCTTCCTATCCCATACCTTTACGACTCATTACAACACATCTTAGAACCAATTATGACACATTAAGACCCCTCTAAGCATGTTAAACATTCTAAGATAATATTTTGGTGTCTTTTGCATCCTTATGGGATGCAGTGTGTCCTGAGAGGTCATTATAGAATATTAGAACCCATTAGTACCCCTTACACCACCTCAATTGAATTAGGATGTAGACTAAGGGGAAATAATATGTCCTTGAGTATAAAGGGGTTATAGGGTATCCTATTACCTCTTTCGACCAATTAGAATATATTTAATATGTCCTTATGCGTCCTAGGTCCGCTAGGGACATATTTTATCATGGAATGGGTCGAAAGTGGTCATAGGTACCCTATGACCCCTTTCAACCCATTTCATGACAACATATGAACTCCTAGGGTTCCTACGATCACTACAAACATATATTATTATATAATGGGTCGAAAGAGGTCATAGGGTGCCCTATGACCCCTTTTGATCCATTTTGTGACTATATATGAACTCCTAGGGGTCCTACGACCATGAGAGACATATGTTATCATATAATGGGTCAAAATGAGTCATAGGGTATCCTATGACTCCTTTCAATCGATTAGAATATAAATAATATATTCTTGGGGTTCCTCATTCCCCTAGCGACATATGTTATCATATAATGGGTCAAAAGGGGTCATAGGTATCCTATGAACCCTTTCGACCCATTCTATAACAACATATGAACTCCTAGGGGTCCTATGGCCCCTAGGCGCATATGTTATCATGGAATTTGTTGAAATACCTTTTCATGATAAGATATGAACTCCTAGGGGTCCTAAAAATTGTAGGGACATATGTTATCATGAAATGGGTCGAAAGGGGTCATAGGGTGCCCTATTACTCGTTTCAACTTTTTAGAATATATAGAATATCCTTAGGCATCTTAGGGACATATGTTATCATAGAATGAATTATAAGGAGTCATAACTATTATGATGATACATTATGATCTATTAAGTCCCCTTAATGTGCATTAGGACCAATTAGAGCTTATTAATACCCTTTAGACCACCTCAATGGACTTATCATATACACTAATAGGTTACAATATGTCTTAATGAGTCCTAGTGTTATTTAAGTGATCCTATGACACCTTATGGGCCTTTAGGATCCCTTACAACCTATTCTAACATATAAGAATCAATTGCAACCCCTTAGAAAGCATAAACCATCAAAAGGCACTATATTTGAATAGTATGATCGCTATATAGTGTGTATGCACTGCGCAATCAACTACATTACATTTTACTAGTGCAATCACACTTTAGTGTGATCACACTATTGAGCAATCGCACTTTAAAAATACATTGGAATTCACCAAACCTAAGGCTTGGATTTTCCATGGAGATCCAACCCAAAGGTTCTGTGGTCTCAAACATGCCTAAGATGTTTTAACTAGTAAACATCCCAAAAATGCTTTATTTTTTTTCTAGTGCACCCCATCAGTATTATTGATAAAATCAGGTAATGTGATGTTGCTTATCTTTTTCTTAATTATTTAACCATATGATTTTTTTTTTAATTTAGAATTTTCAAAGCCTTTCAAGTTCTATGATTTATTTTGAATGTATGTCCATTTTCCCTATAAACCAATGTATAGTATTTGTGGGTTAGATTTTAGGTCATTGATACGATTTTGCAACAAGTTAGTTTTTTGAAAACTAGACTCCACTCTACACACTTGGAAAAAAAAGTTTTGAGTTTTGATTAGTTTTGATTTATTTCTAAGGGGTGCACATAGACATTTAATGTCTTTGAGATGTGCTCACTTACAAAATTTGTAAAAAGAAACTATGTTAAAAAATGACACGAAAAATATAGGGTAAACTACATGGTGTTAGATAAATTTACACTAGAGTGATTAAATAATTATTTTTTAAAAGTTAGAACTTTAGGGGGGGCACACTTGTCACTTTCTTATACATTTTACTAAAAATCAGTACCACTTTCTATGGCCCCCTCTTTTGAGGGGCTTAAACTCCACCGATTTTTAAAAAAATAGTAGTTTAGAAACTAGATTTAGAGGACTTTGAATTTTGTTTTTGTTGTATTTTAAAATATTGATTGTAACTATCTTCAAATGCTCATCGAAGTGCAAAAATTGTTGATTTCAAAAAAAGTGGCATCTTAGACCGCCCTTTTGGTACCAAAACTTGGTGCATATACCCATGTAATATCTTGAAATCATTACTAGGAGATCCTCATGAGTCTGTCAAACCAATAGGATCTCAATAACTAAAACATCATATGTACAACATAATGATTGGATCCCAAATTTTGTATCATCGCATAGATCAATTATTGCTCCACCCCATCATTAAGGATCATGGTACATCAATGGAAACATCATAAAAATATAGTTGCCAAATGTAACAATCTATAGTATAACACAATTAATAAAATGGTGTATGAAACCTATAACCAACAAAACCATAACATCAATTTGACAAAAGTGTATAAAACAAAAAAAAGATCTCAACTTATGTCTCTAGTATGCCTAAGAACCCTCAATTACATTGCAACCCAAAAACACTTAATTCCAAGATATTAAACCATAGAATATCAAATCCCAATACTACATAACTAATTCTAATTCACTAATTATATATACTACATAAGCTACAATTTGTCAATATTGAACATCGATTAATAAATCACTTTCTATATGCACTTTCAAGCTATAAGTTCAAGTAAACCAATTAATAATCATGATTAAAAGATTTGACTTATACAAATAAAATCTAATTATAAACAAAACTATCATTTCATATATTCAAAAATAGCCATATAATGTCATTATAACTACCTATTTGATGTGCAAAATAGTTTTTGAAGTTTGATTGTGTGCATATTTTTTATCATCAACATTCCAGATGACACACACAGTGATTCATCATCAAGAATAAGAAGAGTACTAGAGAGAAAAGGAAAAGAAAAATAAACAAATACGATGGTAAAAAATATCAAAGCTAAGTGAACATCAACACAAATCTATACCAGGTATAAATTTTTGCATCCATATATATAACTAAAAAGACATACTATATTTGATAATCATAATTCTATCATCATATAAACACACACACTCATAAATAAATAGATAGATTAAACCAAAAATAAATAACATGCCATAAACAAGAACCATATCTTTATTATTAACTAAATGCAAAGCTATCCTCTAACTTTTCCTTAAAAAATATACAATGATAAATTAGACTTATAACTAATTATGCAACTAATGTACAAATGTTAGCATAACAAAAAAACATTCATAATATAAATAGAACTAACAAGTTGCATTACCTAGATTCAATTCAATACTTACCAAGAAATCAAAATGTAGCAAAACCAATTTATCAAAGTTAAAAATAATGCATGTTAATCTATGATGCTTACAAGATCTACTTATTTGTAATTTTTGAAACATTGAAGAAACAATTAAAAATGGAATTGCAAAGACTTTACCTCAATTACATTTTTTACAAATCATCTACACAAAATAATCTCTTATATAATACACAATATAAGTAATCGGGGATTATTTGAGAATTCAACTATCATTCTATCCTCACTCAGCTAGTTGTATCTTTATTATTTATATACCAATAAATGAGTACTTGTCTTCTTAACTTAATATAGGGGCAACAAGCCAGTTGCCACCCATGTACACAATGCCACCACATTAACCGTTACCCTTCCCCTCAATTACCGCCCAAAAAATCCCTGGTACCTACACACAAACATGCCAAGACAAATCACCATGAACACCGAGAGTCATTCACTTTTTTTAATTTTTTGACGCTGATTGGTCCATTTGTCCAAAAATTACTATAATGTCTATTGGGGGTCTTAGTTTCAGGTATTGGACAAATGTTTAAAATGGTATTTTTAGATGACCTCACACTCTACAAGTTCTACGAAGAACTCCATAAATATGAGAAAGTTGAAAAATTATCTTTAATCTCTTCACTCACCTACGAAGGTTCACAAAATAAATGACAAATTTCAATATATGAACTAGGAACTGTAGTTGCACAAAGTTAGCTTGGGCGACTACTAGGTCGTTTCTCCTATATGAGTCAAGTTTAACAACAAGAAATAATCAAAAGGTGTGATAGAAAAAAGGAAACATAAATCATGCCCAACAAAAGGTCAATATATTAGGGTTCAAGGATGCTTTCAAGAAGAAGGTGATTCATTGGCCATAAAGAAAGAAAAAACATGACCAAATAAAACTTTCTTAATATAAAACATATAGGGAATTTTCAAAAGTTCATTCATGACAAAATGAATTTCAAATAAAATAAATACAACTAGGTTAGCTTTAATATAAAGTGATGAAATGAGCCAGAATACTCATAAGAAGATGACCTAGACTTTCAATAAATGTTTGATATGATATAAAGGGGATCATAGACCATTGCAAGCATACAAATATCCCTAGGGAATTAATACCATAAAATGTCAAAGCGTGCACTACTATCTCTACTTCAAAATTATGTTGGTTGAGAATTAAAAAGAAAACCGCACCACATTTATTGCATCAACCAAATAACATGTTACCTAAAATATATAATCAAAGAAAAAAAAAGGAACAAATGATTTACAAATTATGCATCTAAATCACATCATCACAATCCAAAATAAAAAATAATAGAATCATACTTCCACAAACCAAATCTGGAATAATAGAAAAAATTGTCGACCACTATCAAACATCTTCATCTAAAAATACACCACGTAAAAACATTTTCAGAGCACCATCCTTTTGGAGGGCCAACCTCCATATCAACTACCTCAAAATTATAACAAAAAAATAGAAATATTGATCACAATACCATCCACCAATGTAGTATGTTTTTTTTAATGACAACCATATTGACACATCAATGATATCATCAACTCTACAACACCAACAATACAACCTCATCAACTTTGTAACATTGTAACTTTGAAAAATAAGCATTTAAAGCTTGTTAAAGCCACAAAATTAGAACCAAAACCTTATTAACTTTAAAAGAACATAACCAACACATCCTATCAATGATCTCCCCCTTTTTATTGACGAAAAAATTCATCAACTTGAATACAAATGCACAAACAAATAGTCTCATCACATAATTTATCTTCCCCTTTGATATCAAGTACATATGCATTGAAAAATAGCTCCTCATGAAGGGAACCCATAGTTATTCTAGAAAATGAATGTTTAGTAAGCTTCATCAACTAGTGCAATGTTAAACATACTTGGTCTGAACCAGGAAGGGTTAATACCCCCAAACCCTCATCAAGATATTGAAACAAACAACATACATTATAGTTAATCTAGTAGAAGTTGAATTTTGTAATTCCCCAATCATTTCTTTGTGATTGGATAAGTACACTAAGATGGTGTGCAAAAAAGAGGCCAAGCAAGAACCATATCTTCATTATTAACTAAACACAAAGCTATCCTCTAACTTCTCCTAAAAAGATATACAATGATAAATTAGAATTATAACTAATTATGAAACTAATGTACAAATGTTAAGATAACAAAAAAAAATTCATAATATAAATAGAACTAACAAATTGCATTAACTATTCAATTCATTACTTACCAAGAAACCAAAATGTAGCAAAACCAATTTATCAAAGTTAAAAATAATGCATGACTTAATCTATGATGCTTACAAGATCTACCTATTTGTAATTTTTGAAACACTGAAGAAATAATTAAAAATGTAATTGCAAAGATTTCACCTCAATTACAGTTTTCACAAATCATCTACACAAAATAATCTCTTATACAATACACAGTATAAGTAACCGAGAATTATTTGAGAATTCAAATATCATTCTATCCTCACTCAGCTAGTTGTATCTTTATTATTTATAAACCAATAAATGAGTACTTGTCTTCTTAACTTAATATAGGGGCAACAAGCTAGTTGATGCCCATGTACACAATGCCACCACATTAACCATTACCTTTCCCCTCAATTACCGCTCAAAAAAACCCCAGTACTTACACACAAACATGCCAAAAAAAATCACCATGAACACCAAGAGTCATTCACTTTTTTTCATTTTTCTAATTTTTTTGATTGTTGATTGGTCCATTTGTTTAATAACTAGTATTATGGCTATTGGGGGTCTTAGTTTCGGGTATTGGGAAAATGTTTTAAATTTGTACTTTTAGATCACCTCACACTATACAAGTTCTATGAAGAGCTACATAAATATGAGAAAGTCAAAAAATTATCTTTAATCTCTTCACTCACCTACGAAGGTTCACCAAAAAAATGATAAATTTTAACATACAAACTAGGAACTGTAGGTGCACAAAGTTAGCTTGGGTGGCTACTAGGTCATTTCCCCTATATGAGTCAAGTTTAATGACAACAAATAATCAAAAAGTATGCAAATGAAAGGAACATCTTCCAAGATAGATATATAAAAATAAAAGGTGTGATGATAGAAAAAAGGAAACATAAATCATGCCCAACAAAAGGTCAATATATTAGGGTTCAAGGATGCTTTCAAGAAGAAGGTGATTCATCGGCCATAAAGAAAGAAAAACATGACCGAATAAAACTTTCTTAATATAAAACATATAGGGAATTTTCAAAATTTCATTCATGACAAAATGAATTTCAAATAAAACAAATACAACTAGGTTAGCTTTAATATAAAGCAATGAAATGAGCCAGACTACTCATAAGAAGATGACCTAGACTTTCAATAAATGTTTGATATGATATGAAGGGGATCACAGATCATTGCAATCATACAACTATCCCTAGGGAATTAATACCATAAAATGTCAAAGCATGCACTGTTATCTCTATTTCAAAATTATGTTGGTTGAGAATTAAAAGGCAAACCACACCAGATTTACTACATCAACCAAATAACATGTCACCTAAAATCTATAATCAAAGAAAAAAAAGGAACAAATGATTTACAAATTATGCATCTAAATCACATCATCATAATCCAAAATAAAAATAATAGAATCATACTTCCACCAACTAGATTTGGAATAATAGAAAAAATTTTCGACCACTATCAAACATCTACATCTAAAAATACACCACGTAAACACATTTTCAGAGCACCATCCTTTTGGAGGGCTAACCTCCATATCAAATACCTCAAAATTATAAGAAAAAAATAGAAATATTGATCAGAACACCATCCACCAAAGTAGTATATTTTTGTTAATGACAACTATATTGACACATCAATGATATCATCAACTCTACAACACCAACAATACAACCTCATCAACATTGTAATATTGCAACTTTGCAACATAAGCATTTAAAGCTTGTTAAAGCCATAAAATTAGAACCACAACCTTATTAACTTTACAAGAACATAACCAACACATCCTATCAATAATCTCCCTCTTTTTATTGACAAAAAAATTCATCAACTCGAATACAAATGCACAAACAAATAGTCTCATCACATAATTTATCTTCGCCTTTGATATTAAATACAAATGCATTGAAAAATAGCTCCTCATGAAGGGAACCCATAGTTAGTCTAAAAAATGAATGTTTAGTAAGCTTCATCAACTAATGCAATGTTAAGGATACTTGCTTTGAACTAGGAAGGGTTAATACCCCCAAACCCTCATCAAGATACTAAAACAAACAACATACATTATAGTTGATCTAGTAGAAGTTGAATTTTGCAATTCCCCAATCATTTCTTTGTGACTAGATAAGTACACTAAGATGGTGTGCAAAAAAGAGGACAAACAAGAACCATATCTTCATTATTAACTAAACACAAAGCTATCCTCTAACTTTTCCTAAAAAAAATACAATGATAAATTAGACTTATAACTAATTATGAAAATAATGTACAAATGCTAACATAACAAAACTATATTCATAATATATATAGAACTAACAAGTTGCATTAACTATTCAATTCATTACTTACCAAGAAACCAAAATGTAGCAAAACCAATTTATCAAAGTTAAAAATAATGCATGTTAATCTATGATGCTTACAAGATCTACCTATTTGTAATTTTTGAAACATTGAAGAAAAAATAAAAAATGTAATTGCAAAGATTTCACCTCAATTACATTTTTTAGAAATCATCTACACAAAATAATCTCTTATACACTACACAATATAAGTAACCAGGAATTATTTAAGAATTCAACTATCATTCTATCCTCACACAACTAGTTGTATCTTTATTATTTATAAACCAATAAATGAGTAATTGTCTTCTTAACTTAATATAGGGGCAACAAGCCAGTTGCCACCCATGTACACAATGCCACCACCTTAGCCATTACCCTTCCCCTCAATAACTACCCAAAAAAACCCTGGTACCTACACACAAACATGCCAAAACAAATCATCATGAATAACAAGAATCATTCACTTTTTTTAAAAAAAAATTAATTTTTTGATTGCTAATTGGTCCATTTGTCAAAAAATTACTATAATGGCTATTGGGGGTCTTAGTTTTAGGTATTGGGCAAATGTTTTAAAATGGTATTTCTAGATCACCTCACACTCTACAAGTTCTATGAAGAGCTCCATAAATATGAGAAATTTGAAAATTTATCTTTAATCTCTTCACTCACCTACGAAGGTTCACCAAAAAAAGAGACAAATTTCAACATACGAACTAGGAACTGTAGGTGCACAAAGTTAGCTTGGGTGGCTACTAGGTCATTTCCCCTATATGAGTCAACTTTAATGACAACAAATAAAGGTAGGCAAATGAAAGGAACATCTTCCAAGATATATATATATATATATATATATATATATATATATATATATATATATATATATATATAAGGTGTGATGATAGAAAAAAGGAAACATAAATCATGCCCAACAAAAGGTCAATATATTAGGGTTCATGGATGCTTTCAAGAAGAAGGTGATTCATCGGCCATAAAGAAAGAAAAACATGACCAAATAAAACTTTCTTAATCTAAAACATATAGGGAATTTTCAAAAGTTCATTCATGACAAAATGAATTTCAAATAAAACTAATACAACTAGGTTAGCTTTAATATAAAGTGATGAAATGAGCCAGACTACTCATAAGAAGATGACCTGGACTTTCAATAAATGTTTCATATGATATGAAGGGGATCATAGACCATTGCAATCATACAACTATCCCTAGGGAATTAATAAAGTAAAATGTCAAAGCGTGCATTGCTATCTCTATTTTAAAATTATGTTGGTTGAAATTAAAAAGAAAACCACACCACATTTACTACATCAACCAAATAACATGTTACCTACAATCTATAATCAAAGAAAAAAAAGGAACAAATGATTTACAAATGAATTACAAATCATGCCTCTAAATCACATCATCACAATCCAAAATAAAAACTAATAGAATCATACTTCCAGAAACCGGATCTAGAATAACAGAAAAAATTGTTGACCAGTATCAAACATCTACATCTAAAAATACACCACATAAACACATTTTTAGAGTACCATCCTTTTGGAGGGCCAGCCTCCATATCAACTACGTCAAAATTATAATAGAAAAATAGAAATATTGATCACAATACCATCCAAGAAAGTAGTATGTTTTTGTTAATGACAACCATATTGATACATCAAAGATATCATCAACTCTACAACACCAACAATACAACCTCATCAACTTTGTAACATTGCAACTCTACAACATAAGCATTTAAAGCTTGTTAAAGCCACAAAAATAGAACCACAACCTATTAACTTTAAAATAACATAACCAACACATCCTATCAATAATCTTCCCCTTTTTATTGACGAAAAAATTCATCAACTTGAATACAAATGCACAAACAAATAGTCTCATCACATAATTTATCTTTTCCTTTGATATCAAGTAAAAATACATTGAAAAATAGCTCCTCATGAAGGGAACCCATAGTTAGTCTAAAAAATGAATGTTTTGTAAGCTTCATCAATTTATGCAATGTTAAACATACTTGGTTTGAACCAGGAAGGGTTAATACCCCCAAACCCTCATCAAGATACTGAAACAAACAACATACATTATATTTTATCTAGTAGAAGTTGAATTTTGCAATTCCCCAATCATTTCTTTGTGAATGGATAAGTACACTAATATGGTGTACAAAAAAGAGGCCAAACAAGAACCATATCTTCATTATTAACTAAACAAAAAGCTATCCTCTAACTTTTCCTAAAAAATATACAATGATAAATTAGAATTATAACTAATTATGCAACTAATGTACAAATGTTAACATAACAAAAAAACATTCATAATATAAATAGAACTAACAAGTTGCATTAACTATTCAATTCATTACTTACCAAGAAGCCAAAATGTAGCAAAACCAATTTATCAAGGTTAAAAATAATGCATGTTAATCTATGATGCTTACAACATCTACCTATTTGTAATTCTTGAAACATTGGAGAAACAATAAAAAATGTAATTGCAAAGACTTCACCTCAATTACATTTTTTTTACAAATCATCTACACAAAATAATCTCTTATACACTACACAATATACGTAACTAGGAATTATTTGAGAATTCAACTATCATTCTATCCTCACTCAGCTAGTTGTATCTTTATTATTTATAAACCAATAAATGAGTACTTGTCTTCTTAATTTAATATAGGGGCAACAAGCCAGTTGCCACCCATGTACACAATGCCACCACATTAACCATTACCCTTCCCCTCAATTATTGCCCAAAAAAACCCCAGTACCTACACACAAACATGCCAAAAAAAATCACCATGAACACAAATAGTCATTCAATTTTTCTCATTTTAAATTTTTTTTGATTGCTGATTGGTCCATTTGTCAAAAAATTACTATAATGGCTATTTGGGGTCTTAGTTTTGGGTATTGGGCAAATGTTTTAAAATGGTATTTTTAGATCACCTCACACTCTACAAGTTCTACGAAGAGCTCCATAAATATGAGAAAGTTGAAAAATTATCTTTAATCTCTTCACTCACCTACGAAGGTTCACCAAAAAAAATGGCAAATTTCAACGCACGAACTAGGAACTGTAGGCGCACAAAGTTAGCTTGGGTGGCTACTAGGTGTTTTCCCCTATATGAGTCAAGTTTAATGACAATAAATAATCAAAAGGTATGCAAATTAAAGGAACATCTTCCAAGATAGATATAAAAAAAGAAGAAGGTACAATGATAGAAAAAAGGAAACATAAATCATGCCCAACAAAAGGTCAATATATTAGGGTTCAATGATGCTTTCAAGAAGAAGGTGATTCATCAGCCATAAAGAAAGAAAAACATGGCCGAATAAAACTTTCTTAATATAAAACATATAGGGAATTTTGAAAAGTTCATTAGTGACAAAATAAATTTCAAATAAAACAAATACAACTAGGTTAGCTTTAATATAAAGCGATGAAATGAGCCAGACTACTCATAAAATGATGACCTAGACTTTCAATAAATGTTTGATATGATATGAAGGGGATCACAGACCATTTCAATCATATAACTATCCCTAGGTAATTAATACCATAAAATGTCAAAGCGTGCACTACTATTTGTATTTCAAAATTATGTTTGTTGAGAATTAAAAAGAAAACTACACCACATTTACTACATCAACCAAATAACATGTTACCTAAAATCTATAATCAAAGAAAAAAAAGGAACAAATGATTTACCAATTATGCCTCTAAATCACATCATCACAAACCAAAAATAAAAAATGATAGAATCATACTTCCATAAACCAGATTTGGAATAATAGAAAAAATTGTCGACCACTATCAAACATCTACATCTAAAAATACACCGCGTAAACAGATTTTCAGAGCACTATCCTTTTGGAGGGCCAACCTCCATATCAACTACCTCAAAATTATAAGAAAAAAATAGAAATATTGATCACAATACCATCCACAAAAGTAGTATGCTTTTGTTAATGATAATCATATTGACACATCAATGATATTATCAACTCTACAACACCAACAATACAACCTCATCAACTTTTTAACATTGCAACTCTACAACATAAGTATTTAAAGCTTGTTAAAGCCAAAAAATTAGAATGACAACCTTATTAACTTTAAAAGAACATAACCAACACATTCTATCAATAATATCCCCCTTTTTATTGATAGAAAAATTCATCAACTTGAATACAAATGCACAAACAAATAGTCTCATCACATAATTTATCTTCGCCTTTGATATCAAGTAAAAATGCATTGAAAAATAGCTCCTCATGAAGTTAATCCATACTTAGTCTAAAAAATGAATGTTTAGCAAGCTTCATCAACTAATGCAATGTTAAACATACTTGGTTTGAACCAAGAAGGGTTAATACCCCCAAACCCTCATCAAGATACCGAAACAAATAGCATACATTATAGTTGATCTAGTAGAAGTTGAATTTTGCAATTACCCAATCATTTCTTTGTAACTGGATAAGTATACTAAGATGGTGTGAAAAAAAGAGGCCACACAACACCCCCCCCCTGACACACACACACACACACACACACACACACACACACACACACACACACACACACACACACACACACACACACACACACACACACACACACACACACACACACACACACACACACACACACACACACACACATACACACACAAAAACCAAAACAAAAGCCCAATTATTTTTTAACATGCTTCACTTATGCCTTGGTAAAATCAAGCTTAAAGTTCTTTAAATATTGTGTATGTTTTTGTTTGAACCTAAGGTTGATGGTTGTATTTTATGTCAACATTCTTGTCTCAACCTATAGTATATTGGTGGATTTAAGCTGATGGGTTTCCAACAATTTTGGTCCATTGGTTGATTATGCATTGACTATCTTGCTCATCGATAACATGTGCTTCATGTATGGTTTGTGCCCATTGGCTAAGAATTGGTTGAAATACCATTTCATGCCTTGGTGGTTTCTTATATTGTATTTGTGTTTCCATGGATTTTTTTTTTGGGGTTGATCTTTTGTGGAGTGTGTTGATATTTTTGGTCCTAGCAAATTTTCATAGTGTGTTCATCATATCATTGGGACTGACAATCATGGTAACATGTTGGTATTCTCAAGGTTCATTTTATTACTTGATGTGTTTCATCTCATTTTAAATCCATTTTAGTGGTAAGAGTTTGGATTATATATAACCATTCTGAGATGTATGTTTAACTTTGAATTTTAATATTGTATGTATATAATGGAAATGCAAAATTATTCACATACTTGATTGAGGAGGTCCACGTAGTTATAAACTAAAATTTCATAGGCTTGATGTAATTCTTTCTAGTTTGGATCTATTTTTATTGTATTGGCAGTGAGCATTGTTGTATTGGTGGTGAGCCTTGTTTTGTTTTGGGGCATAGCTACTCTAGTAGTTACCCTACTAGTTGTACTCCTTGTTTACAAAAACACCTAATTGGTGTCACCTTAACTAGTTTTGTTACAATTTCACAAGAATTATCTTCTCTATGGCTTTACCCAAATAAGTTTTCCACATACAAAATAGTTTTCAGTGTCTTATTGTATTTGTTCTTTCATGATTATTTTTATGACGATAGATTGTTGTGTTTTAACTAAAAGATTTTTTAAGTAGTAGCAGATTTATGTTAAGTGTTAACCAACAATTGAATTATATTTTGAGATTTTGTGGGCATAAATGACTCACACCCTCTCATTTATTTAACTTATTCAATAATTGGTATTAAATTTGGTTCCTCAGTGAGCACCTTAGTTGCTTGAGGTAGATCAAAGGGTGCATAAATTGAATATCCTTATGTTTCATGGATTAAACTATAGTTCATAGAAATATCATATGACAAGTTACCTAATAGGTTTGATGTCAGAGGACTTGGAAGCATGTAGAGATGAAGCATGTGTTCCCTGACAATGGCTTACAAGCCACATATGAGATTGAATCATGTAAGGAGAATGAGAAGGAAAGGTATGCTATTTCTAGTGCTATGTCTAAATCAGAGCTTGCTAATGTTGGGAAAAGATGAAATATATCTATGAAGTTAAAGAAAACGTGAATTCAAATGTGAATTTTTATGCTAAGATATATTAAGATAATCTTCATATGGAAGATGGTGAAGGTATCAAGATTTATTTTCAAAGAGTTGAAATTTCATATAATGAGATCAAGGATCAATGCAAAAATATAATTGATGACTTGACTTTATGGAAAAGATCTTGATTACATTACCTAATAATGGTAGTGATAAGGTTTTGGCCATTGAAGAAATATGTGATGCACAACCATTTTTCAAAGAGTAGGTGTTTGATGCTTTGAGGACATTTGAGCTAATAAATTTTGGCACCAAAAATAAGAAATTTGAAATAGATTTCAAAGTAGAAAATATTAAATAAGAACTTGATCATGATAATAATGAAGAAGAAGGTGAAGATAATCTAGGAAAAATTATAAAGGTACTAGAAATAATAAGGGTGTGTTACATCTAAAATGTATTACGTGTGGTAAAGGTTTTCACTTGGCTACTAGATATCCTGAAAGAGTTCCTACATAAAAGTTTAAGAGATCTAGTATAAAGACTTGTTATGTGAATGTAGATGATAGTATTTCTGATAAAAAATTTGATGGTGAATATTTTTTGTTTTATGGTGAAGAAGATTAAGAAGAAGCTAAATCTAAAAATTGATATTTCTAACACTTGTGCTAGACTTTAAGAAGTTGAAATTGAATTATATATTGGAAGGAATAAGAATGAAGTTAAAATTGCATTATTCCATTACTTTATATGGAAAGATTTACATTGACAATGTTTACTATGTAAAGGGTTTAAATCATAATATTCTAAGTTTTGGAGAGATGTGTGAAAATGGTTATGATGCCATATTCATTTAAGGTTTTGAAATACGAAAAATATAAATAGTTTAATTGTGATCAATAAGTGAAAATTTAAGACCATGTATTAGTTAGAAGGAGCTTCCAAATGATACTTGATACCTTTGATAGATGATAGTTGGATTTGACATAGATGGATGGGTCACATTAACTTCAAATCTTCGTGAGGATAAGTTCTCCATAGGATATTAGAGACTTACAAAGACCATGTAAGAGAGACAATACCATTTTCAAAGGATGTCAAGAAGGAAAGGAAATGAGAGAAACTTTCAAGGCAAAATATTAAATATCTACCCATTTTCTTGATCTCGTGCACAAAAATATCTGTGGTCCCTCAAGAATAAATAGATTTCTTAGTGAAAGGTATTTTGTGTTATTCATTGATTATTATTCTAGATTCACATGGGTTGACTTTCTAAGTGAAAATTTGAAGCATTTGATAAGTTTAAGATTTTAAAGGCTAAGTAGAGAATGCATTGTATCATGATCCAAGACCTATTTTGAGACCCTGTAGGAATTTTGAGGGCTCTAGGCCTTGTTAGTAGGGATGAAGTTATCCCTACCAATCATGGATTTCGTGCATCCCTGCTAGATTAATCAAGGATGTAGAGGGTCCCTAATTGGGCCCTATTTTTGGACCACCCCTCAAGTCTCATGTTTAGATTGATCCTTTGAGTTAATGCATAGTATTCTTAGCTTGTGGGAGAAATTTATTCTAACCCCTTTATAAACCCTTCAATTTTCTACATTTTGATCATTGTGCATTCATATTATACACACACAAGAATTCTCGTGCTCAAGCACTCAAGTTCTTGAGCATTCAAGGCATCCAAGAAAATTCCTCCATTGAAGATCAAGGATTCAAGTATTCAAGCAATTGAAGGAGATTATTTACAAGATCTCCCTCAATCCATTCAAGGTCTATTGTTGCATCTTCTACATCCATCATCTGCATTTTTTATCCAACTCAATTGTTAAAGAGAGCTCATTACATTCGATTCAAGAGATATGACTATTGTAAGGTGAATTTGTACATTTAATTTACATTTTTGAAATTTAATTATTCTAATTTGAGTTTAATTCCTAAGCTAGGGTTTAACTAAGGAAAATTATCCATAAATCAACAAAATCCCTTTTTGTTGTAGGTTTTAGATCTTGGAAGGGTGAACATGTTGTGTTATGATCCTGGTGGGTGGCCTTCACTAGCACCTTAGGGTTTTGGTGCAATGGTTCATACCATGTGGTATCATAGCCTCTACCTAGCTTTGAGTCTTAGATCAGATGACAACGCTGACATTGTTGTGTTCATTTGGGGCTCATAGGACCAAGGGAGGGCCCACCATATGGCTGCACATCTAGCCTAGATTTTGGACTATGGAGTGTGTGTGATGTTATGATCCTGGTGGGTGACCTTCACTAGCACCTCAGGGTTTTGGTGCGATGGTTCGTACTAGATTGCATATTTGGATACCCTTTTCATCATTCTTCAGAACTAGGAAATTAAAATTGGGATTAGACATAGTTGATTAGGACACATTGCTCCCATACTTTAGGAGAAAGTCACTCTCACACAAAAGTCGACCTTTCTAGATTATCGAATGAATTTTGGATTTTGTCAATTTGGTGGTTTTGGGCCTAAATCCAATGTTTCTTATCTATTTTGAGAAGTACAACAAGTAGAAAATCATATCCAAAGGTGAGTCTTCTAATTCCCTTCTTTAGTTAGCATATCTACTTATTATATCTTGTACTAGCTCTCATTACAATTAGGGCTTCAAGGAATTTTTTTATCTTTTCCCTTATTCTACTCATTAGATCCTATCTTGCATTAGTGCTTATTTATCACTTGGGTAGCACTAATATTTCTAGATCTATTCATTTTACAATTGGGATTGAAAGGATCAATTTCCTTGGCTCTCTCTTTGAGTTGTGTATGTGTGGTTATGTGATGAACTTAGGTTTAGTTTCCTTGATTCACATTTCCCCCTATACATCATTGGTGAAACTGACCTGTCAACTCCTTTTTTGGTGTTCAATTCCTTGTATTCTATTGTGTGTTCACCATGTTTGGTGAACTCTACTTCTTTCCCCCTTCTTTTGATTTTGGAGTTATATCATTGTATGTCATTGTATTATCTCTTGTCATCTATCTTTGCATGCTTTACACATTTATATTCATAAGATTACATTATATGTTTTTTGAATTTAGTTCATATCATAAGGTTATATTCCCTTTGCATTTTTGAGATTTATTATGTTAATCCCTACTTATAGTATTCCCATTAGGGGAGTTTGTAGACCCATATCTCACTTTGATCTAAATTCATCTTCTCTTCTCTCTAGTAATCTTAGTAAACCTTACAAACAATACTGATACTATTTTTTCTTTTGATGCTCTTAAGAAAATGATCTATAATGATGAACATGGTGTTAATAATTTGTGTGGTCTTATTTACCTTTCCCACTCTCATTTTAATCCTTTGGCCCAAGCCACATCTAAAATAAGAATGGATGCACTTGCCACTACTACTGAACCTACCTTGCATATCTCCACACCTATCTCTAGCATTTCTACCTCTATCTCTCCAATTGTGACTACTTCTATTCAACCATCTAATCCTTCTATTAGTAGTCTTCCTTTTAATTCTCTACCTATGAATATTCTACCTACTTCATTTATTACCCTATAGCCCTCATACAATATTGTTTCTTACACTTATCCTACTCTTCCTGCTATAGTTTCTAGTGTCCCACCCATTGCACCTTCTATTCCATCCAATTCATACACCCTTCCAAGTATGTTGGATGTTTCAGTGCCACCTATTTCCTTCTAATGATTTTCACTACCATTATTCTTTCTCAAACTACTTCTCCCTTGCAATAACAACTTGCTTCCCTTACTCAATCCAAGTTTAATGTGCCTACATGTGATATCGGTAGTCCTTTGTCTTTTGACATTGTCCATACTAGTGCTCCTCAAAAATATGATATGCCTCACTTTGATACTTATAATAGTAAGGGTGATCCTATGAATTATCTTAAAACCTTATAAGTTCTATGTTGTGATTATGCTCATTATCATAGGATTTAAGCTAAGTTGTTTTCTCGCACTTTTCATGAAAAATATTTTCAATTGTAATATTATTTGCCACCTTAATCTAGTGGTTCCTTTCATAAACTTTCTAATGCTTTCATCCAACAATTTCATAATTACATTGGTCCTCAAGTACCTTTGACTAATTTGAGGCATTGTAAACAAGGCCCTAAGGAAAAAGTGGCTTATTTTATTGGTAGATTTAAGCATTTGCATGCTTATATTTCTTACCACATGCTTGATATTGATATTCAACATATGTTTATTGTGAATTTACAAAAAGATATTAGAGAATAGATTTTTCTTACTGACTATAGCATGGAGAATGTGAATCAAGGGCATAGAACCTAAGTTCATCGTATAACCTACATACATGTATGTGGTGTTGTGTCATATTGTGAGTGTGAGATATAGAAAAGGGTAGATAAGGAATAGGAACCTTTCAATCCCAATTCTAAAGAACTAGGTCTAGTAGGATTAATGCTAACCAAATGATCAAGGAGCACTAGTACAAACTAGATCTAGAAGAATAGGGTAAAGATAGCCAAAAACCCTTAAAAACCCTTAATATGTGTGTATATGCTAAATAAAGATATGTTGAATTAAAAAAGGAGGGAATAAATATATTGTTGGTGTAAATACATATTTACTCTTTACACTTACTTCAATTTACTTAGGTTAATGCATTATTTTATTATATTGCATTATTTTATTATTTATTTTGTGAGACACTTAGGAGTTTGTGCACCTTTTGAGTTGTCATGTTGACCACATAGAGGTATGCAACTCTATTTCAGCACATGGTGTCTACAAAACTAGAGTTTGCATCATTCACTGAGTTGTCATGTAGACAACACAATTATTCACACTCACTTTTTAGCACATGTTGTTTACAACACTGATTTGTGTGTTACACCGTTGTAGACTTATCCTCTCATCATCACACTTACTTTCATGCTTAATGGAGGATAAACTATATCTGGTGGACTTGTGCCTGGTTGTATGACTTATCATGTAGTTGATTCTTAGGCATTCTAGGTGCATCTCAAAGGCCTTTATATACAGGCACTCCTAGTGTACTTTTAATGATTATTGAATCAAATACATTATTGTTCTGATCATACTCCTTTCTAGTCTATAGTTGTGCTTGTGTTTGAGTTATTAATTCTTGGGTGAATTTTTCCCTAAGGAAAATTCTTACATCTTTGTGGGAGATGATACTAAAATAGAAGTTGAAGGAAAAGGACATGTGGAAATGGAAAATGGGGAATTCAAAGATGTTCTCTACATTCCAAACTTAGCTCCAATCTCCTCTCAATTTACCAAATCACTCACCTTGGAGATGGTCACAAAGTTGAGTTCCTTCTAGATTCAATGATGGTGCATAGTCTTAGAGATGATTCATTGGTTGCAGTGGGGAAAGCCAATCATGACAAGAGGCTTTATTCCTTCTCCCACTTTGTGCCTAAGTCTCCTTCTCAAGCCTTATTGACTCACTCTACTTCACAAACTACATTATGGCATGAGCGGTTTGGTCATCTTGACTTTCGCTATCTTCAACAACTTTTCTCAAAACACATGGTCAAAGGTCTACCTAACATCAACTTTTCTAAGGGTGAGTGTTCATCATGTTCAGCGGATATGCATCTTGAGGAGAAGTCTAATAAAAGGAAGTCTTCTAGAGCACCAGTTGTTCTTCAGTTAGTTCACATAATTTTAGTTGGTCCTTTTGCAATGACTTCAGTCAGCCAAGGCTACTACATACTTACTTTTGTTGATGACTTTTCACAATTCACATGGTCTACTTCCTTCATCACAAGAATGAAGTGTTTGATAAGCTTCAAGCCTTCAAGATTTATGTTGAACGCAAATCAAGGAAAGCCATCAAGGTTCTATGGGTGGACAAAAAAAGAAAATATGTGAACAAAAGACTTAAAGACTTTTGCAAACTTGAGGGAATTGATCTTCAAAATCCACCAGCATTCAGTTTGCATAAGACAGATGTTGCAACACTAAGGATTAGGACTCTCAAGACCATGGCAAGTTGCATGATTAAAGCCAAGTCTCTTGATACAACACTTGAAGTTGAAGCCATTAGCAATGCCACTCACATACTTAACAGGTTTCCTCATAATGCCTTGGATGGGAAGACTCCTTTTGAGGCATGGTGCGATAGAAAACTAGTTGTGAGTCACTTTAGAGTCTTTAGTTGTCCAACATGGGCAAACCTTACTTCCAAGGGATGCAAGGCACTAGCACCTAGGCCTTGTACTTTCATTGGTTACGAAGACAATGTTAAGGCTTATAGACTTATGGATCCTGAGACTCATGAGATCTTTATGGAGAAGGATGTTCACTTTGATGAAATTTCACCCAGCTTATCCTCTAATCCTCTCTGCACTTCATATGATGTGGAAACTAATAGTGACACCAATGATAGTACTTCAACAAATTTAGACACATGGGGTTCTATCGACAGTTACAATGAGAGGTCACAACATCAGTACAATTCACATGCTTATATTGCCACAGTGAAAGGTCCAACACAACAAGGTACACGTTGTCTTCTAGCTACAACTTCAATTGATGACTACATGGAAAACTTTGTAAGTTTGTTCGTGGAGTCACACACCAAATATTTGGGAGATAGCCTTGATTTACATCTTCTCTTTGATGAAGATGATCCTTCCACAATTGTTGAGAGGGCTCACTCTAACCCTCATGTCCATTCTCTACATGATCAATCTTTATAGGTTGGCATGATTGTGGATCCTTATGAACAATAGTTGTTAGAGGTCTTTTTATCAGTAGAGGAGATAGAAGGTTCACTGGGACAGGTTCAACAAACATCCTTGCCAAATCTTCATTTGTTCTTTTCAACACAATTGGAAGGGGTGACCATCAACATCAACACAGGGATACTTGAGCAGGTTTCAGGGCCACCATACATCTTTGACATTGTACCATTTCCATTGTTTCTTCCAAAGGGGAGGAACATCATTCTATACTCTTAGACCAACTTCTTCCTTGGAGTAGCACTCACTGGTCGACATTCTTCATTTTGGGGGGGAGGGGACTACCTTTTCTCTCTTCCTCTTCTTTCTTATGGGGGGGACTTTTTCCTCTTATGAGGTCTTATTCTTCTCATTTTTCACTATTGTATATATTGGATGTATGTCATAATGGGGGGGTCTTGATTACTCAATCCATCTATGCATCCTTTTCATCTCTCTTTTTGGGGCAGGGTTTTTCCCATGAGATTTTCCCTCTTTCTCCGCTTTATGAGAGATTGCATTTCATTATGTACATGGGTACCTAACATGGCCTAGTAGCCATGACCCATCTTGCATTTCATTCTAGTTTTTGTAAGCTTAAGGGCATTCTCCTAAGTTGCACTTAAGGGGGGGTGTTGATGTCAATATGTATCTACTGTTTACACTTACTTAAGTTTACTTAGGTTAATGCATTATTTTATTATTTATTTTGTGAGACACTTAGGAGTTTGTGCACCTTTTTGAGTTGTCATGTTGACAACACAGAAGTATGCAACTCTATTTCAACACATGGTGTCTACAACACTTGAGTTTGCATCATTCACTGAGTTGTCATGTAGACAGGATAGTTATTCACACTCCTTTTTTAGCACATGTTGTCTACAACACTAATTTGTGTGTTACACCATTGTAGGCTTATCCTCTCATCATCGTGCTTAATGGAGGATAACCCATATCTAGTGGACATGTGCCTGATGGTATGACTTATCATGTAGCCAATTCTTAGGTATTCTAGATGCATCTTAGAGGCCTTTATATACAGACACTCCTAGTGTACTTTTAATGATTATTGAATCAAATACATTGTTATTCTGATCATACTCCTTTCTGGTCTACAGTTGTGCTTGTGTTTGAGTTCTTAGTTATTCGGTGAATTTTTCCCTAAGGAAAATTCTTACATATATGATAAATAAATATAGCATGGAAAATTTGAATCAAGGGCATAAAACCTAAGTTTATTGCATAATCTAAGTAAATTTATGTTTTTTTGTATTGTATTGTGAGTGTGTGATATAGAAAGGGGTCTAGTGAGATTAATGCTAACCATGAAATCAAGGAGCACTAATACAAACTAGATCTATAAGAATAGGCAAAGATAGACAAAAAATCTTAAATACCCTTAATGTGTGTGTATGTGCTAAATAAAGATACCTTGAATTAACAAAGGAGGGAACAAGAACTCACCTATGAAGTCTATTTTATGCTTGTTGTAGTGATCAAAATGAGAGGAAACCTTTGGATCTAAGCCTAAAACTGTGTGACAGAAAAAACCCATAAATCTTTTGGTGATCTATTAGGGGAAAACTAGTGCATCTAGGGTGTAGTGTGGCCCCGATTGACTATGCCCAATGTTGATTACATTTTCATAATTTTGAAGAAGGCCAAAAAGGGTACTCCAATTTGCAACCTGCTCATCAATCTCAAATTTGTAACCTACAATAAAAAGGAGTTTTTTTTGTTTATTGGGGGTTACCTTAGTCAAACCTTAGTTTAGGAATTAACCTTGAATTGAAATAGCATCAATATAAAGTAAATGTATGAATTCACCTTACAAAGTCAGATCTCTTGAATTGAATGCAATGTGCTTGTCTTCACCAACATATTTGAACACAAAAGATGAAGATGAATGGATGTAGAAGATGTACCAAATGATCTTGAATACATTGAAGAAGTTCTTGAGGATAAACTCCAAATTTCTTGAGTGTTTGAATCCTTGATCTTCAATAGAATACTTGAGTGAATGCTTAAAGGCTTGAAACTTGAAATCTTGAACACTTGAAGGTAGAGCTTGTGGATGCAATTTCTTGATATGATAGTATCATGTATGTTAAATGGAGAAAATAGAGGGATTTATATAGAGATCAAAATCAACTCATGCATGATGAATATTATAGCAATTTGTACCCAATTGTCTAAAATATAGGACTCGAAGAAAAAGGGCCAAAATAAGGCCCTATCTATTGGAAATATAAGGTAGGTTAGGTAATTGAGAGGGGAGGGGTGAATTAGGAACCAATAAAATATTTAACTCACTTCGCCAGTTAATCCTTCATATATTATTATGATCTAATTGCATGCATAAAAGAATGAAAGAAATAAAAAATTCATAACACTTTGACACAACATATGGTGACCTAGAAACCTTCTAATTAGAAAGTAAAACTAGGGTGGGGATGATACCCACAAGTTTTAGTACTGTAGTATAAAGTTAACCTATTAAGGCTTATAGTTAACCACTTCTAGTGATCTACCCTATTAGGAGCAATAAGGACCATGAGTTCCACCTTGTTAATGGATTTACAAACATATAGTAGAGTATGCACTCGGTTAGGAGATTTAAAAAAATACTGTTAAGTCCACCCAGTTAAAATATTTAACTAATGCACCTATTAGAATGAATCAGTGGATGATCTCTGATCTACAATTATGATTTATTGAATGAAATTCCTTGAATTTCAATGATCACCTTGTTGTGATAGATAAATCTCTTCTTTTCCTTATACTGCTGGAAGCCTTCTATACTGCTTGAAGCCTTCTTCAATTTTCCTTATACATTTCTTAATACTTCTCATTGTCATCCTTGGATATGATACAATGAGTTACATATATATATTTATCTATCCAAATAACTATTTATTAGAGTTGGCTACAATACTAAATTCATCATAATTCACAAAGTCAGCCAAATTACTATAACTCAAGTTCTGAAGATAAACTCAATGATGTTCTGACACTCAAAAAAAACTATCAACACTCAACAAACTTTGGCACTCAGTTGAACTTGAAACTTGATTCATATTGATCACTTCAAGTAGCTTGAACTCAGTTAACACCGTGTAACTCTGTGAACACTAAGAAACTCAATAGATACAAAATCACTTGGTTGACACTGCAAGATTGGGTCAACACTAGATTCTTTGTGTTAACACTATGAGCTCATTAAACACTCTATAACTTGGTTAACGCTACAGAGCCCAGTTAACACTAAGATATTCATCACTTCTACTAGATAGCTCGATAAACATTTCTATGCTCGAGCTATACTGCAAACTGTCTCAACTTCTTGGTAAACATTGTGTAGTTCAACATGAACTATAATTTGAATGTTTAGCTTGATAGCAACTAAAACACTTGGTTAACACTACTAGATGAATGATAAGCTCAGTAGAAATGTAACCAAGTGTTAAGTCAACAATAGACAAATTGACCTTAATGTCAACAATCTCCCCTTTTGGCATTAGTGACATAAATACTTATCAAACCAAAAATTTGAATACTCAAAATTATAATTTAAAACCTTCCTTTATCAACATTATGTGTCTTCAACTTGGTTTGGATTTCTTGTTGCTGTAAATCGGTAAATTACTCTATTTTTCTAATTTTTCAAACTTGCTTTTGTAAACATATCTACTACTTACCTATACATATTACTAATCTCCCACATATATATCTCTCCTATACATATTTGAAGTATAATATTCTTCTCTCCTTTATCAAGCATATTTACATTTACTTTTCCCATACTCTATATAGAAAATCTTCTTCTATATCTTCTCCCCTAAGCATATTTACTTCTCCCCCTTTTTGACATAAATGCCAAAGGTGTGTGATATCTATAAGTTAATATCAAAATGTGACAAGAAATTAGAATGTACCTTCAATATTAGTACCATAGTCTTGTCCCAATTCTCTTGCAATACCTTACTTGCATGCAAGGCTATTTATACTTTTGCTGATAGTTCCATCACATGTTTAGCTATGGAGAAGTTATTATCATGGATGAGAGTCTTTGCATATTCAATGTTCTTTTGTAGTCCATCCATGTTTGGAAGAATCATGCCATGACTTTCTACAAGTATGGTCCTAATTCTGGCTTCTTTCCTTAATAATTTTGCCTAGAGATTTGTCAGATATTTGATCTTTTTGAAGTGTGTACTAGAACTATAACTTGGATCAAGTGATAGTTGGTATGCACTTGCCTTCATATCCTCATCTATCTTAGATAATGTGTCCTTGATCTCCTTTGTGAAGATAGATGTATCACTCAATTTGAAAAATAATGAAATAACATTATTGACAGATTTTTCCAATAAAGTAACAATACTAGACAACTCTACTTGATCTATAGAAATCATTTTTGCTACTTGCTCCAACACTTTATTCTCAAATATTCTTTTATCTCTCTGCATCAGTTTTTCTTGTTAATTCAATATCTTCATTATACTTGTGGACAATTTCAACTAATTGATCCAGAATAGGTTATTTTTCATCAACCTTAATACTCAAAGCATCAAAAAATAAGCTCTTTATATCCTTGAGGACTTTCTTTTTCTTTTTCTTCTCTTCTCTAAGCTTCTATTTCTTAGCCCTTATCTTCCAAAGTTCACCCAAGGTATCCATTTGATCAAGGGTGAGGTTAGAGATACCCCAAATTGAAATAAGAATGTACTCATCCAGATCAATTTCTTCCTCTTTTTTACCCTTAATCTTTGGAATAATAGCATGAACAATTTCTTTACTTTTATCTACAACTTCAATGTTTGGTTGAGACTAATTCTCAACTGTCATTGCACTGGCCATGGGGGAAAAAATGGTTGAACAAGTAGGAATTGCACCAATAGTACTAATAGTAGAAATAGCACTAACAACATGAATAAATTGTTGTTACTTGGTCAAGCCTAATGTTGGAAGAACTTGTCACTCGATAGATGAAGTGCTAACCACTTCAATTCTTGAGATACTAAGTAGAATAATTCTAGAGATTGATTGTGTGCATGGTGTTGCAGATTTGTCCTCAACTAACTTGGTAGAAGCCTTTTCTAATTCTAAATGCACTAAGGCTTTGCTCAAGAATAACGAAAGGAAGTCATAATTTTTGTAGCAATCTTTTCTACATAAGATTCTTCAATACTCTATATTTTAAGAAACTTCCTCTAGTGGCTTCCCATTCTTCCTCATCATCATCAAGATCGACATCATCTATTTCATTATCTTTTATTTCTACTTCTTCTTCAACATCATCTTCTCCATCTTTATAATCGACTTACACAAAAAAGTCACTAGGCTTGTACAACTCATAGATATTCTTCCATGTATTAGTAGTAGACTTCACCACAGATGCAATATTAGACATGTGTTGAATTTGAGTGTGAGCTTCTTCTCATTTTCTTTCAATGAATCCTTCACCTCTTTCTCACTGAGAATCAACATAAGTTGTCTCAAATTTTGTTCACTGATGTGTTTGGAAATTTTCATTGTACTAACCCATTGAGGTTTAACTGCTTTCAAAAGAATATTAGGAACTTGTTGTGAAAGTTCAACAAGTGAATATTTCCACTTAGCCAATTCTATCACAAGGGTATCCTCAATCTTCTTTTTCTCTTCTTCAGTCCTAGTCCCATACTTAAGAGAATTAAAACATGGCATACCAGTTCCTTGTTCCATATTATTTAATATTTATTGAAGGTTAGGTGGAGACCTCTAAAAGATAATCTATCCAACTTCATCTTCACGCAACTTCAACTTCTTCCTAGACTTGGTAGATCTTCTTGTAAACATGGTAGAGGAAGATTTGATAGGTTTGGTTACAATAACCTTTCCTTTCTTATTCAAAGACTCCTCTTCCTCAAATTTGGCTTCCTCTATGTCATGTTCTTCATCTTTATCCTCTATATCATTTCCTTTACCCTCGATAATCATGAGAGGAGAACTCGATGGCTTAGAATTCTTGATTATTTTCTCTATCCTCTTCCTTCCTTTATTCACTACTTCAGGTAACTTGATCTCAAGCTCAACTATGGCCATAGCCTCATTATAAGTGCTAAAAAATGTAGCTTTGGGATCCATAGGCTGATTTAGTAGAGACTTAATTATATTTTTAGTTTCATCAATTTTAACCTCATATTCAAGAGGCTTAACCCATGCCACTCTAGGTCAAACTACCTAAATGTAAACCTTGTCACAGTCAACCATAAAAGAAATATCTTCCTCATAGTCTTCCACAAGTTTCCTAGGAATCCTAAATTTTCTCTATATTTTCTCCTTAAATATTTCAAAATAATTTTCCATAATGCTATCAAAGTTCTCTCCCATCTTTGCTATGAATTCATTTATTTAGTACAATATCAGAGTATTTTTCTCTCATACTACAGTTCCTTTAGAAGGGAAATTTTTTTTGAGCATAGAAAAATAAACATATTAAGAGAGAATCAAACTTACACAGATTGTTCTTTGATACTCAAATGCTCTCCATATTCTTGCTTAATTTATTCAACAACAACTTGGCAAGGTTGAAGGATAAGTTGTTCTTCACCACCTTGTATGCCAAGTCAACCATGTCACATGACATGTTGTTCAACTAGATCAAGCTATATATTTTGTCCAATGAATACAAAACTTCAATTCCATGTTAGTTATACCACTTAGCTTCATGCCTCTACCATCCCACTTAGCAAGAGTTCTCTTTCCCAACTCAACCTGATCTAGGGTTTTAGAGGTGTTTTCTTTGTTCAACATGGACAATCAAATGATCCTATGTACCATCTTCTTGGTTATCAAAATGGGATGATCTAACCATAGTTACATATGATTAACATGACTCAAAATGAGTTTGATCCATTGTGCTTGAAATTCCCTTGACATATGTAAAATATGAGTCAAACCCTGTCTCCAAATGTTTGTACTCAAGTTTCAGAATGTCATCCACACAAAGTTTGATGTATGTCACATTCATTTCTAGGGTTCCAAGCTTCTAAATAGAATAGTAATAGAAAGAACAATTTTTTTGGACAAGAAGTACCTTCTATGGAATCTGGGATTGTACTCCAGTAGGGTCTAGTGCCTCTGCAATTGTTGGAATTAGTTTGAATGCAGAAGCCTTGCAATCAACTCCACAAACCAACATTTCAGAACCTTTCTTGACCTTGCTACTTGAAGATGCCATTGCTCAGTAGGGTTTCAAATACAAGAGTAATCTTTAATAGCAACTACTAAAATTACATGGAGACTCTGAATTTGCTCTTAACTCTTTGGTCTGAAAATTTGCGGTGAAACAATACAATCAATTTCATCTTTTTAACAAATTTTAGTATTTATGATTGCCATTAATGCTTCATACACATATCTGCTTGGTGATAGGTTCTCCTCCACTCAATTTAGACTTTAATGCTTGGAAGATACCTTCAACTTGATAAGGTCTCCTCACTTGGTAGGAACTACTAGCTCGACATCTGCATCCTAAAAATGATATGCAACCTTCCCTTGCCTCGTAAGGTCTTGTAAGCTGACCTTTCTTGGTAAGGTCTTGAATTTCCATCTCCATTCAGTGATCCTTGTGCATCTTGAATTCTAATATGGATCCTTCTGCTTGCTGGCTAGAACTAATGTTAGATGATTTCTTCTAAATCACAATTCTAGTGATCTCCATAGGGAACTAAGTTGAAATGATTGGGCCACCCAACTCATTGACTTGGGTGTCAACAATGTTAGGACTTTGGTTTTCATTCTTTGGAGATTTATGCACCCATTTCTACCTCATTTTTTTTATTATATTGTCAGCTTTGGCTTTCTTTTCATTTTCTATTCTACTTGTGTTCATATAGTTTTTGGCAAGGAGTCCAAGTTCTATACAAACAAAACATCTCTTTGTAGTGTCTCTTTTACTCATGTGATGTTTCACACAGTTTGCACTGATGTGCCCAAACTCACCATAATAGTGACATTTACACTATGTGTCATAATCCCATCCAAATATTACTTTCACAATTTTCTTTGTCGGGTTCCATTTCTTGGTTTTGCACTCTAAGGATTTGTGTCCTTGTTTGTTGCAATTGTGACACTTTCCTTCAAACTTAGATTTATTTGTGCATTCACTTGCTCTATGACCATGCTTATTGCAATTATAAAACTTTCTATTGAATTTTTCTTTACCATTTCTCCAACATTTATTAGAGTTATGACCTATTTTACCACAATGGTTGTAAGTAGATATTTTGTTCTTTTGAGCTCCTTGTTGAGATTATTTGCCTTCTTCTATATATCCCAATCAAAATTTTCCTTTGTGTCTATATTGAGCTTTCTCATTCAACTAATTCATGCTTTCTTGAGATTTCATCATTCTCTCATTGGTTTTCTTTTCAATATTGAGATCATTTTGCAATCTTTCATTCTCTATCCTTACATTGAAAAGCTCTTGATTTGCATCATTGAGTTGACCAATAAAGTATGCTTGCTAAAAGGATAGTTGTTAAATTTCATTGTCCTTTTCTTCTATAACTTCTTTGGTTTTGTCTTTTTCTTCCATGACTTCACATAATTTGACTAATTGGATTTCTTTCTCTCTTTTTAGATTTCTAACTTCTTCTTGAAGATCAGAATCTTCTCAAGTAGGTCTTTGATTGTTGCATCAACTTCATTTGAATTTTTTTTCTAGGCATAATTCTTTAATTATTTTTTCAATGTCGATATTTTCATCCATTTGTACTACAAGATCTTTTCTTCTTTGTAATGATTGAGAGATTTGCTCCTTTGTTGTCTTGAGTTGTACAATAGCTAATTCAAGATCCACTTTTTCATTCTCAATAGCCTTTTCTAGCCTATATAACTCCATTTCCTTTGATATTATCTCAAGTTGTTGAATTTTTGATGTGAGAACCAATAGCTCTGATATCAATCATTGGAAATACAAGGTAGGGTAGGTTACTAAGAGGGGAGGGGTGAATCAGGAACCAATAAAATCTTTAACTCACTTTGCCAACTAATGCTTCATATATTATTCTAATCTAATTGCATGCATGAAATAATGAAAGCAATAAAACATTCATAACACTTTGACACAAGACATGGTGAACCAAAAACCTTCTAATTAAATAATAAAACTAGGGTGGGGATACCCACAAGCTTTAGTACTATAGTATAAAGTTAACCTATTAAGGCTTACAATTGACCACTTTTGGTGATCTTCCCTATTAGGATCAATAAGGACTGTAAGGTCCACCTTGGTAAAGGATTTACAAGCATACAGTGAAGTATGTACTCATTTAGGAGATTTAGAAAAAGACTATTAAGCCTACCTAGTTAAAGGATTTAGCTGATGTATTTGTTAGAATGAATCAGTGGCTGATCTCTAATCTGCAACTTTGATTTGTTGAATAAAATTTCTTGAATTTCAATGATCACCTTGTTGTGATAGATAAATCTCTTCTTTCCCTTATACTACTTGTAGCCTTCTTCAATTTGCACTCATACACTTCTTAATACTTCTCATTGTCATTCTTGTATATGATATAATGAGTTATATATATATATATATATATATATATGTGTATATATATATATATATATATACATGTATATATACATGTATATATATATATATACATGTATATACATATATATATATATACATGTATATACATATATATATATATACATGTATATATATATACATGTATATACATGTATGTATATACATGTATATATATACATGTATATACATGTATATATATATATATGTATACATGTATATATATGTATACATGTATATATATGTATATACATGTATATATATGTATATATATACATGTATATACATACATGCATATATATGTATATATATATGTATATATATATATATATATGTATACATGTATACATGTATATATATGTATATACATGTGTATATATATGTATATACATGTATATACATGTGTATATATATATGTGTGTGTGTATATGTATATACATGTATATACATGTATATATATATATGTATATATATGTATGTATATATATGTATATGTATATATATGTATATACATGTGTGTATATATATATATATATATGTATATATATGTATGTATGTATATGTATATCCAAATAACTACTTACTAGAGTCAGCTACAATACTAAATTCATCATAATTCATAAAGTTGGGTCAACTACTGTAACTCAAGTTTTGAAGACAAACTTGGTGATGTTCTAACACTCAGTAAACATTGTCAACACTCAAAAAACTCTAGGACTCGATTGAACCTAAATCTCACATCATACTTATCACTTCGATTAGCTTCAACTCGATTAGCACTATGTGACTTGGTGAACACTAAGAAACTCAGTAGATATAAAATCACTTGGTTGACACTACATGACTCGATCAACACTAGATTCTCTTTTTTAATACTGCAAGCTTAGTAGACACCATAGAACTTGGTTAATACTACATAGCTCAGTTAACACTAAGATCTGCATCACTTCTACTAGATAACTCGGTAGACACTGCTATCCTTGGGATATACTACAAACTATCTCAACTACTCGGTAAATAATGTGTAGCTCGACATGAGCTATAATCTAACTATTTAGCTTGGTAGCAACTAAAACACTTCATTAACACTATTGGATGAATGATAAGCTTGGTAGAAACTATAAAACTCAATAGCAATGTGACCAACTGACTAAGTGTTAAGTAACTAATAGACGAATTGACCTTAATGTCAACACTATCAATGGAATGTACCCTTGATTAGCCCATTAGGAGTGTAGTACACCCATGACACATCAAGGGTATATTGCACCCCTAATTTTTAGGTGCATAAACCCTGGGAATGATCCAGGGATCCAAAAATAAGTCCCATAATCTAGAAAAAATCATTCCCAAATTTTGAGGAAACCATATTTTAGTGATTCCAAGTGGAGAGGTAGATGAGAAGGAAGGACCTAGGGGAAGTAGATCCTACCTCGAGTTTCACACCTTGAAAATATGAGCTTTAAATAGGATCTATTAGGTTTTACCCCAATTCTACCTAAGAGAAGGGACAAAAAATGGAGGAAGAAATGAAAGAGAGGGAGAACATGATGATCTCACATTAAATAGGTTCTAAACCTTCATTAAATTAGAGTTTTTTTTAATTTAAGATTGATGAGTCTAAAAAATGCCTTTATTTTGTTATGTTTAAGATACTTTGTGATACTCTGTTTATCCTTGGTTTAATATTTATAAGCCTATGTTTGATAAACCTTTGATGATTTATGGGGTAGAAAAACTATGTCATCTTTTGCCTAAATTATATCTACTATGTAGTATTTCATATAAATATCCAAATGTGTGTTCTTATGCTTGAATTTAGTTTGATGGATGTTTATTTTCAAATATGTCTTATATCATAACTAACCTAATGATAAGGATTAAAGGATGAGTGGAAGAATCTAGAAGTTGGTTGCCGATAGCATTCAAGGAGAAACGAGCATCAAGGAACAACCACGAAAAGGAAGTTATAACCACTCCAGGAAACATGGCAGCGAATAAGGAGGAGCTTTTACGAGCCATTGCCTTCTCTACATTTATGTTGTAACAAGCGGATGCTGAGACTTCATTGCTCCCTCCTCAATTCTGTTATCCTTCCTTTCCACTTTCAGTTGTTCTCTTATATTCTCTCCTGCAGACTTAACTTAGGATAGTTACTTTTCTATTATGTAATATAGAGTAGATTCCCTATATATGTTGGGATCGACTCTTGTGTGTGAAGTTTTGGTTTTTAATAAGTTTTATCGAGTAAGAGAGAACACTGATTCATAGTTTGTTGTAGTTTTGTTTTACAATTTTGAATCATGTAATGACTGATTAATGAAATAAATTGGTGCTCTTTAGCTTCTATCCTGCGTTGGTAGATTAGAGAAGCCAACCAAGGTGGCCCACTTGGAGGGTGAATTAGATTAGGATAGAATAGATTCATTTTACTAGCATTAGCAGTATTTTAAGTAAGACGTAGCTAGTTAATTCCTTCCTGTAGCATCACACTTCACGAACGTTCCTGCAGCATCTGCGAGAACAGTCTAGTGGATGAGTCAAGATGGAATCTTTGTTATCTTGTCATTGTGTTTTCAACATTCATAGATTCATTATTTTCCTTTCCACAGCAGTAGTGTAGTTTCCTTCCTTTGCATTTTTACTTTCCTGCAGCACAAGCATAATGACTCATCAAGGTACCTAGTGCACATACTGTGCTGACCATTTCAAGTATACGTCCTTGGGTTGACAATCTAAATGCACCTCATGGTAGGGGAAAAGTAGTCCTTAGCTTGAATAGATTATTACTAAGCCAGGCCTAACGCATGACTATGGAACACCTATTGTGAGGCGGTTCATTTTTGGCATCGTTGTCGGGGATGGTGTCAAGCTAGGAGCATTTTTGAGTCATAGTTTTTAGATTAAGTTCTTTTTACCAGTGTGAAAATTTTAGTTGCATGCATTGAAGAGGAAGACGACGAGATGAATATGGCAGATTTCTTCCACAAGGATCTGTTAATTTGAATGAAGAAGTTGAAGAAGAAGTTAAGTTGACCTTTGAAGACGCAAGTCCTATTTTCCCCACAGTATCATCATCAAGAGTTGAATCCCTAGATATATCTGGTCTCCAACCTTTCACTAAAATAGTGACCAGTCTTCTTGATAACACTACCTTGAATCCATCAGTTGTTAATCATCCAGTGCCTAACATTCCTTTTTAGCAGCAACCTCATAATCCAGTCCCACCAATCATGGCACAACCCACTTTTCCATTTCCACTTCCAAGTCTCATAACCAATGCCAATCTCAAGAATATACCTCCCACTGCTCTTCCAAAGTTCTATGGCCTTGCAACTGAAGACCCTGATGCCTTCTTGTTTGAGTTCAACATCCTTTGTTGTAGTTTTGAGTACAAAACTGATTCCCATAAGCTTAAATTATTTCTAGCCACATTGAAAGAATCAGCTTTATGATGGTTCATGGGCTTAGGAGCCAATGCAGCTGCAAATTGGGATGAAATGCAAGCCTTATTTTTAAAAAAATATAAAGAATATTGCAAAGCATCTGGCACAAGAGGAGATGATATCTTTAGGATATCACAGAAGGAGGAAGAGACATTAGAAGACTATGTTTCTCAATTTTTATATATACTACAAAAGAATCCTCAACACACATTGTCTGAAGATTCCCAAAAACTAGTCTTTCTAAGAGAGGTGAATGAAGATTGTTTGGAAGCATTGGACCTTATGGCCAGTGGAGATGTATATCAAGCTCAATGGGATGACCTCAAAAAGATATGTCAGAACTACTCAAGGTCAACCATGAAGAAAGGTCGAGGACCCCGTTCTACGGTTACAAAAGGAATTAGTCAAGGCATTTCAAAACTTGAAATATCCAATTTGTTGTCAGATTTCAAACAAGACATCATTAATGATGTCGCTACATAGTTGGATACAATGACTGCAAAGAAGAAGCAAGCAGAGGCTAAGTTACAACTAGTTGAGTACTGCCCTCATTGCCGAAAGCAAAAGAAGGATTGCCATTGTCAATTGGTTGCAAGCATGGAGAACCAACATCTTCCAACTGGATATGTAAAAATAGATGGGGATGATGAGCAAGTATTCTTTGTTGCTCAATGCCGACCATGGGCTCAACGTCAAGGTATGCCTCAATACCCCTTGTAATATTTAAATTCATATGGTAATCAATGGAAAAACTGTAATACCCAAGGTCCTCCACAAAACCAACCCAATTGGAATAATGCTGGGCAAAATAACCCACAACAGTCTCAATGGTTTCAAAATTCCCAACAACCTTTGCCTAACTAGCAGAATAACCAATGGCCCCAGAACCAACAGAACCAATGGCAACCACCCCAAGGGAATTGGCAATCTCCAAACCAATGGAAGGGATCTCAACAATGGCCTAACCAAAATACTGGTGCTCCACAATTACCCCATCCAGCTCAACAACCTACTTTAATGCCACCACCTGCAAATAGTGGACCTCAAAAGCAAACACAGCTACCTGCACAGCCTCAGCCAAATCCAAATAGTCAACCACAACAGCCCATGTATAGTGTTGATACCCAACAGTACCCTGCTTATGCCCTAGATGTCGCAGATATACATTTGAGATCTGGAATGACCTTACCAACACCAAAGCCACCTCTTATAACTGAAGTATCAGACTCTCCTGCAGCATCAAAACCTTTGGTTGATGAACCTGTTGACCCAACTAATTTTACCATACCAATACCAATTCAACCAGTAGTAGAGTCTCCTTTTCCAGACCAACTAATACAAAAGGAACCTAAACAAAGCAAGGAACAACCCTTTGACATTGTTAATCAGTTGAAGAATATGCATGTCCAAATACCTTTGTTTCAAGCTATTAAGGACACTCCTGCTTATGGAAAAGCTATAAGGGAAGCTTGTCTAAAGAAACCTAGAAGGAAGAAGAAGGATCCTACCACAGTTCATGTTGTTGGACACTTAGTTGATATCATGTTAGGAAGAGTGATTTCACCAAAATATTCTGACCCACAGAGTCTAGTAGTAAGTGTCAACATAAATGGTCAATTTGTTAAAAATGCCTTAATAGATTTGGGAGTTGCTATAAATGTGATGACTAAAGAAACCATGAAGAAGTTACAAATAGAAGGATTAAGGTCCACACCAACTATTCTACAGCTTGCAGATAGTTCCACTGTCATTCCTGATGGAATGATAGAAAATATTTTTGTGGCCTTAGATTTCCTAGAATATCTTGCAGACTTCATGATTTTGTCCCCTAAAGTAAACCTATCTAGCTATCTTGTCATTCCAGGTAGACCATGGTTGGCCACAGCTGATGCAAACATAAATTGTAGATCAGGGAATATGACCATATCAAATGGCCAAGCAACCAAGCAATTTGATCTATATCCTCCTACACAACCATGACTAGATTTGAGTACATCCTTTTGGCCAGATTTAGGAGATGAAGAAGAAGAGATAAATTCCATAGTACAACTTATGATGTTATATAGGCAATCTTTTCTAAATTTGCAAGAAGAAGATTCAGTAATCCAGAGCATCCTTACCAACACTTGTGTGGTCGAAAAAGATGTGTCTGAAAGCTCTGTATTAGAATTGATTACATATGAGGAGTGTGATACAAGTTGTACTTTACTTAAGGAACCTAAAAATATTTGTTCACTACTTCCCTGTGAATTAGAAGGAAGCCCAATCAATGGAATTGCTATGGTAGAATCCACTATTCCTGTTGAACTGAGTAAAGGCCATAAACTGCATGTTAACCCCAAATTGACATCTGTACAGATGGAACAATTAAAAGAATTACTTCAGAAGCATGAGAAGACTTTTGCTTGGGATTATGGTGATATGAAAGGATTAAGCCCTACACTATGTACCCATAGGATATATATTAATGAAGGTTGTCTACCACTTCGTCAACCTCAGAGGAGGATAAATCCAAGCTTCAGAGAAATAGTCAAAACAAAATTGTAGAAACTGCTTGATGTTGGCTTTATCTATCCTATATCTGATAGTAAATGGGTATCACCGCTGGTTATAGTACCTAAGAAAGGAGGAAAATGGAGAATTTGTGTAGATTATAGGGAGTTGAATAAGGCTACTAAAAAGGATCAGTTTCCTTTACCCTTCATAGATCAAGTTTTGGATACACTAGCTGGAAATAAGTACTTCTCCTTTTTAGATGGATACAGTGGCTATAATCAAATCAGTATTGCTCCTGAAGACCAAGAGAAAACTACATTTACCTATCCATGGGGTACTTTTGCATACTTTTTTTTACCATTTGGTCTTTGTAATGCTCCTACAACATTTCAATGGGCTGTAATTAGTATTTTTGCTGATATATCACATGATTGTATGGAAATCTATATGGATGACTTTACAACATTTGGAGTTACTTTTGAAGAAGCAATGATAAATCTTGAAAAAGTTTTGGTAAGATGTCAAGAACATAATTTGGCACTAAATTGTGAAAAGTGTTTCATGCTCATGCAAGAGGGTGTGGTACTCAGTCATTTCATATCTACTGCAGGTATACAAGTAGACCCAGCTAAAATTGAGGTAATTCAAACATTACCCATACCCACTAAATTAAAAGATATCAGATCTTTTTTGGGACATGCTGGATATTACAGGCATTTTATAAAAGACTTCAATAAAATAGCCAGTCCCTTGTACAAGTTGCTCACCAAAGAAGCTGAATTCTATTGGACACCTGAGTGTGATAAATCTTTCCTGCAACTTAAGCAACTTTTGACCATAGCCCCAATTTTACAAGGCCCTGATCGGAACCTACCTTTTCAAATATATACAGATGCTTCTGATTATTCCATAGGTGCAGTTTTAGCACAGAAACACTCAGATCTTGAAAATGCCATTTATTATATTAGTAAGAGTCTTCATGGCCCAGAACTAAATTACACAGTGACTAAAAAAGAATTGTTAGCAGTAGTCTATGCTCTAAATAAATTTTGGCATTACATCATAGGTTATACTATCTATGTTCATACTGATCATGCATCAATCAAATATCTCATGAACAAACTTGCTATAACTGGTAGGTTAGCAAGATGGTTACTATTGCTACAAGAATTTGACATAACCCTAGTGGATAAACTTGGAAAAACAAATGTTGTAGCTGATTATTTTTCAAGAATCAATCATCATGATACTAATACTACTCCAGTAGATGATGCATTTCCAAATGAACATTTATTTCATATTGCTGTTAAAGTTCCATGGTATGCAGATATTGCTAACTACATTGCGGCTAATAAGACACCAACACATTTTTCTTATAAGGAGAGAAAGCTGCTCATACAGAAAAGCTTCCATTTCTCATGGATAAACAATTTTCTGTTCTATACTGGACCTAATCAAGTTATGCGCAGATGTGTAAGAGAAGATGAGACATATGATATTTTGCATGCATGTCATAATGAGCCTTGTGGAGGACATTTTGCAGCCAAAAGAATAGCTTTCAAAATCTTAGCCACTGGTTACTATTGGCCTACCCTTCATAAAGATGTAATCAATTATACAAGGAAGTGTGACCAATGCCAAAGAATGGGTCGCCCAACCAAAACAGATGAAATGCCTCTGAATCCTCAAGTGGTGTTAACACCATTTGACAAATGGGGAATGGACTTCATCGGTCCTATTGATCCTTCATCCAATGGGAAGTCTTATATTTTGGTTTGTACTGACTACCTAACCAAATGGGTTGAGGTTAAGGCTATGAAGCATGCCCGTGATGAAAAAGTTGTTGAATTCCTGTATGAAGAGATTTTTACACGCTATGGAGTTCCTAAAGAATTGGTTACTGATCAAGGCAGACAGTTTACTTCCAACCTGATTTCAGAGTTGATGAAAGAGTATAACATCAGGCATCATAGATCCAATCCTTATCATCCACAAGCCAATGGACAAGAAAAAGTTACCAACCGTGAGCTGGAAAATATTCTAACCAAAATAGTCCATTTGCATCATTGGGATTGGACCAGCCGGTTACAAGAAGCTGTTTGGGCTTATAGAACAACTTGGAAAACCACTATCGGATTCACACCATTTGAGCTTTTGTATGGGAAAGTGGCAATGCTTCCAATTGAATTTGAACATAAGACTTTAAGAACAACCTTGACCATAGATATTGATCTTCCTGCAGCACAAAGAGAACGCCTCCTGCATCTTAATTCATTGGATGAGATGTGCAAGACCGCTTTAGAACACACTGAACTGGTGCAAAAATAGAGAAAAAACTGGCATGATTCTCATATCCTCAACAAATAGTTCAAAGCTGGTGACTGGGCATTAATGTATGATTCTCGCTTTAAGGATATGCCAGGGAAGCTGCAAACGCGATGGTTAGGACCATATCAAATCATCCATGTCTTTGACAATGGAACAGTTCAACTAACCACAATTGATGATGTGCCTTTCAAAATGTTGATCAACGATCATTGACTTAAGCTTTACAAATAGCCTCAAACAAAAGCTGAATTCATGCAACAATTCAAACAATCGGATCCAACAACAACTCAAGTATCTCTTCCTGTAGCAGAAGGTGAAAACCTTCCGCCTGCTCCTCTTCAACATTAATTCTAATTTGCATGTCCATAATAATAACTTTATGTTCGCATAAAGTCCATTTTATTTTCATGATATTTCTTTCCATTCATATCTTAATCTTCCATCCACCCACCCCACTCCATTTCTTAATCTTCCATCCACTCACTTTCTACATAATTAAGTTTTTGTGTTTTCAATCAAATCTGCACATGCTGATGGATGCTACCATTTACATTATTTCCGCCACCTTTTTTTTGGAGCATGTGACAATCCACTTGGCAGGTATAAACATTTTCAAACTATTATTCATTTATAAGTTTGCAGATTTTGTTAATTATATATAATACTGCATACTCTCTATAATTATGGCGTATTCCAGTCCCTCACCCATACTAGTCTGACAAGTGAGGACACTTGTCGTAAAATTAGCAGGGGGCAAGGGAGTGTCGTACTATCCAATGACATGCCTAATTAACTGTGATGATTTTCTAAAATCTTGGCATTACCCCTTATTAATGAGACCTTTTTGCCATAAGTATGCCATGTCAAGTGTTGTACTCTCACTTTCTGAATGAATTTTTTTTCCTTATTTGTGCCAAATTTTTCATGCTAAGCCATGATGTGACCCATTTTAAAATTTTTGGCATTTGAACCATGCTTTCGGGCGATCTCCATGCAAATTCATGATTTACTTTTACCTAAAGTTTAATTATGGCACATAACAATTGGTTATGGCAATTAATGTTCCCAAAAAGAAGTGGTGAAGCGTCTGAGAAATAACATAGAGTATTGAAGTTTGCATTCAGAAAGGACGAGAGAAACGGAGTAGTAGAAGAAGTATCAAGAAATGGGAGGAGGTTTACAGAGAAGAGAGCTGGTTGAGCACATTTTTTTGCTCTCTGACGTAGAAGCAGTAAGAAGATTCAATGCATGTGGGTGGTTATGTTATTGTTTGAATTTAACAGCATATGATGAAGAAGCGGCTGTAGAATTCACCAGGACATTTGATGAAGGTGAAGCTTCTGTGTGGGGTTTGATAGTAATTGCAATAGAAGAACAAATTGTAGAAGTAACAAAGTTATCTTTTGTTGGAGAGCATTATCCGAGCTCGCATGACGCTAGGTCAGGAAGGGCCCAGTTCACTACTCCACATGACCTTCAATTGGATGTTGCAAAGCAGGGGTGCAAGAGATTGTCTTTTCCGCCTCCATACCCTGAGCTAGCAATGCATGTCATCAGGTATTTTACTTATGAAGGCAAATTTTCTCACTTACATGTACACCATTTTAAGTTTCTTAGTTGTATAAGGCACAATACTGCTGTAAATCTTCCAAATTTTCTGTATAATATGCTCTGTATTAGTGTGAAAGAGACTCAAAAAGGGAAAGATAATTCTGTCACTCACCATGCCTTGATTAAGTTGTTAATAGAAAGGTCTCTTAGGGATGTATTGCCTTTGACATGGGATGACTTCTTGAAATTTAAAACTCTACAACCCAAAGTTGACCTTAGTGAACGACAGGGTGAGGAAAACGTAGTTCCCAATAGTGAGCTTGCAGAACAAAATATTGAGGGAGATGAAATAGAAAATGCACAAGGGATTGAACCAGAATTTGCTTCCATTCAAGAGAATGTGCCTCCACCTAAATAGGACATCCCTAAACCCACTACTAGTAAAGCTAAAAGGAAATGGAAGTCACCAGAAGAAATCGCTGCTCAACAAAAACCTAGTCCTGCAATTAAGCAACAGAAGAAAACAAAGAAGGTTCCTGCAGCAACTAATCCTGCAATAGTGACACCGAAATAGAAAAGTAGGCAAAAGATAGTAGTACAAGAAGAGACTCCTTTGCAGAGAAGCCCTAGAATGAGAGGGCAGATTTTTAAAGATCCTATATTGTCTAAAGCACCTACTCTAGAGTCTCCTGTGCAGATAATTTTTGACCATTCTCCCCTTCACACTGAGATGACAGAAGCTTCTGGTAATCCTCCTGCAACATGTGAGCAAGAAATTAACGAAACCTTAATGGATTTACTAGGTGTTTCAAGCCATGAGAATGAAGTAGTTCTTGAATGTCATGATTCAAATACTGCTTTAGTCCCATATAAGTCAACATGGATCAATAGTTTGGCGAAACATCTATGGCGGGAACAGAAAAAGGAAAAGGATTATGAAGAGGATAACAATGCTGTCACCTTGCAAAAACTCCTTTTCCAATTATATGGACAACATTTATTTGCTGAAGCACTATGGAAAGAGGAGAAGAAAAAAATGAGCAAGATCATAACATCACAAAATGAGGAGATTGAAGAATTGAAAGAACAACTAGAAAGACAGAAACAACGCATGGAACATGCACTTAAATTAGCTAATCAAGCTCTTGCTTGCAGACCACCTCCTTGAGTATATGCTTTTTGTTTGAAAGAACAATATCTTTTGTTTCAGTTGATGTTAACCCTCAGAAATGTAAATGCAGAATTCAAAACTGCACAAGAGTTTTATGGGCTATATCAAACCTTACCACCATGGCAGCAAAATCTATTGTGTGAGTTGTATATTCATAATTTTTTCATTCCTGCAAAAATTGAGTGGAATCCTTTGCTCTATATAGGAGATGTGCATTTGAAATATTTTATGTCATGGATGTCTAATGAGGCAAAATATGACAGACAATTGGTTAATTACAGAGATGAGGAGAGAATAAAACCTTTACTGTTGAGGGCAGAAAGTAAACAAACAGAAGAAATGCTTCGAGACTGGTTTACATTAACCTATGGGAAGAGTAATCCAAAAGTTATAAAGAAGGTATTTTCTGCTAGAGCCAAAGTGTATGCGAATATGAAAACTTGCCCTACTTTGCATTCCAGAGAGCTATGACCGAAGTAAGAAGTAGATGGGCACAGTTACCTGATTCTCTCAAGAAATCAAAGCTGAAAAGTCCTATTAATTTGGAAGCAGCGCTATATAGAGTTCCAAAATATTTAGAACTGGGAAAGAAAGTAAGGCTAGAGCTATGGTGTCCTTTGACCATGCAACCTCCAATGCTTTTATGGCCCTTTTATGATATTGATGCTGACAAAGTTGATAAGTTGCAGGAAGACCACAGGCAAGAAGTATGGGAAAGGACCAGAGGATTCTATTACACCTTCAAGAGTAGTAGAAAGGGAAAGATAGAAGTTGGGGAGCTCAGATATTTGACAAAGAAGTGTAATGCTTGAGGACAAGCATTAGTTTAGCAGGGGGTAGATGATGAGTCTAAAAAATGCCTTTATTTTGTTATGTTTAAGATACTTTGTGATACTCTGTTTATCCTTGTTTTAACACTTATAAGCCTATGTTTGATAAACCTTTGATGATTTATGGGGTAGAAAAACTATGTCATCTTTTGCCTAAATTATATCTAATATGCAGTATTTCATATAAATATCCAAATGTGTGTTCTTATGCTTGAATTTAGTTTGATGGATGTTTATTTGCAAATATGTCTTATATCATAACTAACCTGATGATAAGGATTAAAGGATGAGCGGAAGAATCCAGAAGTTGGTTGCCAACAGCATTCAAGGAGAAACAAGCATCAACGAACAACCACGAAAAGGAAGTTATAACCACTCTAGGAAAGATGGCAGTGAATAAGGAGGAGCTTTTACGAGCCATTGCCTTCTCTACATTTATGTTGTAACAAGCGGATGCTGAGACTTCATTGCTCCCTCCTCAATTCTGTTATCCTTCCTTTCCACTTTCAGTTGTTCTCCTATATTCTCTCCTGCAGACTTAACTTAGGACAGTTACTTTTCTGTTATGTAATAAAGAGTAGATTCCCTATATATGTCAAGATCGACTCCTGTGTGTGAAGTTTTGGTTTTTAATAAGTTTTATCGAGTAAGAGAGAACACTGATTCATAGTTTGTTGCAGTCGTGTTTTACAATTTTGAATCATGTAATGACTGATTAATGAAATGAATTAGTTCTCTTTAGCTTCTATCATGCATTGGTAGATTAGAGAAGCCAACCAAGGGGGCCCACTTGGAAGGTGGATTAGATTAGGATAGAATAGATTCATTTTACTAGCATTAGCAGTATTTTAAGTAAGACGTAGCTAGTTAATTCCTTCCTATAGCATCACACTTCATGAACGTTCCTGTAGCATCTACGAGAACAGTTTAGTGGATGAGTCAAGATGGAATCTCTGTTATCTTGTCATTGTGTTTTCAGCATTCATAGATTCAATATTTTCCTTTCCACAGCAGTAGTGTAGTTTCCTTCCTTTGCATTTTTACTTTCCTGCAGCACAAGCATAATGACTCATCAAGGTACCTAGTGCACATACTGTGCTGACCATTTCAAGTATATGTCCTTGGGTTGACAATCTAAATGCACCTCATGGTAGGAGAAAAGTAGTCCTTAGCTTGAATAGATTATTCCTAAGCTAGGCCTAGCGCATGACTATGGAACACCTATTGTGAGGCGGTTCAAAGATGATACACTAAGTTTACCTCATTTTCAAAAACTTGTGTAGTACTTCATCATTATCAATTATAAGTGAATTAATTTGAGAGATCCACTTCAATGGCTTCTTTACCTGTTGATAAGAGTGAGGTTGCACCTACATCTTCAGAATATAGTAGATGAACAATTAGTTTCTACATCCAAAGGTGTCACTACTTCTTCATTTATTTTTTGGATGAATCATAAGTTTAGTCCTCTTTTTAAGTCTTTACATTCCATTACATGAAGGTTAGTTAATGGTAATATTATTACACTCCCTCCTATTAAACCACTTCTTCATTCTACTACATCAACTTTGTACTTTGATCCTAAAGCCTTTTGTCAATATCACCATCGACCTAGCCATGATACTAAGGCATGTTATACCCTAAAACATAAAATTCAAGATTTGAGTGATTCTAATCCTTTATCTATTGATAGTCATGATAATGGAAACAAATCTATGGCACCTCCTAATCAAAACCTTCAAATCTATACCAATTATTTACCTCAACACACACTTAATATGATTTTTCAACCTTCTTCTTCCCCTACTGTGGATTTTTCTTATGATACCTTATGGGAAGAGAATGACCATACTAATAACATTGTGGAATGTGTATGTCAAACTCCACCTCCACCTAAGAATAAAGTTCCATCTAAATGTCATGATCAACCTAAACCTAAACCTAATCTTAAGCATGTTAGAGACCTTACTATTTCATTTGATGAATCATGATATTTTTAGGGCTCTTGATGGTCCTCTTTATATTTCTACTAGGGTTTCTAATTATCCTTCTTATGGTTGTCTTGTTAATCCTACTTCAATGGTTAATGTTATCATTGAGGAATATTTTCTTGCTAACCATTTGCATTGTCACTTCTATGATTCAATTGATACTTAGATTTAGACTTGTAATGATTTCTTACATCCTCTGCATGGTTCCATTTCCTTATTTTTAAAAATCTATGGTAAAATGGTGAATAATAATTTTTTTTTCATTCCTACTTCTGATCAACTCCAAGTGAAGCTTGGTATACCTTGGTTGACTTCCATGCAAGCCATTGCTTCTCCTATTCATTAGTGCAATAAATTTCCTTATGATGGTGAGATTAAGATGATTAATTATAGTCTTTATCATCCTTCTAGGCATAGACATTGCACTACCCTTGACTTTTTTTGGCCTTTTATTCCTACTACTCCTCTTACTCATCTTTATTGTCTTTTTCAATCCTATCAAGCTCATAAATTTTGAAACATTATTTATTTGAGTAAGCCTAGTGATATTACTTGGGTATTTTTCCTACACCTTCTACACTTATTTGTTTTGATTCTTCCATTTTTAATAATTATTCACCTCCTACATTTAATGATCCTTCTAGTGGGGTTCCTCCTTTTAGTATGGTTCTTCCTTCTAGTGTGGTTCCTCCTACTTCTCAACTTGATGGTGTTCCTCCTATTAGGTCAACTAGAGATGGTAAGGAACCCATTATTGTTGATCCTTCTTCTTCTCAATGAATTTTCGGTAAGAGTAAATGTAATTGACATGCTCATGAATGTCGAAAGGACCACTAGGATCGTGTTAAATCTTGTATGCATGCTTCTCATTAGTCCATATTTTTAGAGGAATTTAATCATACTAATAGGATTGATAAATGTGATATTCATATTTTTTTATTCTAATGATGTCAATCTTGATGAAGAAGACACATTAGATGATGATCATGAGATTATTGATCTTGATTTATTTGCCTAACATGCTTTCTATGTATCTTACACTTACATCTAGTCTTGAGCATAAAGACTCTCAAGGGATTCTTCTATAGACTTAGCTATTATTCCTATTATGTTGGATGTTGCTCCTCCTCCAAGTTTTCAACCTTCTCTACATACTACTGACTGAGATATAGGAGGAGGTAAATGTGCTTGAGTGATTGATCTAGCATAGCAACTAATTTTTGTTTATTTACTTGTTGTGATGTACTTATCCTCTATTTCACTTCCTATATGCTTTTGTAGATTTATTTAGATGACCCTTTTTTCTTTGTTCACACAAGGTGATACATAAATCAAAATTTTGTATCATTTTTCTATTGTATCTCACTTCTTTTATATGTTGTTATATGTTATGTTGTACACATGTGATAGTGTTTGTGACTATATCCTTATTTTTCTACTTGGATTTTTGATATGGTAGAACCAATTCTTTTTGGTCCCCATTATGGTGGTCCAAAAAGACTGTTCTTCATAATTCTTGTGCGTATTTCTTCCATTGTGTTATAGTTCTACTTCCTTTAAGGAATGATGATATTTAATACTTGATATAATATTTACATGTTATGATATGATCATACTAACCCCAAAGTTAGTAGATCTCTTTGTGCTCTCTATATGATATGTGCTTATTTTCCTTGATTTTTCTTCTCTTGGGGGCATCTCATAGTAGAAATGCCTTAAGTAGTGGATCTATGTATACTCTGTTAAATCCATTTCTCTTGGTAAAGTGTTAACAATGACTTTAATGTGGGGGCATACACTATGCACATTCTTCTTTCTATCATGGTGTAGTAAATACCAGTTCTAAGTATGGCTTAGGGTACTTTAGCTTTGGATGCTTGGTATGCTTCCTAAGCTATCCTTAAATCTATACATTATTGCTTCATCTTATTTTTGTACACATCTTGAAAATCTCTTTAAGGACTATGCACAATCCTAAATAATGGTTCCTCCATGCACACCTTCAATTTAGAGAGTAAGCATTAGGTCTCCCTCTCCTTTGCACACACATATTCTAAATCTCATATATGGGTAATGAATACAATTTTTTTACATCTTACATATGGCTAACACTTTCAAATGCATATGCCAAAAATTATAAATGGGTAACATGAACAAGCTCAATAAATCTCATATTTATGTAATGCACGCAAGCACATCATGCTAAGTCCCAGACACAAGTAACACATTTTTATTTTTATTTTTCTATAATTTAAAATGGTATGTGAATTTCTCATTGACAAATTAATCACACTCTTTCCCTCTCTACTTCTTTCAGTCAGTGATTTCTCTCTTATTATAATCTTGGAGCTATCAAAGACCCAATCCCTTGGGGGCTTGATGGATACTTTGTCTCCTTGATCATGATAAGATTATCTCATTATTTTTTGCTTTATTTTACCAAGAGTTTGGGTCAATTCCACACTCTCACTAAAGTGGGGGCTAGAATTAGAAGAACTTAATTTTAATGATGGTTTAGCACCTATTAAATGCTAGACTGTCATCCTCTTTCATCTCTGCTTCTTTCTTCCCCTTTCTTATTATTTCTCCTAGGAGTAATTAGGTTAGGACCTAATAGATGATATTTGGCATAAATCTCAAGGAAGGATGTAACCACCTGTCCTCCCTCTCCTTCATCCAATCACTCAAAATCTATTTTTCACACCTTACATTGAATCTCAAATATGTACCCAATTTATTGGATTTGGGACCTATTTTGGGACACTATAAGAATCCAAAGGAATATGGGCCCTATTTGGAAGGGATGTAGTGCATCCCTATTGGATCAATTAGGGATGTAGTGCATCCCTTCTTGGGGCCTTTTTTGGGACCACCCTTTGGGTCCTATGTTTAGATTGATCCCTAAAGTTAATGCAAGTAATGCCATCTCGTTGGAGAAAGTTAATCCTAACCTCTTTATAAACCCATCCATTTTCTCTATTTTGATCATCATTCATTCATATTAAGCACACAAAAGAGTTCTCACACTCAATTTCTAAAGCATTCTTCAAGCATTCAAGAAAATTCCTCCATTGAATATCAAAAATTTAAGTATTCAAGAAAGTGAAGGAGTTTACCTTCAAGGTCTCCCTCAACCCATTCAAGGTCCTTTTTTGCATCTTCTAGATCTATTCATCTTCATTCTTGATCCAATTTAATTGGTAAATAAAGCTCATTACATTTGATTCAAGATATTCAACTATTCTAAAGTGAGTTCATACATTTACTTTGTATTTCTACAGTTCAATTATTTTAATTCAAGATTAATTCCTAAAGTGGGGATTGACTGAGGCAAACCCACCATCAATAAATAATTTTTTTTTTTTATTGTATGTTTTAGATCTTGTAACAACAAATAGGTTAAAGATTCAGGTACCCTTTTCATACTTCATTAAAACTACACAATCATAATTAGGATCGGACATAGTTTTTCAAGAATGCACTACTCCCTTACTTTTGGAGAAAGTCCCTCTTGCACAAAATTTGACCTTTCTAGATCATCAAATAATTTTTGGGTTTTATATATTTGGTCATTTCGAGGTCAGATCTAGTGTTGTCTATCCATTTCAAGAAATACATCAAAAGAAAAATAGATCTGAAGGTAGGTCGTCTAATTCCTTTCTTTATTTTAACATATCTACTTGTTATACTTGTATTGTCTTTCATTATAAGTAGGGACTCAAGGACTTTCATGAATTTTTCCTTATTTTTCTTACTACATTCTAGCTCATGTTAGTGCTCCTTTGTCACTTAGCTAGCACTAATCTTTCTAGATCTAGTCATTTTATGATGCAAGAAAGAAAGTTGTTAGTGAAAAAAGTACATCTAATAATCAACCAAACCTATAGAGAGCACACAATGAAAGGAACACACAAAGAGACAACACTAGAAAAGAGAGGGAAATAAAGTATTTTATTGATTTTGAAAATTGTCATTAGATATGCCCAACTGTGAGGCCTTTCAACTTATGGCCAAATAAAAATTTAGATATACATCAAGATGCATCCATTCTTTCTTGGTTCTAACTCCAAATTTCATGCTATTCCTTTGATACCTAGATCTAAACTAAGATTCTCTATTTATATTCACCAAAATGGCTTACAAAAAGATTCTAGATCATCATGAGGAGAAGGATAACCAAAAAAAATTCAATGCACATCCCATTGGTTGATCCAATACACTAAATGTCTAACAAAAATTAAATACATAAGTCAACTCTCAAATAAGAACCTAATAGACAACTAGATGAAAGATAACACAAAAAAAAAACAACAAAGGTCACCAAGTTACTCAATGAATATATGAACATAAACACTTGGCAAAAAAAGGACCTAAATCACTTGAATAATGAAGACAAGGAAACATCCATTGAGCAAGCCAACAATGAAGTCACTAAGTAGGCCCACAAGTTTAATCAAGTACACAACTACTAAGAAGAATATAGAAGCAACCCAAGATGCTCCTGTATTACACAACAAGGGTTGAAAATAAATGATTCTCTTAAATCATGAGTGTGTTGCCATCTAAGCTGAATCCAATTGAGAAAACAATGCACTATCTTCAACTAGTTTGTTCTTTTGTTCAACTTGGTACTCGACATAATATTTTGATGCAGGAACATCTTGCATCAGAAAATAAAGGGGGAAATATTTTTATTTTTTAAAATTCAAAAAAAAAGAAAAAGAAAGAAAGAGGTTTTTTTATAAAAAATAAAAATAAAAATTGGAGAGTGAAAGTGATGAAAACTAGAAAAAAATTAAATAAAGAAAAGAGAGAAAAAGGTATTTAATAGGTGACATTATTAAAGGTAACTTGCAACTTGATGGCTTATTCAATATGAGGGTTTATTTAATATAACTTGCTAGGCCAATTTGTGGTTCATTTTGGTATAAGTAGAGGACCTTGTCTTGATAATATTCATCATCTAGCTTGGATAAGAGGATGTGGAGGTGGAGACAACTTTGAAAAGCTAGTAGCTATGGCTTGGGAAACAAGGAGATTTCTTGGTGGACTTTCATGCACAAGTTGAGATCTTCCTTGGAGGTTTCTACAAAAGTGTGGATCTAGACTAGCTAGAGTTGGGATTGGATCTTGAGGGATCTGTTGAGCTATCATTTTGCATGATGCTTAACGATAAAATCCTTTCAAAATCCTCTCTTGAAAAGTTAATCAAGGATCAACTCCAAGGTTCTGAGGGATCTTGTGACCTACTGGAATCTGCTCAGTTTAAGATAAATATTTAGGTTCACGAGGAGGCTTTTTTTGGTTTGAATAATTTTGGATAAAATGTTTGATCTATTGTTTGAAAGGTAACCACAAAAGAGATATATTTTTGGTATTTTATGTTTTTATGATGAATATAATTTATCGACGCAACTATATGAATTCCTATTTTAACCAAGTGTTTGTAAAGAAAATAACAAAGATAAGATAATGAGAGTTTAAAAGAAAATAACTTGAAAGGGAAATTCCTAACAGACATAAACCATGGTAACAACATGTTTGTGAGTTAAATCATTAAAAAGATCAGGTAAGAAACCAATGAAAATAAGAGCATTGCTTCCTCAATTCCATTGATGCAATCTTCAATGGGAACTCAATAATAACTAAAAGATGTTTAACTTCTCATCAAATTATAAGGCCATCGAAAGTGAGTTCATGCGAGACAAGAAGCTATGTAGGAACAATAGGTGATCTTTTCTCCAATTGGTACATCAACAAAATTCATTAACACAAGGCAAATGTCAAAACTAAAAGGTTGCACAATTATAACAATGCAATAAAACCAATGGCCCGATTATTATTCATGAACATACATTCACAAAATAACACAATCTGACAAGAATAACTACACTCACAATGAGAGTGCCAATAACATATATTATTGCATTAAAATAACAACCTTTAGTACATATTATATCCATATATATATAAAACAAATCCTCTCCTCCTTTTGTGTTAGGAGTGAGAGCTCTTCTAATGCAAAATCATGCTAAAAAACTAATAAAATAAAGCTAATTACATACAAAATGATTCTCTATATGGTGCTCAATTCACTAAAAAAATTCAAAGTTCTCAATTTTGAAAATGGTTTCTAGGCTTTTCTCAAATGAGGTCTGAGAGCACTCTAGTGTACTTATTTTTCCCTTTTTGATGAGTTATACCCTATTTATAGCCCAACATTTTCATAGACTTCAAATCCTCCTACTTCTTCTATCTGAAATCTGAAGGCAGCTATTTTGAAAAATGTACATGCAATACCATGGAAATTATTTTGTGCCATGAATGATGAGGATTCCATGATGACCTACACAAAAGATAATCATTAGTATACTAGTGTTTGGGGTTAAAAAAATAATGCTAGTTGACCAGACTTCTAAACACAAACTACAAAAATTCTACTCCTTGAGCCACCTTGGAGGATACCCTATTCTGACAAACAAGCTTTTGTGACCCAAAAATAGGGGGCTCCCATTTTTGAAGTTGAAAATGGGGTGTGTGTTGTGGAACCACAATAAATAGCCCCCAAAAAAATGAAGAAATAAAAAAGGTATTTCTTCATCAGCAAGCATTCTTATAACATTGTCAAGTGACAACTGGATTTCAAATATTTTAAGAAATGTTCAAGTCCTTTGGAAGTTGAAACCTCAAAATCTCAAATATTCTAGCTCAGTGTGGATTTAGTGTATCAATTTCCTTTGACATTTCGAAGTGTAGTCTATCATGAGTATCTAGCAACTTGGAGAATTTTTTTAACTCAACTAGTCCATTCATTAGGAATCCACGTAAACCTCTTTTTTCCATCACTATCTAACCAAATGAAAGAATCTATTGTGAGAGCTCTTGGAGAGTTATCAATTCTTTCCATTCTGAGTCTTTATTAATCTTATTTAGCTTGCTTTGTGGAGCTTGCATGTTTCCACTTGATTCTTCCTTGGATCATTTTCATAGAATAGGATAGCCATTTTGGAGTGAATATCCCTATATATTTAATTACCTTTTATAATTCTATGGAATTTTTAGATGTAACACCTTTTTTATTCTTATTTTCTTTCTTTTCTACCCTGACCATGGTTAGACTGTGTGGTCAAGGTATTGGTGTTATTTTCTAGATCTGTACTTTAGTCGACAACTCTTGTTTTCCTCTTTTGATGAACTTTTAGGAAACTCTCATGCCAAATAGTGATCTTAGTAGTTCTTTGAAGAGATCATTTGTCTGAACCAACAATTTTTCAATTATCCATAGCTACTATCAACCTAGACTTAGAAAAAACCTAGATAATCAAAATTTTAATTTGTAAAGTGTTGAGAGATATCAATCTACAATTATGATTTTAAGACTAGAAATCATCTACAACTACAAGAAACACCTTGTTTTAGTTGGTACAAGAAAAAAATCATCTGAATGCTTTGACAAAGAAATACATCTTCCCTAAAGTCGAGACTAGTTGCGATGGACCACATGTTGGGACTTCTTGACTCAAAGACTATAAAAAAAAATGTGCAAAAAAAAACCAAACAGAAAAGACTCAACACAAAGAAAACTAACACCTAAATAAAAAGACTAAATAAGTAAATAAATTTAAATATATATATATATATATATATACACACACACACACACACACACACACACAAAAATATGAATAAAAAGAATGTGGGGTGGTTGTTAGAAGATTTCTCATTTTTTGTAATATTAATAACTCAACCCATATAGTTCTAAAAAATGTTGACTTGTCTTTGTACTCAGAACAATAAAATTTGGACAATCTTGGTTCAAATTCTAGGTACAAATCACACAAAATTAGAAGTTGTGATAACTCTCCATGGGCATGATTAATCCACAAAAAAGTTCTCTTAACCTTAGCATCATATGAAAATTGAAAATTGTCAAACTGAGACAGATAATGAAAAGATATAATATAGTGAGTCCTCCACCATAGGGGTACACTCACACATTGTAATTTCTCCTTTTGGTGGTCTTTTCTCATGGTACATAACTCCACAAGGACATGTAAAAATTAGAATTGATGATGTGATATAGCTATTATAATAAGACCCATAAGATAGAATAGTGCTTTTATGGTCCTTCTTATCACCATCATTAGGCTTAAACCATAAATTGTCACCTTCAAGCTCCTTGGTGTTGAAAATAGATTTATACAAGTATGAGAATGTGTTTTGAACATTGGTTTGTCATTAATATCAAACCTACCACTTGTTTGTTGATCTTAGATTGGCTTTGACAATTGAGTGTCAACACACTTAAGAAATTTTCTAAGTTGATGCTGAGTCACAATATGTGCTGAGCCAAAAATTCATCAAGTGCCAAGTCATTCAGATGTCGAGAAAACAAACAATACTAAGCAAGTTTCAGATGCCAAGTAACTGATAGATTCTAAGCAAAGTTGAAGTGTCAAGCAAGATAGAGTTCAGTATGTGTCGAGTATTAGTAACCAGTAAGTGTCGAGTAGCACAGAATCAACATAAGATTTTGTGCCCTCACAAACTAAGATGTAAACCATTTTTGAGCTGACATATGGTTAAAGGATTAAAAGATAAGATTAAATCTATTTGATTTCCTATGCAATCAACATGCAACCAATCAAAAAAATTAAAATATTTGAGTTGGAAAAATGGATGAATCTCAATTGTAGATTCATACCTAATCCTGAGTCACGAAACCTTGATTAGGAGGTTGAAACCCCATAATTCAATAATGTATGAGAGAGTATGTGAGAAGAGAATGCATGCAAGGAGAGAATACTGGCAAAGTTTGAAGGTAGTGGAAGGGGTGAATTAACTTAGAAGAAGGACAACATTGCAATATTAGTTAGTAGAACAATGAATCAAGATCACAACAATTCCATACCAAATTAGTGAGGATTAGATTGGAAAAAACAAGGATATGAAATCAACATTAGTGGATTACAAGTAATCATGTCAAATATTCTACTATACTTTCTAACAATTGTATTAGAAGAATGAAATCCTATGGAGATAGGTTGGTTTAATAGCCATTATATAAAGCCTTTAATAGGGTGACATTCTAAGTGAATGGTTTGTAAATCCTTTAGCCAGGTACACTTCTGATAGAGTGTTAAAATACTTTAATAGGGTAGGATCTAACAATCCTTGTAAGCTTTTAATAGAGCAAACCTTTCACAAGGCAGATCATGAGAATTCTCAAAATATGTAACCTTAATAGGTGAACTTTATTGCTACAGTAGTGAAGAGTTGTGGGTGTCATCCCCTCCCCAATTTTACCTTCTCATTGGAGGGTTTTCGGGTAACCATATTTGGTGTCAAGTGTTTATATGGATGCATTTACTTTACATGTTACTTTTATATGTTCATGCATGCAAAAAAAAATTAAATAGTTAAAAGTTTTATTGGTCAAAATTTAATACTTCTTATTCATCCCCCCCCCCCCCCCCCCCCCCCCTCAGAAGTACACTTCCCACTTGTTAATTCCCAACAATTCGTATCAGAGCCTAGTTCTCATTAGGAGAAGCCTTACAAATTGAAGAAAAGATCTTGATATGGAAGTCTACAAGTTGGGAAAAACCATTGAGAATCAAGAGATTGAGATACACCTCCTACTACAACAATTGAAAGAAGCCAAAAAATCCTTGAGGAGTTCACTAAAGAGAAGGAAAGAGATTGCCATAGCTGAGAATGACACTCAATACAAGGAGATTGACACCACAAAATTATTTTTAGATGGTAACTCATGTGAGTTTGATGCAGCAATTGAAAATCTCATGGATAAGAATAGAGCACAAGTTAAAGAGATTAGAAATCTCAAGTTGGAGCAAGAATCATAGGCAATATTGCTATGTGAAGTAACTGAACAAAAGAAGAAAGCCATTGAGAATAAGGGCATGATTGAAGAAGACAGAAGAATTTTGTCAAACAGATTGGAAGAAAAGTCAACAGAGTTGTATAGGATCTCAAACATACAGGTGGATACCTTGAGTCAAATGATGAATGCCCATCATGAATTGAATGTCAAGGACATTGAAATAACCATATTGAAGTTACAAAATGAGTAGCTACAAAATGACCTAAAAAGAGAAAGAATTTGCTAAAAGCTTCAACAAGCCAAATGAAGTCATCAAGTACTTTGAGCAACTACCGAGATTCCCTAAATCTAGTAAAGACACATTATATTTGGGCTATACAAGTACTACGGAAGGTGAGTCATCCGAAATTGCTAAACAAAGGAATGAAAAAGGTAAGAACTAAAAACCCACTTGTCATTTTTGTGGTAAGAAAGGGCATACAACTAATGTTTGTAGGAACAAGAATGGCAGTCAAAATGCTAAGCCAAAGAATATGACACATTGTTACAAGTGTAACAAACAAGGTCATCAAGAACATGAATGTAGAACAAGGATAGTGCATGCACCAAGATTTGAAGGACACTGCTACAATTGTCAGAAGTATGGACATAAAGCTTTTGAATGTAGATCCAAGCCCACATGGTCATCAAATAAGGGAAGAATAAATGAAAGTTCCTATAATTAGGATTACAACACAAGAAACAGCTGTCAATACTGTCAAGAGTATGGACACATCCCTAAAAATTGCATAAGAACACATTTTAGTGGAAGCTACAATAGATGGTTGAGCCAAACAACATGCTTTAGTTGTTTGAAGATGGGTCACATCAGCAAGCATTACCCAAAAAGGACAAGGGCACCTAACTCTAACTCAAACATAGGAAAAGGTAAGGTAGATGTTGAGCATTTTAGAGGAGAGATGAATAAAACATGGAAGAAGAAAGATGGATGCAACACATCAAATGAAGGGATCACTTCACCTAAAGGGTTAAGTGGTCATACTTCATCAAACTAAGCAAAAAATATGTGGGATTGATATTTAAATGCTTTATCATACATCAATTCCTAGAATGATTTAGCACTGATAAGGTTAGATCAGCATGAATAAAGATGCAAGGTTAACTCTTCAAAAGTTTTCACAATGCTTCTGAGTAAGGAAAGTTGCCCTCAAATGCCGAGTAAAATCCTAGTGTATGCTTAGTTGTCTGCCAAAGTCAGTATGAGCCAAGTGTGTAGTGGTTGTTGAGTAAAAGGAAAATTCTTATTGAAGTCGAGTAAGGGAAACTCCAGTGGATGCCAAGTGTTGGAAAATAAAAAAGAATTTACTGCTATGAAATAAAGGGTATAAGGTCAAGTTTTTGATCATTTCTCATCATCGCAAACACAGAGCAAGAGCCAGAAGAGCATAGAAATGATTTCAAAGTAGAGATTGACACTTTTGCAAAGATTCCAACAAAGATTTAGCATTGTTTTGATGATTTAAGGTATTTACTTAAGTGTCAAGCTTGGTTCAATTGGTCAGCAATAAAGTAAAAAAACTAGATTTTAGACCAATTCCTGAAGTCACTTATAAAAATGACCCTGCCAACACTTTATCTATTATCCCACCAAAGGTTGTTATGGTGCAAGATGTTAGAAAATGTTACAATTGCAAAGTTTCAGCAATAGGTGACATGGAGATTAGGAAATCTTATGAAAATTTTTGTGAAAATTAGATTGTTGAGAGAAAGGGCTTAATCTGTGCCCTAGATTTCCCCACAGTTTTCAAAATTGAATGGATAAGGAGAGTGTTGAGCAGAATTCATGACGGATGCTTATGGTTGGAGGGTGGACCTATAAGGTTGTCAAAGAGAATCATACATAGAGAAATAGGGTATCTAAACCTAGAATGGCCAAAGACCCTGAGGAGTGATTCAAAGGAAACTATAGAGAAGAACACTAGGGCTAAGTGGAACAAAAGAGGCATGACAATAGACAAAATCAGAGATCCACTTGTAGAATTTGTTGTTAGAATAATATCCCATAAATTCTACCAGTCAAGCTAACTGAATAGTGTCCCATGCATCGTAGTTGATGTAGGGTAAAAAATTGTCAAGAAGGATCATACATGTGATATAGAAAAGCTGTAACTGCAACTGATTATGGAAAGTTTAAGAGCAATAAGGAGATCCAAGAGTGCTCAGTGTAAGTTTGGATCAATTTTGATATGTGTATTTTTCTATGTTTAGAATGAATTCCCCTCTTTTGGTAAAATAAGTTGGAAAATAAATAGGTCTATAGTAGTACAAGTTAATGAGTATATAGAGCAAATGGGAGCCAATTTCAAAACCTTAATGACAAGCTATTTTGAAGACTTTAAGAAGTCTATGAAGAAAAGGCTCAGAATACCAGTATCTCTAGTAGATCAACATATAAATGATTTTTTTTCTTGGTTGACATTGATTATACATACATCCAAGTAGCAATACCAAGGGTAAGATGGCTAAGGCCACTTGGTTATGAAATTAACATTGATGAGGCATCAACAACAATCACAACATTTCTAGCAGAAGACATTGATAAAAGTGCAAAGCCCATTTAAACTTTTGATATTGTGAAATCCAAGGTAGAGATGGAGTTGAAGATTGCTTCAACCCTAAAGAGGAAGGATAAATTGGTCAAGAAACTAAAGGCCAAATTTGATGAAGGGACTGCTATAGCAACAACAAAAGAAGAAGAAGAAGAAGAACAGGGCCAAGGGCCACTTGCCTTAACACAAGGCATGGGTGAAGATTCCAAAGAAGAAGAAGGTGTTAAGGAAGAAGAACAAGCCAAGGACACACCTATCAAGCCAAAGCCAAAGAGAAGGAAAGCTCAAAAAAAACCTACAGCTCAACCTAACGGTAAGAAGATAGCCAAGCCTAGCCCAACAAAACCTACTACAAGGGCAAGTACAAGAGCTACAAAAAAGAAGGCTAAGGAGAAAGAAAAGAAGAAGGATACTGAGTAGGAAGGTCTAGCTAAGAAGAAGCTGAGAAGAAAGTATGTTGCACCTCCTGAATTAGATGAGGAAAGGACTGGATCTAATGACAATGGCCAATTTAGAGTGGTAAGTCACACCACCAAGTCCAATTTAGAAAATGTATGTGATAACATTAGAGATGATGTAGACTTATCTAGCTTAAAAGGCATTGATTATAATAATTGAGTAGAGAAGAATAGAACATAGTTGAAGAATCTATCTACACTATGATGGTCAAGTTCAAGAACACTCCACTTGAGCTTGACAATTCAATGCCTAAGGAGTTATATTCTATTGTTGAAAATAAATGGCATTACTAATTTAATATAGAGAAATAAATAAGAGAGTCAAAATTGGATCGAGCAATGCTTGAGCTCACTAAAGGGAAAATAAGCAAGGCAAATAAGAAGCACGGGAGCAAATTTGCACCCAAATATAGAGCATTTAGTATCCTCCAAAATAAGATTGAGGATGTTGTGAAAAATTCCACACAAATGTGGAAATTAATCTATGGCCTCACAACTATAAAAGAAGGAGAAGAAGATCCCTTTGAAGGGAGAAATAATGGAGAGGAAGATGAAAATGAAAAGGAAGGTGAAGGAGAAAAAGAAAAGGCAGATACAGTGTAGAAGGAAACACAAAATGATGATATGGCAACTGCTAAAGAGCAACAAATAGAATAGAGTGTGCAAGACACACAACTACCACCTCCAAGTCCTCCACATGACACTTCTACACCTGCAAAAACCATAAAAGTAAAGGATGTTCCTGACAATTATAGTCAAAACATAAATCCATTGAGTAGAAAGGATCTCAAAAAGATCCTTGACCAAACAACACTACAAGCCCAATTATGCAGCAATCTAGTGTTGGTCAGTGTAGATGAATTGCAAAAAGTAGTAGCTGAATTAACTAGGGATAAGATGGGAAAACAAGAAACATCTTCAGTCATCCCTATATCTATAAGTGGACAAACTAAAGAGCAAGTTGTACAAGATACATCAGCCAAGGTTGACTCCATAGTCATAGTCACTACAACTGCCAAGGAGCCAACAAAGGATAAAATAGGATGGATGGATACCTCTATTCTACTACACAAGCACAAGGTGCACCACCTCAAATAATAATCATTGATCAAGGAAGATCAAGGGAGGAGAAGGAGACCCCAAAGGAAAAGGAGCAAGTAGCAATTCAAACTTTGGTTAATCTACAAACCTTTGGGACTCCAAAAAAAATGCAACAAAAGCTGAGCACTGAAGCAGTACCACTTCAAATATTAGCACCAGGCTTGAGCTCTACAAAGGTTGCAAGGGTAATTCACTATGGAGACCTTGCACTAGATGAAAAAATAGTCATTCCTATGTATGACTATGAAACTATGAACATTGATCAAATCAATGAAGTGCAAGAGACACTAGAGAGGAAAAAGAAGCAAGAGATACTCATGAGAAAGTATAAATAGAGGCAAGCATTGATTGAAATAAAGAACATATTTTTTGATGCTTTTAGCTTGCAGACACCTAATGAAACAAAGCCCATAATGGAACGAATTTCAAACATAGTGGACCAAGTGCAAAGCAAAGACCATGATACAAATCCCAAGCTGATGGAATGGTCAGAAAAGAAGTTTCAAACAATGGTAAATGAAAGAATATCTAGTGAGATAACACTATCTCACGTAGAACTAGAAAAGAAAATTGAAAAGGTGAAGCAAGTACTTGAGAACATATTCTCATTGTACTCAAAATTGTGTGATCCTTCCATCTTCACATAGGAGACTAGCTAGAGAATCATGAGCTTGGAGAGGAACTTGAAGATATCAAGTATGCAACTACCCAAAGATCTAGCTCAAAGTGAGAAACACTTTAACACAACAGCTCACACTCAAAAGGAATTAGTTGTATTAATAGTCTAGGGTAAATCCTTTTCATGCCATAACTCAACCTTTCCTCTAGGTTCTTTTTTTAATCTCATTTGATAAAACTAATTCCTCTAACCACATGTCGACTCAAAAATGGTTTACATCTTAGTTTGTACCAGTCTAGGGTATATCCTTTGGATTAAGATTTACCTAACAATCATTTGTAAATCCTTTAACTGGGTGGCATTCCAAGTGAATGATCTAAAGTCCTCTAACAAGGCTCACTCCTAATAGGGTGATTAAAATCCTCTAACCAAGCCACATTTAATAGTGTACATTATAACCTTTAATAGGATTGGCTTTTCACAAGAAATCACTTCAGAAAAGTAAGAATGAGTAGCATGTAACTTGTGGTTTTTCCCAAATTGGTTTCTACATAAGATCCTAGTGTAAAATGTGTTATATTTTATGTTTACATTTCTACAAAGTTGTTTTGACCTAGAATAGTAATCTACAAGTTTAAGTCATTTTATGATCTAATGGATGCATGCATGAATATGTTTTATGGATATGGGTTCACTAAGCTATGATTTTTTTTTTGTACATGTATACCTTGGATAATTGATTCCAAAAAATTGTATTAGAGCCATATACTTAAGAGGACTAGTTTTGAGGTACTAGAACCAAGAGATTAAGATGTCAAAAAGAGAGGTACCCAAGCTTAATAGGGACAATTTTCCTACATGACAAGTTCTGATGAAGATACACCTAGGAGGTCTTGGAGATCATGCACAATCTACCATCACCAATGAGCATGTTGATCTTGCTGGAGCCCTAACTACTAAAGATCTGAAAAAGAAAAAAGAACACAATCAAGCAATGTTGGAGATTGCCTCTGCCCTAAGATATTATGAGTACAATGACATCAAGGGTTCTGATAGTGAAAAAAAAAAGTTGGATGCTCTTCATACCATCTATGGAGGAGATGCAAATTCTTTGAGAGCCAAATCTGAAATTCTTAGAGGTAAGATCAATGATATGAGAACACAAGAAGGTGAGAATATTGCTCAATATTGCTCTAGGATAAAAGATGGTGTTAATGCTATAAGAGGCTCTACTAGTAAAATAGATGATGAGACTGTATTAAGTAAATTTTTTAGAATATTGCTACCCATCTATGGTATTAGAGTTTCTACAATACAAGTATTGAGATGTATGCCGGGTTTTAATTTGACTCTTGAAGGTCTAGTAGGCAGGTTCACCACTTTTTAGCTATCTAATTTTGACAACCTCAAATATAACAATGTTGAATTTGTTTTCAAAGCTAAGCTGTTGTTGAAGGAACATAATGAGAAGAAGAAGAAAAAGGTAAAATGTGTTTCTAGTGATAGTGACACAAATGAGGAGGATGTAGAACAACTTGAAACACTACTAGCAAGGAGATTTCATAGAGGTAAAGGAAAATTCAAAGGTAAGTTACCTATCATGCATTTCAATTGCAATGAGGTTGGTCATATTTCTACTAGATGTCTAGAGAAGAAGAACAATAGAGGTGGAGAAAAATACAAAAGTGGAAGAGATGAAGACAAAGACAAAGGAAAGAGGTCTTTCTACATTGCAGAAGAGGAAACCAAAGACAAAGGAAAGAAGTCTTGCTACATTGCAGAAGAGGAAACCAAAGATAGATTTGACAATCATGATGATGAAGTGGTCTATGTTACAATGAAGGATGATTTTGATGAGAATGAGGCAACTACACTAGTGTCTTGTGTGAACAAGAATGACAGATGGATCATTGATAGTGGGTGTTCACATCACATGACTGGAGATAAAAGTAAGTTCATTACCTTGAATTATTATCATAGAAATAGTGTAGATTTTGGTAATGATGCACCCTATTTGATAAAAGGAAAAGGGAAAAAGGTTCTACAAAGACAAACAAAAGAAGTCTTGCTACATTACAGAAGAGGAAACCAAAGATGGATTTGATTATCATGATGATGAAGTAGTATATGGTGCCATGAAGGATGATTCTAATGAGGCAACTATACTAGTGTATTGTGTGAACAAGAATGATAGATGGATAATTGATAGTGGGTGCTCACATCACATGACTGGAGATTAAAGTAAGTTCATTACCTTGAATTATTATGATGGAAATAGTGTAAGGTTTGGTAATGATGCACCATGTCTGATAAAAAGAAAAGGGGAAAAAGTTCTATCAAACTCATAGAAAATATTTTATGTGACAATGCTTATTATGTTGAAGGACTTAACAATAATTTTTTGAGTGTGTCACAATTGAATAGTTCTGATTGTAAGGTTGATTTTGAGGGCAAGATAGATAAGATATATGATACTGATAGAAAACTAATGAGAAAAGGTGATCAAACTAGAGATAATCTATTCTACCTTGATATGGATGGTGCTACTTGTCTAGTTGTAGAATTTGATGATGTGTGGTTATGGAACAAGAGGTTATGTCATGTTAATTTTGATAACTTGGTTAGTGTTAGTAACATGAGAAGAGTCAAAGGTTTTCTTAAGTTGAAGAAACCTGACAATATAATTTGCAAACAATGTTAGTTAGGCAAAATGACAAAGCCTAGTTTTAAGAGTAAGACTGACACCTCTAAAGGAATTTTGGATATTGTTCATATTGAGTCATGTGGACCAATTGCTGTGCAAAGATAAAAAGGTGATAACTATATGCTATTTATTAATTATTATTCTAGGATGATGATAGTTATGTTTCTAAAACAAAAACATGATGCTTTCCAAATGTTCAAGTTGTACCTAGCAAGAGTTGAGAAGGATACAAGTAAAAGTCTTAAATGTTTGAGATCTAAAAGAGGAGTAGAATTTACATCAAATGAGTTAGAGATGTTTTGTAATGATAGAGGAATCAAAAGATAGACATCTACCCCTGTGACCCCTCTAAAAAATGGAATTGCTGAAAGGAGGAATAGATCTATAATGGATTGTGAGAGGACACTCATGATGGAAAATAATGTTTATTTAAAATATTGAAGAGAAGCTCTATGTATAGTTGTCTATACCTTGAACCATGTGCAAGTCAAGAAAGGTACTAATTCAACACCTTTTGAACTATGGTATGGATATATTTTAAGGTATTTAGAAGCAAGTGTTATATTCTCAAAGATTTCAACAATGGAAAACTAGATGCAAAAAGTGAAGAAGGTATATTCCTATAATACCCCAAAATTGGCTCATTGCCATGATCACCAATTCTGGTCTATTTTAATCAATCCTAAGTCCTATGTCACTAGGCAATTCTAGTTCTAATTTTTGCTACTTGACTTAATTGTCAAATGCAAAAAACCCTAAATCTACATTAATCAAACTATTTATTTAATTCCTAAGTATTGACTCAAATTAGCCACATTAAACCTATTAATTAAGATTTAACTTAATTTGAAGTGTTTGTACTTAAATTAAATTAAATTAAATTATATCCTAAGGCTAATGTAATAATGAATTAAAATGTTTAATTTAATAAGTATGCCCACTTTAATTAATTGAGTTAGATTATTCAATTAAATAGAAAAAGGCATTTATGAGGTCATGTCTCACTTTATTAAATTAAATAATATCTTCAAAATTCTCTCTTCAGTTCTAAAATGGAAACTTTGAGTGAACTACTTCTTGAATTAGAATCAATCCAGTTTACTTTCTCTCACACTTATGAAAAGTTCAGTTAACTACTCATCACACTTAGATCTGAAATAGTTAACTTTACCTGCACAAGGAAGTTTCTATCTTAACTAAATCTTCTGTCTAATCTTAACCGTTCATCAAGGTTGATCCTGACCATTGATCGATTCCAAGATTCTATTTAAAGGGCTATCATTCCCTCATTACAGAGGTTGGATTTTGACACTACTGAATTGTTATCGAATTGAATACTCACTTACATAGCTTTATATGTGTTTTTTCTTAATATCTTAGTCTCATTTAGCTTAAGAATGCATACATTTAGCTTAGTTTTCTTTTATTGATTAATAGAATTAATTGCATATCATATAGTTTACATGCACACTCATACTTTGCATAAATCCTTCATTCTAGAAAGCTCTAGTTGCCTACATCTCGTTCTGAGAGCACATAGGCAAAATCCTTCTAGTTAGAATGCAACAGGTTGCACTGTCGGGTGTCTTGGATAAATGACTCCATGTTTATCCCAACATGATTTCACAGGTAATGACCATGTTGAAGTGTGTGTGAGGTTTAGAGTCCAGAAAATTCACACATACATTTCTAGCGCCCACTATGGGGCCAAGAAAAATAGTTTTTCTGGCCTCATTCATCTAAATTTCTATCATTTCATTACTCTATTATACTAGTCCATACAGATTTTTGGATTTTCATGCAATAAATTTCATTTCATGCGAAGATTTTAGAGTCTCGCACGTTGCTCTCCACTTTCTCATGTGAAAAATTTCCCTATTGCACAAGTCTTTGTGTGGCACCTCATTTTCTCACGTGGGTTGGTGAAAGATCTCATGGGGGCCTGTGCAAGATTTCACGTGAAGTTTTAAAAAAACATAATTAATTTGTCATTTTTTATCATGTTGTTAATTAATTTTTCCTGACTTTTTTTTTTCTCTGAAGCATCATTATTCCAGTTTTTTGTTCTTTATAGCTTAACAATTGTCTGAAGGACATTTGATAAAGATTCCTTATACAAAATCTCCAAACATGAACTGATTGTTTGTTTGTAGGATAATTATCGAAGATATGTTTGCTAAAGAACAACATTAAAACCCACTAAATAAACATAGTCTAATTATAAGGGCTTGTGAACTTTGTAGGGTGCAAGATAGAAGAATAGGGAATTATGCTTTTCACCACTTGGAGGTCATGACCAAGTGTGAATTAGAAACCTAGAAGCTTTTGAAAGATGGCATCCAAGGGAGGCAAGCAGCTTAGTGGTTCTCTAGTGCCAATTCTTTTCTATGAAGGGATGATGATTTCCTTTTAGGGAATCAGAATCTTGAGAAAGGACAAGTCTGGATTGATTAAGCTAAGTCGGTAATTAATATGTTCTACATGTTTGGGTGAGGTGATAAGGTAGAGGATTACGCTCTTTCCCCTTGAGAGAAATTAGAAATTTGGACCCTTAGATCTAGACCATCAGTTTGAGTCAATCTTTTAGAGGGACTATCGGACTGATCCAACCTCCGAGAATGACCCAAGTGAGCACACTCCTTTCACCATAGATTCCAACTCACTATAATTAAGATGCTTTGTAGAGAAAAATATTCCAAAGCCGTATTAATTTCTTCCTCTTGATTCTTGATATCGCATATGAAGAGGAGGCTCTATTTTTTGCACTGGTCAGCATCAGCCCCATTCTTGCTAAGCAAGATTGTGCACTCCTAGATGCTGGTGTGGGCTACTGATCTTAGCTCCACTTGTGGAGCCACCATGGATTAATACAAATAGAAGCCAAGTAAAAACCTTTAGTTAGAAGCTACTTGGTTCACCTCTGAAAGGAGGCATAATCTTTGTGCAAGGAGGGGGAAGAATCTCTCCTGTAGAACTCATCATAGGCATGTTACTAGGCATTTGAAAGTGGTATACATGCTTGACCCCTACCACAAGGGTGTGCACTTAGTGTATATGTTATTGAGCCCTTTGAAAACACCAAAAACATGGGAACCCTCTAGGGGGTGAAATGGCTATGTGAGGTGCACACATGCACATAAGTTGTGGGAAAAAGGTTTTTCCTTCTCTACCATTTTCTATTTTTAGGGATAAAGCATGTTTTTTATCAAGTCTTAAACATGTCCAAACCTGTATGAACAAACTAAAGGTCAAGACTCCCTCGTCCGTCTGAGTTGCTTTGCCCTCAGTTGGATTGTAGTCGACTACTGCTTGCTTCTCGTGTCTTGTTGAAAACTCTTTGTCTTGTTTGAAACCCAACGCTACTTCACAAATCTGAAAATCAACCCTGTAATATGTCTGTTACCTATCAAACAAACCTTTAATCTGTCCAGAATAGTTTGAAATGGTCAAAATCTCTTCAAAATCCAAGTCTGCTATCTATTTGGTCTCAAATTTCATGCACAATTTTGCAAGATTTCGTGCGAGCGTATTTGTCCTATCACTTCTTCGTGCGGGTCAATCAAGATCTTCACATGAGGACTTGCATATCTCTACGCGAGATCTTGCTAGTTATCTTTTTTCAAACCTATCATTTCTTCCCATAGCCTGGAGCATGTCCTTGCGTGAGTTCTAGTTGTTGTTTTGAGATTTTGCGCCCACCTCTGTACTTTTTTGTGGTCCTCCTGGAGGATCTTCGTGCGAGAACTTGAGTCAAAACTATCAAATTATCTTGTTTGAACAACTTGCAATCTGTGTCTAGTCTATTTCCTGCATCGAGTTACCTCTTCTCTATCTGTAAATAGTCTCAAACAACAACATTTCACTCAACTAATGACTTGTGGTCTATACTTTAATGTAACGCCCTGCTTGGGAACCCAAGAGAAATAAACCTAATATGTTACAATGTTTACTAAACTACTTTTTTTTTTTTTTGAAGTTTAAACAACATCAAGATAACATTAATGCGGAAGCAATATGAACATACACAACAAATACACATTTGCAATTACAGATATAGTTTCAATTCCTCAAGAGTTCCTTTACGTTGAGTCACATTTAATGTTTTTAAATTAATTAGTTTAAGTTTCCAAGTACAATGTCTCGTGATCATAAAGAAATAACCGATACAAGATCACATAAGCAAATGCATAAGTATAATTAATACAATGAAATTACATCCAATTAATAACATCCACTGCACATGTCGCAGGGTATGTGAGAAAAGATACAATACATCAGAATACATGACAATATATATACATCATCTAAAAAGAAGTCTCTGAGATAAGGAATAAGGATGATAAAGGTACATCTTCTACAACGAACATCCCACAGCTGGCAATGTGAAGGGGAACCCAAATGGTAAGAAGGCACTACCTCCCGACTGCGTGTTTACCTAGTCAGGCTTCCACTCCCACCGTGCAGGGAAGATAATGAACAATCCACAAACGGCTATCAAATATAAAAAATTCCTAGGCATGGAATACCTACTAGCCAAAACTATCTCAAAGGTAACACATACTACTCAAGAAGATAAAATAATCCAAAAGTAAGAACACTCAATCCAATACTGACACCACATAACCAAACATCATACACGAACCAAGTATAAACCAAATAACAAGATCATAAGATAAAGTCAACGAAAGATAATCATCTCAAGTCAAAAGCCACATGTCAAAAGTACATCATCCATGAATCACCAATCATCATCAATGAAAGTAATAACCACCATAAACACATCCAACAATAAATACACCACCAACAATAAGTACACCACCAGAGATACACAAAATCTACAGAGGAGACTCAGGCTACATACTAGGGAGTGTCATCACATGGCTGCTTGAGTTACCCTGGACTGATCTCTTAATAGACCCCAGACCCTCAAGCGTTGAGTTACCCTAGACTGGTTACTCTGAACCCCGGACCCTCAACATCACACATATGGAAACTAGAAAGCCCTCTCAAGAAGACGAGGCACTCATCTCATTCCCATCCTTAGTCTATACAAGCACTAAAGGCATGGATAGATCAAAAATCTCTAACTTATCTTTTTAGTGTGTTTTCCCCCCATAAATTTTACTTACTAGATTATCACTTATTACATAACTTGCATTAGGTTACCCTGGTACTGACCACTTTGGGTCTCGGAACCCTATGCAAGCCACTCCCAAGTCACGTACCTAGACAACCTCTCCTAAGCACATAAAAACACAGTTGTGTCCCATACCACAACACCCATAAAGATCAAACTTGGTTCCTTACAGGCAACCCGAAAGCAAATTGGTTCTCCAAACCCAAGTACACATAAATGTTCCATAGAGTAAACCTCATAAACATAATCTCAATATGAATCACAAAACACATCACAACATCTAGTCCCATAAATAGTATACAAGAAATCTCACAAAACCTCTAGTGTACATCCTAGACTGGTCAACACCTACTCGACTCCAAAATCCAAAGGCATAAATAACACAAGCAACACCACAGTTTCATAGTTTGGTTTGATTTGATAATACACAATAAAGTCAAAAGTAAAGTTTCAATTCTCGTTTCAAAGTATGAACTTGATTGACAATATATTGTTGAGTTAATGATTAGTTCCCATTTCCAGTTGAACGTATGTTTTAATCAGATAATTCCCATAGTTTACCCTTGCAAAAATATCTTGTCCCTATATCCAAATGATTTCAAGTTAATTCCCCAAGAGTGATAATTAAATTATTAATAATACTTATTGATCCATCAATATAATAATCTACGTTTTTCATTAAAATTTGGTATTATAATAATTTAATTATCTTTAATATAATCCACTTCCTTTACTCAATTAAATCAAATTTTAATTAAACCAATTAGTATTATTTTTCATAAGAATCTATATTATATTTACAAATAATTTATTTAATTACAAAATTATTAATAAATGATAATACAAATTCAATATAATTAAAACTTAATATATTTAAGTTTAATAATTTAAAATTTTAATATAATTAAAATATAATAAAAACTAAATTATAATTAAAAAAATTTAATGCATATATCAAGAAACGTTTATAGCCCGCCGACTAACAGTACTGGTCGCAGCCCTTAGTGTGGCAGCGCTGCCGTAGCAGGCTGTTGCTATTGCAACAATCACTGCTGCGACAACGGCTGACCGTCGTGCGAGGAGGTCAAGGGGACAGGGGGTGGGTAAAACCCGCCCCTCCCCATATTTATTTATTTATTTATTTATAATATTTAAAACACCCATGTCTTTTTAAATATATATATATATATATATATATAATTGTTTTATTATTTGATAACTTTTTATTTCTTTAAAATTTATGATTTTCATTTCAAACAAATTCTACAATAAAAATTATTTTAAATATATATATATATATATATATATATATATATATATATATATATATATATATATATATATATATATATATATATATATATATATATATATATATATATAATAATATTTACATTATTAGTCTGATAGGAAAAAGACTAAGTTTGACCATTCAAATTTCTAATATTAAATCTTTGTTTTCCTTCAAACCCTACGTGATTTAATTAATTTCCTCTATGATTCTTCTGTATAAACAATGAGAAACTAATTTTAACCAATCAGATCTTGAAAACAATCGAGATGATAAACATAATTTCAATCACAAAGCAAACAAATATTTCCAATTAAAATTGCATTCACGGGATTTCAAAACCCTACCTCGTACTGATGCTAAAACTCTAACAGCTGGATGAAAATTTCTACTGCAAGCAAAATCCTTCAAGCTACGAAAAATTCCTTCTTTTCCAAACCCTTTGAATTGCAGTCCAAACCTGTGTGTGCCCTTGACACTTGTGTGTGTCTTGAAAACCTGTGTCTGAAAAACTCTCTCCTAAATAATGACCCCAAAACCCTCTAATATAGAATCTAATTACCCTTTAGGGTTTCTGTCACCACCACTTCTAAATTAGAATAATTTTATTTAATTAATTCATTCATGCACAATTAATTTTCTTTTTTAATTAAGATATTCTTTTATTAATCCTTCATGCACTTTAAGTGAATCATTAAATTACTTTATTTAACTATCCACTTGACTTCTATTTTAATCAATTTATAACTTATAAATCTCATGCGCACTTAATGCGATTAAATATCTTTATTAATTTCACATGTTTAATCTTTTCAATTAATTTCTTTTATTTTCAACTCATGCATAATTCATGCGAACTATAATCTTTATGATAATTAAATATCTTTTAACTTTTAATTTCATTTTAGAAACTTAATTGATAAAATATTTATTAACTTAAATAACAATAATATTTAGTATTTATTTAAAAATGCACTCTAAATATATTATTATTAAATTAAATAAATATAATCACGTTCTAAATTTAAACTTTAACTTTTATCTCCAATATTTAATTCTCTCTCATTTAATTAATTCATTCATGCACAATTAATTTCCTTTTTAAATTAAAATATTCTTTTATTATTCCTTCATGCACTTTAAGTGAATTGTTAAATTACTTTATATAACTTTCCACTTTACTTTATTTTAATAAATTTATAACTTTAATCTCATGTGCACTTAATAAAATATCTTAATCAAGTTCACATATTTTATCTTTTAAATTAATCTCTTATATTTAAAACTCATTCATGCGAACTTAAATCATTTTTATAATTTAATATCTTTTTCCTTTTTAACATATTTTGAACGTTTAATTTGATAAATATTTATTAACTTAAATAACAATAATATTTAGCATTTATTTAAAAATGAACTCTAAATATATTATTATTAAATTAAATAAATATTATCATGTTCTAAATTTAATCTTAAAACTTTTATCTTCCAATTCAATTCTTTATGTTTAATTAATTTCTTAATTAATTAAATATAATTAAATATTCAAAAAGTCATAATAATTCTTCATTAAATTAAATTATTAATTTAATCTATTAATTAGACTTAATTAATAGAAATTCATCAAAGACTCACAAAACAACATACGCACAAAATACTCACGGGTTTAAAAAGGGTAGACAGTCTGTTACGAGTCCTCCTTGCAGGACAAGTATTATAGGCTTATGGCTAGGATTGGACCTGATCATTATCTTCCCATTCTCACCATTTGAGTATTTGTAATAGGGCACGCTCATCTTGGCAATTCAGAGAATTCGATGCCTGGTACCTACATCCTGCATAAAAGACGAGCATGTACATGTATATAATATATCTAAACTAAACAGACAATGGCGGGGAGTGGTTCATCGTGTAGATCCCGACTAGCAGGTGACTATGACTCCCTCCCTTAACCACATCAAACACGTCAGACAGAAAGATAAAATAAACACGCACACCATACACATGCAAGTATGGGGTAAGTATCGTAAAAATCACAAGTCTAACATCAAATGCGTACATATAATAATGCATCTCTATCAATACAACATAATCGTCATTAAAGACATCTTGTTAACATTTTTATAAAAGAAACCACTTTTACTAACTAGGATCATCATTAACGTCATGTGAAATGAAATCAACTAAACAATTATAACCGATATATTTTTAATCAAAGTCATGAAATAATATCATAGTATTGTAAATCCAATATCTCTAAATTAATCAATGCACAAAATCAACCTAAAAGAACTTGACAATGATAACAGAAATGCGAACTAGGGGCAGGCACTACATTTAACTAGTCTTTTCTCTCCTTGTCTTATTCCTATCTTCTAGTGTTTTTTATACTCTGTGTCACAATAATCATGATCCTCGGTTGTTCTAGCCTTCACTTAGACTACTTGTACCTTAGTATACAACACTCTTCCTTTTTCTTCTTTGAGACTATGTTTTAATGTGATCCTTGTCTTGGTTTTTGCTTCTTGTCCCTATCTATGATTGTCGCAACAAGAAGTAGCAACATGTTTTGTCCTCTTAGACTTAGGCAAGGTTGCACTAGGGGTCGTAATCATGATAGAGGTTACCTTCCTTTTTTCACACGGTCTGTATCTAGTTCACCCAATGAGGCATCTTCATGATCTCCCTCATATGTTAGATCACCTTGAGTCTAGCGAACATTCTCCATAAACTTACGACAAACCAAGAATTCCTTGTATGAAGAGGATCCTAAGACTAGCAAAGGTTTGACATCTTCAAACAAAATGTTTGACTTCCTTTTCAAAGGACCTTTCCAATCACAAGATACTGAAACTAAACACATTCCTACAATGGATGATCACAAACCTAAACATGGTAATCACAGTAGATACCAAGATCAACATAGGAATGACAAAGACAAAGACCATGACACTGATGAGGAACATGAAGAGGTGGAAATACTTCCTGAACACATAGAAAAGTGCCAAAAACAAAAATAAAAATTAGAAGGTCATGGAAATCCTACTCAACGAAGAGAAAGAAAAGTACTTTCTCAAACTTGCCTAAGTGGGAGCTAAGCTACCCTCTCATTTCGATGTGGAAACCATTGTCACACCTAAAGAGGAAACTGAGACTTCTAAACTCCAAAAACAACTAAAAATCATGCAAGACCAACTAGCACAGATGACACGTGAGAAAGAAAAACCTGCAAAAACATACACCTTAGATGCTCTTTGTCCAATTTAATTTGACAAGAGCATAGACATGGCTCCTTTCCTGAGAGGAGTAGAACTACATAAGTATGACAAATACTTTGGAACCATTGATCCCTGAGATCACTTGTAGGAATTTGGGGCCTTTTCTATAGAATTTATGCATAACCATACATATCTCATTCATTTATTTCCTAGAAGTCTAGGTGGTCAGGCTTTGGAGTGGTTCTTACACTTGCCTCCTGGTATCAAAATGTTTGACCAAATAGCTAACTTGTTTGTCTAGTAGTATTCTCATAACATTCAACACCCTGTCAATATTTGAGATTTATGCAACCTTAAGTAGAAAGTTGGGGAACCCTTCCTCACATTCCTCAAAAGGTGGAGACAACTTTACACTAAGTATTCACGCAAGATTCTAGAATAAAAAAAGCTTGACATCTTCATTGATAATCTCTTACCTGATTTTGGGTATAGAGTCCAACTTCAAGGTCCGTGTACCTTTGAAGACATGATCACATAGGCCATATGCATAGAGGAATTTATAATCAAGAAGGGTGAACTCACTCTTTAGAAGGACACAAAACAAGCCTCCACCTCAAACAAAGACAAAACCAAGTATGTCAACAAGAATTGAGAAATTGTACATGATGGGGTTGTTGACAATGTCACACCTAAACCTGCTAAAGCAACCTTTAATCTCATAGATGGTCTCAATGTAGCCAAAAATGATGAGAAACCTCCTCCTGACAATAAGAAATTTGAGAACAAACTGAGAAACTCATGGGCTACACACCCTAAATGAGAGTATATACCTCTGGGTGTACAAAACCTTGCTACAAAATAATCTCATTTCACCATTGAACAACTCTCGCCCTTATGATTCGCAACCATGCCCACCATGGTGGAATGAAACCATGTTCTATGAGTACCACCAAAATAAGGGGCACAAAACTTGCAACTGAATAAACTTGTGCCACAAAGTCTACAAAATGATTGATGCTGGTGACATTATGGTAGATGGAAATAACAAGAACTCGGATCACAAGGTGTTCAAAGAGCCCTTCTTGGCTTATGAAAAAGGAGAGAGTTCAAAACCAAAACCTAACAACAAGGTCAACTATACATATTCTAATAATGATGATGAGATAATCAACATGGTTGAATCTATGAGTTTTGAATATTGTGACATCATTACCATTAAGGGCAAGCAAGATAATGATAAACCCAAGACACCATTTTTCTTGAGAGGCCCTACTTCCAACACAACAGACGACACACCTTTGCAACACTGTGCTAATGCTATCACATGCTCTTGCACCAAGTTGGTGCTCAAAGGCCCTATTCCTTATACTCCTAATCTTGAACAACATAAGGAGAAGACCCTTGCTGGTCCACCTAGAAAAGGTGCAAAACTTGCAACAAATTCAGCAGCAACTAGCTATAGTGTTCTCGATCAATTGAAAGGAATGAATGCTCAAATCTCCATCTTTGAGCTACTTAAAATCTCACCTACTCATAGGCAGAATCTGGACAAAGCCCTCACTAAGGCAAACATTCCTCAAGATCTTGATCTTGAGTGATTTCAATCTATGGTATGTCACCTGACCTTGCCTTACTTTATGTCCTTCTCTGAGGAGGACGATAACTTATTGAGTCACCCGCACAATAAACCCCTACATATCAAGGTCATGATACATCAAACATGTATTCATCGAGTTCTCATCGATAACGACACTAGGTTGAACATTGTCTCTACCTCTTTGCTTAGACAATTAAATTATTCTGAGGACTCTATTGATCCTCGATACAATATCACTATCAAAGCATATAATGAAGTTGAACAAAAGTCTCTAGGTCTTGTGGTCTTACCCCTTTGCATTAGTCCTATAGAAAGGGATGTCACCTATCAAGTGCATGACATTCCTTTGGCTTATAACATTCTACTAGGACAACCATGGATACATGAGATCCGTGTTGTGCCATACACATATCACCAATGCATCAAATTATCATTTCATGGCTCTAAAGTCACTATTCCTTCCACTACTAGTTGTACCTACAATATGCTTAAAGAATTTTGTCCCTACTAATAGGGAATTTATTGATTATCATGACAACAAGGTGAAACAAATTGAGCAATCATTCAAGTTGAAAGAAACTAGCATGGGGGAGTACCATATCGTACCAGTGTTGTCATTGACATCTCTTCTTGAGTCTCCTCATCATTATGGGAGACCATCTGAGGCAAAGAAGTCATTTGTGTTGACACCTCAAACCAAGTATAATGGCACTTTTGTCAAGGCTATAGTTCCCTTAGAGGATGAAAGTGAAAAAAGAGCCATTGTTGCATGAATTTACAAAGAAGAGAGTCCAGTAGACCTAATAGAGCAAGCTCGAGAGATTATTCTTGAGAAATATGGGCCTAGTCTAAGACTCATGAAGTGTTTTGGCTACAAGGGAATTTGCCCTATTGGGTGCAATAACAATGGCCTAGTTCATCCTATCAAGGCAATAGCTCGAAGAAATAGAGATACATCTGGTCTAGGCTTTAAGAAGGTTCCCTTCCATTTGGGAGCTAACAAATTCATACCAAAAACTGAGAGTTCATCTAGAAATGAGTCACAAGCTGAGTCAGATACTCAGGATGACCAATCTGATGATGAGGATCCTTATCCTTATCCTATTCTTCATGATCTAGCTAAATTCTTTGTTGAGCCTGATGACTTCGTGCCACATGCAGCACTATGGATGATACTAGTAATTCTTCTGAGGATAATACTAATCGACCCAAAGCTCATTCAGAAGGGGGAGAGTCTAGTTAGGTATTAAGTGTTGAATACTTGTGTAAAAACCTAGATGATGAAGGTAAGTATGTCCCTATCACTATAGGGGAATTCTACAGCCTGTTTCCATGCAACACTGATTCTAAGGAATATGAGTTTGACTCTCTTTCAGAAGAAACTACTGATAACGACATTCACCAAGTTCATGTCTATCAAAACTAACTCAAAGTGGGTGAAACATCTAGGGTTAGGTCAGACAGGTCTAATCCAACTAGTGTCCTCGAGTCATCAATTGCTAACATTAGTACTCAAAGACATCTGAACACACTTGTGGATGAAGTTGTTGTAGGTCTCAAATTGCTAGTCCAAGCATTTAATGACTATACCATGAACACAATCAAACCCGCCACTACTCTTTCACTCACACATCTTGAACTTATAGACTAGAACCCTAATGCATCTAGTGAGGTCCCCACATCCTAGAATGACTATGCTCTTTCTTACTACCTAAACACTATCAAACTTGTAATATCTTCCACTAGTGAGTAGAGCATCAACATGATTGAAGCTAACATCAGATATCTTAGCCATACAATTAAAAAGAAAAAATGTAAAAGGTCTGATGGTGAAAACCACATTGTGACAGTGTTGGAACCCAAAAAAGTAAAAACAAAAGATGTATCTAAGGTTGAAAACCTCTCTGAGGTGCTCACAGATGAGATATTTGATGCACTTTCAAGTCACTTTCAAGAGAGATCATTAGTGTTGATAGAACCGACATAGCTGATTAACCTAGGTATAGAAGAAAATCCTCGTATGATACATCTAGCACAGTCACTGTCTCTTGAAGAAAGGGAGGAATTCATTGCCTTCTTCTGAGAAAAGAAGATAATTTTTTCTTGGACATATTCTGACATGGTAGGACTAGATCATGATCTCATCATGCATCATTTGTCCATCGCACTAGGCATTAAACCAATTAAACAAAAACTTCGAAAAATGCATCCTCATGTTGCATTACTCATCAAAGCAGAACTAGAGAAACTTTTGAAAGCAGGATTCACCCATGCAATTGATTGTGTTGAATGGATATCCAACATTGTCCCAGTCTCCAAGCACGATACATCTATCAGAGTTTATACTGACTTTCATGATCTCAACTTAGCATGTCCTAAGGATGATTTTCCACTTCCCAAAATTGATATGATAGTGTATATGATAGCAAGATATGAAATGTACTCACTTATGGATGGGTTTTCTAGTTACAATCAGATTAAAATTGCATTAGAAGATTAGGAAAAGACTACTTTTACATGTGCATGGCGAACCTTCTACTAGAATGTAATGCCATTTGGCTTGAAAAATGTTGGTGCAACCTATCAAAGAGTAGTCACTACAATTTTCCATGACATGATGCATAAGACCATGGAGGACTATGTGGATGATACCTTGGTCAAAAGCACAAAATGCAATAATCATCTACAAGATTTAGGACCCATCCTAGATCACATGTAAAAATTCAATCTTAGGCTCAATCCTAAGAAATGTGCATTTGGTGTCACATTAGGAAAGTTGCTAAGATACATCATGTCTATGAAAGGAATTGAGGTAGATTGAGAGAAAGTTCAAGTAATTATGGATATGCCTCCACCTCAAAACATTAGCCAGATTAGAGGCCTACAAGGTAGACTCCAATCTACTCATAGGTTCATCTCACCATTAGCAGATAGATCACAACCTTTTACAAAGACTTTACATAAGGGTGTGAAATTCAACTAGAGTTAGGATTGTGAGCAAAGCTTAACACAAATGAAATAGTATCTTGCCAATCCACCAATCTTGATGCCTCCTATCTATGGGAAGCCCTTGATTTTGTACATTTAAGTAACTAAAACATCTTTGGGAATCTTATTAGCTCAAGATGATAATGATAACAAGGAGAGAGCTATTTACTACTTTAGTTGCACATTGATCTCTTATAAGAAAAATTACAACATCATTGAGAAAGCTTGCTTGGCAATTGTCTTTACTTCACAAAAGTTGAGACACTACATGCTTGCCCACACTACATGGTTGGTAGCTAAGATAGATCCACTGAATTACTTGCTTAGTAAGGCAGCTCTCATAGGAAGATTGGCTAAATGGGTCATGATACTCAGTGAGTTTGACATTCATTATGTTGAACGAAAAGCTATCAAGGGACAAGTGATTGCAGATCAGCTAGTAGATGCACCTATGCAGAGTCTTCTCTCAATAAACATTGATTTCCTTGATGAGTCATCCTGAAACTCACACACCAAATGTGGGTAATTTTCTTTGATAGGTCCTTCACACAACATGGATCTAGTGCTGGATTACTCTTCATAACACCGCAGAGATATTCATTACCCAAAGCATACAAGATTTTATTTCCTTGTACAAACAACATCATTGAATACGAGGCTTTGATTAATGGCATGAAGATTGTAGCTGAATGGAGAGTGGATCAATTAGATTTCTTTGGGGACTCTCAGCTCATAATCAGCCAGGTTAATGATTTGTATCAAAAAAAAGATGGGAAATTGATCCCTTAAAAATGCATGGTTGATGACCTAAAGAAGTATTTTGTGCACATCACCTTCTAGAAAATTTCTCAAACAGATAATAAAGTGGTTGATGCTATGGCTACTTTGGCCTCCTTGCTATAGATGCCTAAAAATGATCTCTGACATGAGTTCTTGGTGGAAGTGTTACACTATGTGACCTACAATATCCCTAATTCTAGGATGATTTGTTCTATTGTAGGACAAGATTCATCTCACCACCATCACATTTACTCCTCCAGAACCAAACCATTCTACATGGTCTAACTCAGAAAGAGAAATGTTACCTTATCCATAATGCTTCGTGGTATGCCATTATTGTTGATGACTTGTTTAGGAAAGGTCTCGATGGAACACTCCTTAGGTGTTTACAACCTAAAGAGTCCAAATGCTCATTAATTGACATTCATGAGGGTATTTGCAGATCTCACTCAAATGGCTTGACACTAGCTTGCAAACTCATTAGAGCTAGTTACTATTGGCCTAAAATGGAGCAAGAGGCTATCAAGTACGCCAAGTCCTGCAAGTAGTGCTAGCTCCATGGGAATTTGATTCACACTCCAACTAGGGAGCTGATCCCATCTACTACAATGTTTTCATTTCAATAATGGGCCTTTGACTTGGCAGGTTAGATTCACCCAACTTCTTCTAATGGACATAAGTTCATTATCATAGCTACAGACTACTTCATGAAGTGGGTAGAGGTAGTACCTCTCACAATAGCAAATGGAAAAATTGTAGCTCTTTTTATCACAAACTATATCATCTACAAGTATGGTGTACCATCCTCCATCATTACCAATAATGGAGAACATTTTAAAAATAAAGACCTTAAGGAACTATGCAAGAGATTCAAAATTATACAACATTGGTCTTCTATCTATTACCCCCAGGGTAATGGCTAGACCGAGGCATCCAATAAAGTGATCCTCAAGATCCTCCATCACATAGTTAGCAAATCTGGGAGGGACTAGCACCTCTAGATTAATCCAACTTTGTGTTGTATAGGGCAAGCATCAGGACCCCAATGGGTACAATGCCATTTGCTTTGGTTTATGGAGCAGATGTTGTGCTTCCAATAGAGGTCGAGATTCCTACCTTGAGAATCTCTATGAAAGGCCTTATTACTGATGAAGATTACAAGATAGCTTGGCTTCAAGAACTAGTGCTACTAGATGAACATCAACAAGCAGCATGTGATCATCTACGAACTTATCAGTAGTGAATGTCAAGAAGTTACAATTGGAAAGTTAAGCCATGTGACTTCCAACTGGATGATCTCATCCTAAGAGAGAACCCTAAGAATCAACAACAACGAGTCCAAAAAGGGAAGTTTGAACCAAATTGGCTTGGTCCTTACATCATCACTGCAGTATATGGATCTAGTGCATACCAGCTTTCTATAGCTGAGGGAGAAGTGCTCAAGGAGTCTATCAACACTCTCCACCTGAAGCAGTTTTATAGTTGATCTAATATCAGAAGCTCCTTGTACATATCTATATGTTCTAAAAAAATCCTTAAAATGAAAAAAAGTCATGAAAAAAATTATTATCCTGGTGAAAACCTAGCAATAGGTGCCTTGGTAATACCAAAAGAATTGAAAATTTCCAAAAAAACAAAAATAAAAAAAATAAAAAATAAAAAATTGAAAAACAAGAAAAGTGCCATTGGTGAAAACCTGGAAACAGGCATCGTCGTATCAAAAAAAATGAAACCTCTACCAAGAAGGTGAAAACCTTATAAATAGGTGCTTCTTATTCCTAATGCTCCATCTTGCAGTGCCTCTTCTAGCTTCTTGTACAATTGCTTGCCTACTTTTCCTACTTTTTGCTCATGTATTCATGGATTAAGTCTTCACGGCTTGGGGGGAACTGCTCCCCAATGTCCTAGAATCTCTTTTGTGACAATCACCAGTCATTCTGGCTATGTCTACCACTATGTCACTCTTGTCAAGATTCTCCTCATAGAATCTCTTTTGCGATAGTCACTAGTCATCTTGGCTATGTCTGCCTACTGTCACCAGTGTCACTCCTTGTCAAGATTCTCCTCAATAGAATTCTCTCGCAATAGTCACCAATTTTTCTCAATTGTGTCTACCTACTATTTCTTATGTCACATTCCCAAATTTCTTTTTGGAAGATTTCTCTTGCATCAGTCACCAGTCATTCTGGCTATGTCTATCTACTGTCACTTGGACCTCTTAGGTTCTTCACCTCTAAGATTCCTCCTTGACTTCAATCACCAGTTGTTTTGACTGTGTTTGCCTATTGTTGTCACCCTATTGAAGAGATTTCTTTCATCCATGTTCTGGATACTGACACTTGACATCAATCCCATGACAAATATTGCACTCAAAATGATATACTTGTTTGGATATGCTAAGCATTTTCTTTGTTTGTTTTTCTTTTTCTTTCATCATGTCTCCTCGAGCAACTTGATGATGTCATTTCTGACTAGAAAAGTAATGACTAGGGTCATGATCTTTTCTTTGCTTTTAGTTTGTAGTTTAGTTCTAATAAGTTGACATATTCTTATAAGAGGGGTGTCCACTGTAAGAGCCTCCATCTTGTATTGGATGGCCGGGTGTACCTCGACTCCTTATATATAGATATGTCAATAACATTGGTTCTTCTCCTTGTTTGTTGGAGTGAACTCTTCATGCTATAGTACATACTGATACTTATCCTATTAAGTGAATGTATGGGTCACTACAAGTATATTTAGCACACTTCTATCTCAAGTTAAGAATGTATGTCATTGTGGATAGAATACATACTGAATGCTTAGCATAAGAAAAATCTCTTATGTGTTTGGTGTGTTTGCCATGCAAGCAACATTCTGGTCATCCTAGAATTTATGCTCCGATGCTTATGTTAACTTGCTACATCAAAAGGGATAAATGTTTTGGTCATTCTAGGTTCTTGTGCCTTAAATGCTTTCATTTCATCCCAACAAACCTATAACATATGTCCTATTCATATTTCCATGTTTGCAATATTAGTGGGAATTGTATGACATATGGGATTTTTTCCTATGCTTAGTGATGATAAATTTGTCAAGCCTTGGTAACCAGACCTAGAGTTGCATCTAGTTTAGGGTTGCATATCGCATAGGATTGCATTACTCAGTGAGCATATGATTCAATTGCAAATCTATTTTTTCCTTCTTTGATGAGGGATTTCTTATCTCTTCACACTATCATGCTTCTTCATGGGATGCACAAGTATTTGGTTCATTGGTTAGTCCTCTCATGCTCCTTGTTGAGATACCTATCACTATCAAGCAAAAACATGGAACACTACATGAGATGTCAGTCCATTCACCTGTGCATTTCATTTCATACATACATAAAATCATTTCATCTACATAAACAACTCAAATCGAACGTGCATCCATACATTAACATCATATTTTCCATACTCATAGCATAAAACATCTCATGTAAATCAAAAGGCTAACACTAACAATGACATACACACAATGATACTCGGCTCCAAAATCTCATGTATATCTTGAAGAATGTGTCAGTACAAAAAATGAGTGCTACTTGAACACTATCGATCAAAAATGGTAAAAAATGGTGCTGGTACACCAATCAATACATAGCCAAAATCACAAAACTTGGAGGTAAGAGCATCAAAGATCTAACTCTATCCACTGCCCTCACCTCCTGGAGGAGGAGGCAACATGTCTAGCCTAGCTAGTGGGTGTGCACCTCCAGAATCTCATGCATACTAAGAGAAACATAGCACCCACTGAGCCTTATCAGGCACTACTGTAGAAAATTCTACGAATTAATAGGCCACTCAAGCTGCCAATAGTCTCACCTCATCCTATAACATCTCTACCCTCTGCTCAACTGCGTCTACCTGCTCTCGCAGCCTTTAGATCTCATGGTCTCTCTCTATGATCCACGCATCCCTCACTGCCACCTATATCTACAACTCTCCCAATTGTTGGGAGGCCTGCCTAATCCTCTCTTTCACTCTCCTCAAGATTTCCTAAGGCCCAGTAGCAAGCTAGTCCTATATCTCCTCATATAGCATCTCGGGCTGCTGCTGAGGTGCCTACTCCTCCACCCGCGGTCTCTACCATTGGCCCTGCTCCACCCCACTACCTCCAGCACCTATGTCTGATCCCATCCACCATAGGGGAATCTATGCTTATCATACCCTGTATCTCACCTATGGTGGCTAATGTTGTGGTGGATATTGCTGTGTTAGCTGCTAGACTAGACCCTATGCAAGTGCCTGTTGTGGTCCCTGCATTGCCATCCCCACTAGATCAGTAAATCAAAGAAAAGGGTGACTAATAAAGTATGCCTGGTATGTAGGCATTATCCTTTTATCTGCAATGTTTGGAAGGTAGTCCCATTGTACCACAACTAAGTTGCACACATCAATCATAGATCTACCAGGGTCTAACCTCACTGGCCATCCTTGTGCCAAGTCCCAAGCTAACCTAGTATAAGTGCAATACTCTTGAGAGACATCCTTTTTCTGCCCATACTTTCACCACACCCATGTGATGGGAAACCTCTCGATAATCTTTGTGGCCTAGCCTAATAGTGGTAGTGAGGAGAACATCCAGCTCAGCTCTCTAGGAGCATCATCCCAATCCTCTATCTCTCTCCAGGGCCACCATACAATAGTGACTAGGTCATCAAGATGGGTCCTCCAATGCTCCATCTTACCTAGGCCTACTTGGGTAAGCTGCCCTCCATATATACATATATATGGCTCCATAGGCTCTCAGGCATCCTCAAAAATGGGCCTCATAACTGGCAGGTGCTCCCATGCCCAAATATGCAAAATGTATACTCCAACGGCCATACTCCTCTAATCATGATACACTATCTCATTCATCTAATAGAACATGTGTGCTAGCATGCACTAGCCCCATCCGAATCGCTTAGGAGAATCAAGCATCCTCTAAAGCAAGACACCCCACCTAAACTCTAGCCCATGTTGTCCTCTATCCGGCACCAAGAAGCAGCTGATAAAAATGGTTAACATTGATGCCAACCTGTGCATGGTCCCATATGTGTGGATGAGCTAATCCCATGTGATGGTTCGCCCTATCACCAACTCTTTCTATAAGATGGCCCTTAGTGCCTCTATGCCTGCTTGGGCACTATGTCGTAGACCACTCATGGCCCATGGAAAGGAATACATGGAATCCAACAGATGTCCTCAGGGGTGATGGTCATCTCTCCCTGTGGTAGGTGGAAGATGTTCATCTCTGAATGGAAACACTCCACCAATGTTGTCAATAGGTCATGATTCACCAGCACTTTTGGGATCTAGCATAGAGAGGTAAGTCCCAAATGATCAATATGTGCCATATCGGCATCATCTAAGCTCCACAATAGAGCCCTGTACGACGGATAATGTGACCTGAACACGACATCATCAAAGACCATCTGCACACACGAACAACAACAACATGCAAATGGTCAGTACTCACTCAATAAGTTAGAAAGACGACAACACAACTACAAAATTTTGGATGAAAACATCAAAAATATAATTTTTAGATGCTAGTTTTTAGTGCACAATTCGTGCTCTCTTGTGACAAAACACATCCTTGTGCGAAGAATCACATTCTCACACTAAAGGTGACAAGATCATAAGCAATGAATGCCCAAAATCTTGCACATCTCACACCACAGGTGGGTATCTCTCATGCGAGATTCCCCACCGATGTGAACAAAGAAAGACCAGACTAGTTTATCTTCATGCGAAGAAATATTGGGCTCACACGAAGAAGGACACCCTCGCTTGAAAACCTATTGACCACAATTAAAAACATGCAAAAAAAGTTTCAAAATACATCAAAATGTGTGAAAATTTAAATACAAAGCGAGTTTTTCAACTACTCACTAGAGGTCAATAGTCCATCGGCCGATTATGTCATCGAAAGCACTCAAAATGATGCATCCACACTATGACTACCATCTTCCCCTTAGAGCTCTAATTCACTAAAGAAAAAAGGTACAAATGATTTGAAAATGACCCTTTGGGCCCTTATATAGATTTTGACCTAATTTTTCAAAGTTCTTTGGTTTGCACAAAAATCACCCCCTGGTTAATTTGATCGTTCTAAATCCATTTTTGGAAATCTAACACACTTAAGTGGCTCAAAAATGTGTTTTAAATTTTTCGGACCAACACAATCGAACGCTTGTGCAGTCCAAATTCTTTAGATACTTTGTGAATCTTAGAATCTTTTCAACTTGAAATTTCTTCAAATTTTACTAGAAATTCTAAAAAAACTCAACTCCGATCAAATCTGGTCAACTTGGTCTTTAGGACCTCAAAATCATGTTGAATTGATTTCAAATTTTCTTCTAATTATTCTGATCTCTTCTATATTCTTCTCATTCTTCAATTTCTTCTGCATCTCTCAATATATTGCTTCACATCATAATTCTGGTTTGTCATCTTTCGATTTCACTCCCAACGGGGCAGGATGATTACATCATTGAATCCAAATTTCAAATTGATTTGAATATTCATTACTCGTGACATCTTGTTCCCATCTGATGTCCTCATCACTTGGGGCATCTTGTTCTCCTCTATCTGACCTCTCTATCATCTATTTTATCTTGTCATCAATTGATCACACTTTATAGCAGTTCTTATTAGAGTTCAATGGATAGGTATTGGGATAGTCTAAACCCTAACTCCTAAGGATCAAGCCTTGTTCTGAGAATGATTCTATGACTCATGATTGGATCTTGTTATCCATCAATCTAGGTATCTAGGTGTTCTATTTGGATCCTTAAAGGTTAAGCTTTGTTCTAGAGAAAACCTTCTAAATGCTTTTCAATCTAGATATCTAGGTGTTCTATCTAGATCCCTTAGGATTAAAACTCTTTTCTAGAGATAATCCTTAAAAGCTTATTAATTCAAGTATCTAGGTGTTCTACTTGGATTCCTTAGGATTAAGCTCTATTCTGGAGATAATCTTTAAAAGCTTATCAATTGGTCTCTATGTCATCAATTTCGGGACCAATCTTCCTTATTGATCTTTGCATCATGCTTTCTGATTTTTTTCTCTGAATTGAATGTGTTGCTCGCACATTCATTCAAAGAGGGGAAAAATATAATACCCCAAAATTGGCTCATTTCCATGATCACCAATTTTGGTCTATTTTCATCAATCCTAAGTCCTATGTCACTAGGCAATTCTAGTTCTAATTTTCACTAGTTGACTTAATTGTCAAATGCAGAAAACCATTAATCTACATTAATCAGACTACTTATTTAATTCCTAATTATTTACTTGAATTAGCCACATTAAACCTATTAATTAAGATTTAATTTAATTCGAAGTGTTTGTACTTTAATTAAATTAAATTATATCCTAAGGCTAATGTACTAAGGAATTAAAATGTTTAATTTAATAATTATGCCCACTTTAATTAATTGAATTAAATTATTCAATTAAATAGAAAAAGACATTTATGAGGTCATGTCTCACTTTATTAAATTAAATAATATCTTCAAAATTCTCTTTTCAATTATAAAATGGAAACTCTGAGTGAACTACTTCTTGAATTAGAATCAATCCAGTTAACTTGCTCTCACACTTACAAAAAGTTTAGTTAACTACTCATCACACTCAGATCTGAAATAGTTAACTTCACCTGCACAAGGAAGTTTCTATCTTAACTGAATCTTCTATCTAATCTTAACCATTCATCAAGGTTGATCCTGATCGTTGATTGATTTTAGGATTCTATTTGAAGGGCTCTAATTCCCTCATTATAGAGGTTGGATTTTAATGCTATTGAATTGCTGCCAAATTGAATACTCACTTTCATAGCTTTATATGTGCTTTTTCTTAATATCTTAGTCTCATTTAGCTTAAGAATGCATACATTTAGCTTAGTTTTATTTTATTGATTAATAGAATAAATTGTATATCATATAGTTTACTTGCACACTCATACTTTGCATAAATCCTTCATTCTAGAAAGCTTTGGTTGCCTGCATCTCATTCTGAGAGCACATAGGAAAAATCCTTCTAGTTAGAAGGCAATGGGTCACACTGTCAAGTGTCTTGGATAAATGACTCCATGTTTATCCTAGGATGATTCCACAGGTAATGACCACATTGAAGTGTGTGTGAGGTTTAGAGGCCCACAAATTCACACATACATTTCCTTGGCTATTCCAAAAGAAGTAAAGCTTATCAGTGTTTAAATACCAACACTAAAAAAGTTGTGGAAAGTGCAAATGTGAAATTTGATGAATACACATAAGTACATGAGGCTAAACCTATGAAGGAACTAGAGGAATACAAATCTTTTGTATACTTTTATGAAGGTATGCCTGCTAATGAAGATGTTGTAAATCAAGTTGTAAATCAACAAGATGTTTATGTGACTATTGAATCACATACAATCAATGTCAAGTTGCATTCAAGAATCGAGCTACAGTCAGTTGTCAAGTTACAGAATGAAGTTGTGGCACATTCTGATTCTAAGATTAGTGTACATGAAAGAGATTTTGAATTACCTGATAGAGAAGTACATAGTGATTCAAAAGTTGATACGCCAAATGAGGAGAATAGAGCATAATCAAGATTGTCAAAGTATGTCAAAAGACATCACCCTATTGCACAAATTATTGGAGACAAAGATGCAAGAGCAATGACAAGAAACAAGCTAAGAAGTGATACATGTATTCTTAGCATGCATGAACCTAAAACAATGAAAGATTCCTTAGAAGATTTGGACTGGTGTAAATCCATGAAAGAAGAGATTGAATAGATTGAAAAGAATAAGATATGGACTCTAGTTCCTAGACCAAAAGATAAAAATATGATTGGCACCAAGTGGGTGTACAGAAACAAGTTAGATGAAGATGGTGAAGTCGCAAGGAATAAGGAAAGATTAATTTGCAAGGGATATGCACAAGAAGAAAGGATAGACTATGGATAAACATTTGTTCCTATTGCAAGATTGGAAGGAGTAAGAACTCTACTTGCTTAATCTACATACAAAGGTTTCAAAGTTTATCAAATGGATGTTAAATCTACATTTTTGAATGGAATATTGGAAGAAGAGGTCTATATAGAATAGCCAGAAGGATTTTTTGATGGTAACAACAAAAACATGGTATGTAGACTATAGAAATATCAATATGGTTTGAAGCAAGAACCAAAAGCATGGTATGAAAGGCTTCACAATTATCTTGTGAAAATTGGATTTGGGAGGACTAATGATAACAATAATCTATACTTGAAGATAGAAAAAGGAAAAGGTACTTTACTATCTAAAATTTTTGTTGAAGATATCATATTTGGTGGTCAAGATACTTTATGTAAAGCTTTTGCAAATGAAATGTAGAGAGAGTTCAAAATGCCTATGCTTGGAGAGATCAAGTTCTTTGTGGGTTTGCAAGTACATCAAATGAAATATAGTATATACATCACTCAATTAAAGTATGTAAAGGAGGAAATCACTGAAAAGATGGGTAGATTCATTGAATCCTACCTAATCCTACCTAACCTTGAAATGAATGATAGAGGATGAACAAAAAAAGATCTTAATTTCCTATTTATAGAGATGGCTTGTTAGAAGCAGGGTTGGTCAATGTTAGAGAACTTAAGTTAGACAAGAGGTCTAAGGTATTGCTTCATTTAGAGACTAAATAGAAGAGACTTCTATTGGAAAGAAAAGCAAGAAGGCTTACAAGTATGGATGCTTGAAGGGTGAACAAGCTATCAAAGTTGAAGTGTGTGAAAGCCAAGCAAAATGGAGGACTAAAATAGAGATTTGTAATCTACAAGTGAGTTGTAATTTTTTATTAGATCAAGCCTACTATTTTTTTCTAATCATTTTATCAGTCTAGGGTAAATCCTTTGGATTAAGGTTAACCTAACACTCATTTTTAAATCCTTTAGCCGAGTGACATTCCAAATGAAAGATCTAAAGTCCTCTAACAAAGCTCACTCCTAACAAGGTGATTGAAATCCTCTAACCAAGTCAAATTTAATAATGTACATTATAACCTTTAATAGGGTTGGCCTTTCATAGGGCATCACTTTAGAGGAGTGAGAATGAGTAGCATGTTACTAGTGGTTTTTCCCAAATTGGGTTTCCACATAAAATCCTAGTGTCAAATGTGTTATGTTTCATGTTTACATTTCTACAAAGTTGTTTTGACCTAGAATAGTAATCTACAAGTTTAAGTTACTATATGATCTAATGGATGCATGCATGAATATGTTTTATGGATATGGGTTCACTAAGTTGTGAAAAGATTTATTTGTACATTTGTACCTTGGATAACTGATTCACCCCCCTCTTAGTTATTCTAAACAATTCCAACACTTGGGACTATAAAAATAAATCATAAGCCTTCTTTTTGAATTACAGGATTCATTAATATCATTTATCAAGATGTTTTCTACCTCATATCCCAAAGATGCATGTTGAAAATCATACTTACCCTCTATTGCAATCTCCCAAGCTAACAAGAAATCATGACAACTTACTTCTGGATGGAACCCAAATGGATGGATTCTACATGATTCAGTTATTGCATAGTCTAGTATATGTGTAGAATACCCACAAATAAATATTTTCTCAGTCAAGCTTGACACCAAATTCAGCACTCTATCCATCTCTTCTAATAACATATCTTGTTTTGAGGGAGGTGTCTTATCGTTATCCAATGAGGGATCAATATCATAGTAGGAAGCATTGGTATCTTATTCTTGATGAAGTTCTAATTCAAAAATCTCACCAACCTCAAGATCTTCCACATTTCCATCATTTTTTGCAACTTGGAGAATTTTTGCAACTCCATGGAGTTTTGTAACTTCAAAATTTTTTGTATCCTCAAATTTTCTTGGGATATCCACACTTACTGCAACATCAAAAATTGAAAAAATTTCATTACTTCTAAAATTTTTAACAAGCCTATCTATCTATGCTAATACATTAGATACTATATCTTGGCAACTAGAACATTCCAACTGTAAATGAATCCTTTAATGGGGTCAACAATAAGTAGGAAGCAAAAGGATGTTTGGATTCTAATCTTCTCCAAGGTACTCCAAATGTCTTGTTATATTATCCATAAAACCTTTCAAAACCTCATCCTTTAAATGTAATGCATTATGAATTGTTAGGGTAATATTGATCAGAGCCTCATAATGCATTCGAATATTACAAACCTGCATATCTAAAGAAGTAGGTGCCTTGAGTGTTAGAGAGTTAAGACAGAACATCAGCACCTGGCTAGACTTTTGTAGCCAAATCTCATTCCTTCTTGGAAGTGGGATATCATCTCCATGGATTTCATTGTAGGATTACCTATGACTGTTCGATGTCATGATGCTATCATGGTCACCATTGATCGGTTGACTAAGGTGGTGCATTTCTCACCAATTAGGTCTTCCTACACAGCAGCTTTTGTGGCTAATGTCTTCATGCATGACATTGTGAGATTACATGGTATTCTTAGAAAGATCATTTCTGACAGGGATCCTGTATTCACATCCACATTCTGGACATCACTGCAGCATGAGCTTGGAGCGCAGTTAAACTTCAATTCGACATATCATCCGAAGACTAATGGTCAGACAGAGAGGGTGAATCAGGTTTTCAAGGATATGTTACAGATGCATGTGATGGATAGGCAAACACATTGGGAGGACTATCTCTACCTAGTGGAGTTTTCTTACAACAACGGCTATCATAGTTCTATTGGTATGGCACCATTTTAGGCATTATATGGACGTCCTTGTCATACACCATTGAGTTGGGATAGCCTTGAGGATCGCATCCTGTTGGGTCTTGAGATGCTTCATGATATGGAACAATAGGTAGTGCTTATCTATGAGCACTTGACTACAGCACAAGATAGGCAGAAGAAGTATGTTGATGCTCATAGGACTGATAAGTAGTTTGCTGTGGGTGATAAGGTTTTCTTGAGAGTGCGTCTGCAAAAGAGTCCAATCCATTATGGAAAGGGTTCTAAGCTAGCACCTCGCTTTGTGGGACCATTCAAGATTTTAGAGGGGATTTGCCCAGTTGCTTACCGCCTTGCTCTACCGCCCAGCCTAGCTCGCATTCATGATGTTTTCCATGTTTTAGTGCTTCGACAGTATATTCCTAATATTGTACATGTTCTTGTTTGGAATGCATTGCAGGTAGAGGATGGGTAGCTGGCTTTGGAGCCGGTTCATATTCTGGAGCAGTGGAAGTTGACCCTCAGGGGTCGAACCATCGAGCATGTAAGGGTCCAATGGGACTTTACTGATGACTCTTCAGCTACATGGGAGGATGCAGCTAGATTGCGAGAGTTATATCCCTACTTGTTTGTAGGCTTCTAGGAGTAAGCCTAACCCAAGGGGGGGTGGATGTAGTGCCTGCCCTCGTTCACATCTTTTCTGGACATTGTTACTATTATTATCAGACTATGTTGGACTAGTTTTATGTTGATGGATTAGTAGTATTGTTTTGAGACTATCCGACATTATGTTATGGATTTAGTGGTTATATCATGAGATCATTTAGACTTTACATTTCATGTATGCATGATGATCATTATATTGCTTTCAGTTATTGTTGATGATTAGTTAGATGGTTTATTATGGATACTTACCCCATACTTGCATGTGTATGGTGTGTGTGTTTTCATATTGTATTGCGTTTCTGATATGGTTAAGGAAGGGAGTCGTAGTCACCTGCTTAGTCGAGATCTACACGATGCACTACTTTCTGCCATTGTCTGTTTAGCTTAGCATTATATATATTGTATGTACATGCATGGTTTTTTTTGCAGGTTGCAAATATCGGGTATCGACTTTCCTGAATTGCCAGGATGAGCGTACTCTATTATACTATCTCAATGATAAGAGAAGGGAGATAAATTCTCAAGTCCAAATCCCAAACCCTTAAGCCAATTGTCCTAGTGAGGTAGGACAAGTATCTGGATATTTTACCTACCGAATTTGTCGGATGACATAATTCATGATTTTTAACCCTTTAGATTGATTTTGTGTGAATTGCTCTATGATTGGTTTTCATATTTTATCTTGGAGGTCTATGGTGAATTTTCTATTAATTAAGTCTTAATAAATAGATTTAATTAATTAATTATTTGAGAAAATTAATATAAAATATCATGATATTTGATATTTTGTTTATAATTAATTAAATGAGAATTAATTGAGGAAAAAGGAATTAAATAAAAGGAAATTCGAAATTAAAATTAATAATAATTATAAAATAATAATAAAGTAATAAATAAATAATAATAATAAAAGTTAAAATGAAAGTTATAAATATTTAAATAAAAATTATATAAAAAGTAAATTGGAGTTATAAGCTTGCATGGGAATTAACACACCTTTTCATTTCTCATATGTCAACAACACGGGGGTTAGTGCATCAATTAAGCACATGGTGTCTACAACCCTATGACTCATCTAAAAGGTTGGAAAAGACCCATGCTTAGTTGGTGACACTTTCTAGCTATTTCTAGAAGCATTCTAGAGGCTTCCTGAGAGCTCTTTATATTCAGGCATTCCTAGAAGCTTAGACATAGTGTTGGAGAGCAATTGGAGCATTGGAGGACTCGAGAACTCTGAAGGAGGGAGGAGCTTGCTCTACAGATTTTCTGAGGAAGAGCGAATTAGCATCAGAATCCGGATAGATTCTTGTGATTTTACTTATGCTATTTTCGCATCTTGCATTCCTTGTCTTCTTCGTGTCTTCCATATGTCTTCTGAGGATTTTCTTATTTTTATTGTATGCATTCTCAATATGGGTAGTTAAATTTATTTGAAAATATTATATGCATAGCAAAGAACACGGGGCTAGGGATTAAATTGTAGCCAAGCCATTAGATAAACTATTGAGTAAATTTTGAGATAAAAAATTTATAGAAAAATTTTGAGAATTGAAATTTATATATTGTGTATATATATGTTTATATTTTTAAATCTGAATACATATATATATATATATATACAATTATATATATACATATATGTGTGTGTGTGTCTATATGCTGTGATATTTGATTAAACTTTATATATACACACACACACACACACACACACATATATATATATATATGTACTTATATATATATATACATACATATGTATATATACATAAATATTTAATTAAAAGTCGAATGACATATATTTCACAGCGAGCGAATGTTAAATGCATCGCGATTTACATTGGAGGGAAGCGTTTTTAAAAAATGCAATATACAAAAAAATAATAAGTAAATTTTGGAATGGGCGGGAGGGACTTATTTCCCCACCCCCACCGACGGCAATGCCCATGCGGGCTGCAGTACTGCAGAGTACCTGCGATCTGCAATGTACCTGTGACCGCAGTGTACCCTGCGATCCATAGGTCATATATATATATATATATATATATATATATATATATATATATATATATATATATATATATATATGTTGTGACTGGCGGTTATTAAACTCGCCATGTGTAATGTGCAGTTATCATATGTTTTATTAATTTGATTTTTTATATAATTCATTTTGTAAATTAATAATTATATATGTATATGTATTTATATATATATATATGTATATACATTATTAATAATAAATAATTAATATATTGACAGATGATTGGAATTTAAAGAGTAATTCTTTAATAACAAATTATTTTATAATGTTGAGCAATATAGGATCAATTTAACCTTTAAATTTGGAAAGAGGAATATGAAAAGAATTTCAATTATTATTTTGAAATGATGGGGGTCATTATCAGCAAAATGTGTATACGAAAGACATTTAGAACATTTAGAAAATTGAGTCTAACAGTTTTTGGGGAGAAACTTTTATCTATCAATACAATACATGGGTTAAGTAAAACGTGAAATTTCTCCACTTGATATTTAAATTGGAAAACGTAAACTGAGACCTTTACATTTAAATTCAAGTTTGTAAATTTAGCAAAACCAAAACATGTGTTTGCATTGTGTATTCTTTATGCTATTGTTTTGGGTTTTTGGGTTGACTAGTGTTGACCAGTTATAGGACGTCTACTAGAGGCTTGGGGGGTTATGTGATTGTGATGTCATGATGATGTTTAATCTCGATCTTTATAAACCCAAACATGGTTATGTGATGGAATGCTCTATGCATTGGTTGCAATTACTTATTGTTATAGTTGAGATTCTTATGTATGAGACACTTGACTTAACCATTTTTGGTCATCGATCAGTTATCCTTGGTTATTTTCTAGTCGCTATGATGGGACTGAAATGTAGATTTATTCTTGATGATGTCATTTTGTGACATGCTTGACTCAACCATTTTGGAGTCTTCGATCAGTATGATTGAGATATATTTTGGTTATTGAGAACCAATGGATACTTTTTGATTATTAGTGATACTTCAGTTGCCAATAGAGAGTTGTTGTGATCATGATTTTCTATGGATGCTTGCTCATGGAGATTTGATGCTTTTATGCATATTTCATGATTTTTATTATGGATTATCTTTTTTGATTTTGGGATTTATGATTCCATGAGCTTAGGGTAGGATATCTGCATGTAGTGTCGGGAAGTGGCTTGCAATGGGGGCCAGGGCCCTAAGAGGCTGCCAGGGTAACTCATTGTAAGTTGGATTAATAAGTGATAACATTCACACCTAATACTAACTAAATGAACCTAAAAAGATAAGTGTTTTGTTTCTTGCCCATGCCTTGAGTGCTTGTATAGACTAGGATGAGAGTAGTGAGAACTCATGGTTGCGACCTTGCATTCCATAGTATGCCTTGTCAGTATGAGAAGATACTAGTGGCCGCATGAGATCAGTCTGGAACCGTGAAGTTTAGCTAACTACCAGGGTCACTTGTACGTGATAAATGCGATGACACTTTCCCACTTGCATAGTAGGTTCCTACATGTCATTGTGTGCCTCTGGGATTAGATGTTAGATTTTGTGTTTGGAACCTTTGAGTTAGTATACTTTTAGGATTCCCAAACTTTGGGACTTGAGATTATCTCCTCAGCACGGTGGGAGTGGACCACTTAGGTACCACGCGGTCGGGTGGTAGTGTTTTTTCCACTCTTATCATTTGAGATTCATTGAGACATCGTGGTTGATGCATCCTTCATGATGGTGGATATGTAACTTTTCATTGATGATTAGCATATGTTAGATGATGTTATCTTATGCTTTTATTTGCATGTTAGATTACTTTCTGCATATGATATAGTATATGTTAGGAGTGACATTCCTACTATGTTAATACTGATAATCTCTTCGGTGATTTGGAATGTTACGCATGGAGGGATGGCTAGGATCCACGATGGTCTAATGATGCTATTTATGGTTGGGAGGAACCGTGCACTTAGTTTATTATGTTTGATCCTTATGATGGATGTATATCTTTTATGATGATGTATCATGTGTATCATGTGATTATCTTTACTTTGATGTATCATGGATTAGAATAGGATGATGTATCTTATTTCACATATGTATATTCTTTTGAGATTTTTCATACCCTGCAACATGTATAGTGGATGATTGAGCATTTGAAATGTAATGTATGAACATTGGACTTATCATTATTATTTCATGTGGATGTTGTACTAGATGGATTCATTAATGTTAGTTGTTTAGATGTAATTCAATGTTAAGGGATCTTAAAGAATGTAATCTGTTATGTATGTTATGTTTAATTTCAGATGGACATTGCTATTGCTTCCATTATTATGCATAAGTTATATGTGTTATTTACTTTCATGTTTAAAAAAAAAAATGCTAACAATCTTAGTGAAATTCTAGGTTAGTTCTTTGGATCCCTTGGCGGGGCATTACGAAATAACTAAAAATGAAGATGCAATTATTTTTTAATAACACTGATTACAAATAGGAAATTATGCATCTACATCAATAAGACATTAGGAAAAAAAAATTGATATAAAATTCTAATATAAATTAGATTCAATAGATTTTACAAACCCTAATAATTCCCTAAATATCTAATGCAAAATGTAGTAGATAAAAATCTGAAATCACTCCAAAAATATGAATTTTCCTGTAGAAAATTACTATAGAAAATTCCAATTTATTCCTTACTCCACAAAGCTGGCCTCAGGCCACAAATTTGGCAAAATGAAAAGACTAATTTGTCTTCTCCAATAGTCACAACCCTTCAAAAGATATTTCACCACCTCAGTTATGCAAATCAATGGGAGTGTTTGTTCCTAATGATCAATATAACAACTGTAGAAATCCTTGGCTCCACAAGCTATCTAGAAGAGTAGATGGCAACACATTCAATACTCAACAATGAGGCTACCCTCCCTATTTATTCTTTTCCTTCACCCTTCTAGAAGGAAATAAAATATTATTTAGTTGTACTTTCTAGAAGCTTCCCCCTCTCCAAGGCAATAATTAGTTGTACTTCTAGAAAATGCACTCTCTAGAAGCCTCCCCTTTTCCAATACAATAATTAGTTGTGCTTCTAGAAAATTAAATAAATTAAATATAAAGTAACTTTTAATTTTAATTTATTTAATGACTTTATAAGAAATTAATTTAATCAATTTCTCCTTATGTCTCCACTTAGCCTTTAGAGAATGTAAAGTCTAAGAACTCCACTGATATGCTAAAACTATGGGGACATTACAATACATTCCTCATTGGTTATCTTATTGCACAAAGTTCTCCTTACGATCAATTTTTTTCTAGCCTCAAGTCCACTTGGTGGGCTTACATATCCTCCATTAACTAAATTATACTTTTTTCCATAATTATTACATTCAAAGGCTTTATGTTCTTCTTCACCAAATTTGAAACAAGTCCCACAAAACCTCCTCTTCCATAACTAGCTTGGTAAGAACTACCTTTTCTTCAGTAAGAATGACCAACTTTCCACTCAGTCTTTCCTTTCTCATTCCATTTATATTTGCCTTTATCTTGTATAATATTCTTAGATGTGGTGTTTTCTCTATAAGATCTATCTCTACCTCTTTGAAGTGTTCATCATCTTCCTCTTTTTCTTTTCTCATGCTTCTTGTGTTAGGTAGTTGAGTGGGGTGACGGGGGGAGGAGGTGAATTAGTTATGTGCAGTTATCTCATGATCCCTTCGAGCATTCAAATACCATCAAAGCATCATAAATATTAACAACATTAACTTCAATTACTCGGTAGACACATTCAACTCAATACTTAACTCATACATCCACTTCTTTCCAAATTGTTATCAAAATATTCCTTATACTAATGATTACCACTAAATTTCTAGTTATTACCTAGTGATATCTTGGGTATTACCAAGTAGTACTAATTTTTTAAATATGTAAAACAACTTGCAACACAAACATTCACACAATTTGACACCAATATTTGTTTAACATGGAAACCTTATTAAGGGAAAAACTACCGAGGACCAACAACCCAAGAATTTCACTCTTTAGAAGTGATCTTTGTTAGGAGACAACCTTGATAAAGGTTATATACACTTTGCTAAAGTGACCTTGTTAGAGGATTTCACCAAAAGGTCATCTAGACCCTATCACTCCTTTTCCTTGACTAAAAAGAGTGGTCTAATTTAAAGGACTTACAAACACCACTATTTAATGTTAGCATATAGGATTTTAGACTTCTTAGGTCTACTTGATGCTTCTAAGATTTTTTGCTAAAATGGTTAAATAATAACAATACAAAGTGATTTGTTAAAAATAGCTACTACCTCAACTTTTTTAGATATTTTTTCTTGCTCCTCTATCTTTTACTCACTTTATTTATTTTTTCTTCCACAAAATCTTCTTCTAATCTCCTATCTACTATTCTTGGTTCACTTTTCTCAACACTTAACTCTTCTCCTTCAATGACTTCAACAATTTGCACTCACTAAAATTTTAACACTTCACCATAATTGCCTTCTAGCTAGCAACATGAGATCAACAACCTAGTGAAATCCGCTCAACATCTTTTCAAATCAAAATCCTAAATTTGTCTTTTTCTCCTCCTTAAATAGTTCTCTTAATTCTTCTAGACCCCTCCATCTTTTGTCTCTTAAGAAACATTGTCAATCTTAGGTTTACAACTTAATTCCTCCATATAATGAATTTAGAAAACATAGAAAATATAACTTTATATTGAACTTTGGGTCAATCATTATCCTTCTTAAATTTCCTTCATCGAATCCTTCTTGAATTTTCTCCATTGTTGATCTTGCAACAAACCTTTACTCTCTCTTTAGACCTTCATGAACTTTCCATATCTGCATGTAAAGTTGGCCTTAGTTTCTAATTTCTCAAACTTCTTCATCTAGTTATCACTTAGTATACATTATATTTACTTGGACAATATATAACTCCATTAATACTAACTTTCTCAAGAAACATTATATTCTTCATTCCTTTACCAATCACTAGGGCAATATTGTAGTCACTCAATGAATATAGTCTTCCTTCATTAACCTTATGACTCAATTAATCTTGTGATCTTCAATACATTACAATATTACATGATTGTAAAATAATCAAACCAATATTACATCATCATTATCCAACTCATTCAAGAAACCATTGTATACCTTACATATCAACTCTGGTTTCATCATAATTTCTTCAAATTCTCTTCATCAAGCAAATGATATGGTACTTTCCCGAGTTATCATAATTTCTAGCTAATTAAGACTTTGACATTAATGATAATATAACAATTGATATTAGTTACTTGCCTACACTTATGTCATCATCATTTAAAAATTTCCCACTGTCAATTACAATATCAGTTGGGGCTAGTAATCTCCCTATTTGGAATTGATGCCAACACATAACATAATATTTTACATTACAAAACATTACATAGGATTATCAAATGTATGCTTTGACAACAATACAATTTTTTCAATTTGGTTTCTTTAAACTGTAACTCTATATGTGTCTTTAGTAACAACAGAACTCTTCATCATCTTTGATATTACTCCCCCTTTGATTATTTATTAGGTTCAATTTAGTCTTCTGTCATCAATAGCTTCATCTCTATAACACTCCCCTTTTGGTTAATCCTTGTTTCCTTTGTAGTTTTTTATTGTCTTTTCTTCTCCACTGATTCTCTCACTTTGACATATATCTCTCCCCCTTTGACAAAAATTCCAAAGGTCATTATAAATTTCATAATGAAACTTATAAAACATTGCAATTACCCTTGTACCTTGTGTGTATAAATTATATCAGATTCATCACAATTACCTTCACAACTTCATAAATGCTTGTAAAGTATGAACACTTTTACATCAACTCCAAAAGATATTTCAATTCATCTATGAATTAATGCAACATGTATCTTTACCTAGTGAATTTTGGATAGGGATAGGACCCCAATTTACCTCTAAGATACTCAAAAGCATCCTTAGGCCTTAGACTTCAAATACTCAAGCCTTGCTTGTTTCTCTTGAAAATTTTCCCTCAAGTATATGTGCTTTTTCTTTACCTACATCATCAATTTTTTTAATATATTTATAGCAATTGTGTTATCATAGTAAATAGTGATGGGCTTGATTACTTCTTCTTTCATTCCTTCCAATAGTTTTTTGATCCATGCAGTAATTGAAATTGATTACAACAGCAACATATTCAGATTTAGCAGTAGATTGTGAAATACAATTTTGTTTCTTGCTTATCCATGTGATAAAAATTTCTCCCTAAAAGAAAGCTCCTCCACTTGTTCTTTTTTATGTCATTAACATTTCCAACCCAATCAATATCAATGTAGACTTTAAGATTAAAATCATCCTCTTGTTTGTACCATATGCCATAATCTTTAATTTTCATGAGATATCTAAATATCATTTTTACAATAATCAAATGAGTTTCTCTTGGATTAAAGCCTTGCAACAATTCTAATAGCTAAGGCAATATCTGGTCTACTATGTAAAATATATTGTAGCTTCCCAATCATAGATTTGTATTGTGCTTGATCAACTTCACCAGTAGTGTCTTCCTTTGACAATTTTACTCCAGTCACCATCAATGTACCTGTTGGAAATGAGAATAGAGTAACTGAGAGGGGAACGGGGTGAATCAGTTACTACAAAAACTTTCCACAGTCCCTAAGATGTTTGAATATACCTTTGATCAAATTAATATAAAATGCCGAAACTTAATAATGTAGCAAATGATAAATATTAAGAACTGATATGTTATCATGCACAAAGTAATTCAGCAAATAAGAACACAAGAGACACCAGTTTTAACATGGAAACCCAATATGGGAAAAACCACCAATGTAACTAGATACTATTTTTCACTCTTCTGAAGTGAGCCCTATTAGGAGCCAACCCTGTTAAAGGTTACAAAAACACACTGTTAGGTGTGACCCTATTAAAGGATTTAATCACCCTATTAGGAGTGGCCTTGCTAGAGGTCTTTATAACAATTCAACTGAACTGTCACCTTGTTAGAGGATTTATTGAATGGCTGTTAAACCAACTCTGTTAAGAGATTTTGAATTCACTGTTACAATGGTTAGAAAGCAACAATGAAGTGACTTGATATAATGTACAACTTATCTTTGCTGATTACACATCTCTATTATGCTTGACTGGATCTTACTGATCAAATGCAACTTTACAGCTCCTTCAACACATATGATCCTTCATCAAACTTTTCTCAACATTCGCCTTTCCATTTCATACTATAATTCACATTCATAACTTTTTTTCTCACAATTACACACACCTTTAATTCATAACTTGAATGACCATATATATCTTTCAGATTATCTTAGTCGGCTCGAATCACTAACTAAACAAACAATTACAACAGTCGGCTAGAAGTAATTAATTTAGCAAATCCCTATACTAGCCGACCTTGCACGGTGAACTTTGTTCAGAAAATAATTCTTGTGTTAATCGAATGAGCTCGGTTAATACACCGAACTTCATGACAATCCTTCAATCACCGAGAGAACTTGGTAAGTATTGAGTTTCCTGAGATAACCGAGTGAGCTCAGTGGAAACTATGCTTTGGAGACCGAGTGAAGCTTGGTTGACATTGACTTCTCCATGATTCCTTTGATGATCGAGTGAGCTCGGTGGAAACTGCCCTTTAGAGACTGAGTGAAGCTCAGTTAATACTGACTTCCAAATTTCCTTCGTTGACCGAGTGAGCTCGGTGAACACTGTCTTTCACCTTTCCTTTGTTGACCGAGTTAGCTCGGTTAACATTGTCTTTCACATTTCCTTCGATGACCGAGTGAGCTCGGTTGGCACTGTAGATTGCATTGCAAATTGTTTGAGCTTGGTGAACTTGAGACTAATGATTGATATGACATTTGTGTGACATCAAGGACAACTTTATCCAATAATCTCCCTCTTTGGCATTGATGGCAACACAACATGTCATAACAGAATGAAATTTTGAAAACAAGTCCAACAAGATAACAGACTTCTCCCTCTTTTAATAATCTCCCTCTGTTAAGGGTCTTCATGGAAAAATTTTCAAATCTCACAAATTTCAAAAGGATATGATAGTAAATCTCTCCCTCTTTGACAACACATGCCAAAGACAACAGAAGTTAAGTGAATTGTAAAGTACCTTTAGTACTGATTCATATGCAGTGATTTTTGATTAAACTGCATCAACAGATAGATCTTCAATCTTGTATGCGTTGATGCATCACTAGAACTTATTTTTAGTGGACTTTAGATAGGGGAATGACCCCTAACTTACATCTAAGATACAAAAATGCATTCTTAGGTAAAGGCTTTGTGAATATGTCAGCAATTTGTTCCTTTGTATGGACATATTCCAATCTGATCTCCTTGTCTTGCACCAATTCTCTAATAAAATGATATTTTATTGCAATATGCTTGGTCTTGGAATGCATTACTAGATTCTTAGATATGTTGATTGCACTAGTATTGTCACAGAACATGACAACTGGTTCTTTGATTTCCATCTTCATTCCTTGCAATAACTGCTTAAACCAAACAATATTTGAACAATTTACTGCTGCCTCTACTATAGATTGGGATGTACAATTCTGCTTTTTGCTTGTCCAAGAAACCAATCTTTTTCCAAAAAAAGAATGCTCCTCCACTTGTGCTTTTTCCGTCATCAAGGTTTCCTGCCCAATCAGCATCAGTAAACACTTTCAAATCCAAATTACCTCCAAATTTGTACCATAAGCCATAATCTTTAGTTCCTTTCAAATATCTCATTATTCTTTTGATTGCCATCAGGTGAGTTTCTCTTGGCTTTGCTGAAAACCTTGCAACAATACCAACTGCAAGGGAAATATCTGGCCTAGTATGAACTACATATTGCAACTTTCCAATCATAGATCTATACAATGTTTGATCTACCTCTTTGGATTCATCATCTTTGGTAAGTTTCAATCTAGTACACATAGGAGTTCCAACAATTTTACAGTCCTCCATACCAAACTTTTTCAATATCTCCTTGATTGATTTTGATTGAGTGATGTAGATGCCATTCTTATTTTGTTGTATTTGAAGACCAAAAAAGAATTTTATTTCACCAAACATAGACATTTCAAATTCCTTGTTCATTTGTTCTAAAAATTCTTTGCAAAGATCATCATGCCTTGTGAAAATAGTATCATCTACAAATATTTCTGCCAAGACAATCTTATTATCTGGTCCTTCCTTTATATACAAGCTACTATTATCATTAGTTCTTTGAAAACCAATCTAAATAAGATAGTTATGCAATCTTTCATACCATGCTCTAGGGGCTTGTTTCAGACCATACAGTGCCTTGTATAATTTGCAGACCATGTTTCTTTTATTTGGATCAACAAAACCTTTAGGTTGTTCAATGTAAACCTCTTCATCTAGTATTCCATTGAGGAATGCTGACTTGACATCCATCTGATAAACTTTGAATCCTTTGTGAGCAGCATATGCAAGTAAGGTTTTGACTCCTTCCAATCTTGGAACAGGAGCAAAGGTTTCTCCATAATTTATGCCTTCTTCTTGAGAGTATCCTTTGCATACCAATCTGGCTTTGTTTCTGGATACCTTACCATCTTCAGTCAACTTGTTTCTATATAACCACTTGGTTCCAATTACATTCTTATTTTTAGGCCTGGGTACAAGAGTCCATGTCTTGTTCTTCTCTACTTTTTCTATTTCCTCGTTCATTGCCTCAATCCAACTATCATTTGCTAATGCATCTTTAATGCATCTTGCATGCCTCTTTCTTCTGGTCCTAGACCACCACCTTGATAGTTCCATTTGTCAGTGATGAGCTTATGTTCTTGGGGATACTTTTGGCTGAAGTGATCAAGGTGTGCCTAATTCCTTTGAGGTGCATCCTTATGTAACCAATTGTTGATATCTGGAGTGAGCTCCTCATGAAGAGGGATTTTCGAGGATACAAAGGTTGTTGGGCCAAACTGTTTGTATCGAGGAGGTGGAATCTCCTTAGCTTTGTGATATGTCGGTTGTCCATGGGCATGTGGATCAAGTTGGAGTGCCCCGACAACAAATGCATCTGACAGACTATACTCTCCACAACCCTTGTTATTGATCTTCACGGTAGACAGGGTAGAGGTGAGGATGGTTTCTGGGTCATTACAAGTGTGGGATGAGCTAGCGATGGATGTGCCGATATCAATTCCAGGGCAATGGTTTGTACATGAAGCTTCAACCACATTGCAGTAAGCAAAGGGTTCTGGATCGGCATGGATGGTTACCTCAGTGCCTTGATGCAGAAATTTGACGCACTGATGGTAAGTGGATGGAACGACTTTCATGGCATGAATCCATGGGTGACTAAGGAGGATGTTGAATGGTAGGTTTAGATCAATAACATGGCAGAATGTTTCTTGGATGACTGGCCCAACCTTGATTGGTGGCAAAATAGTTTCTTTTTGTGGTTCTTTCCAAGTTGTCATAAGCTTTGATGGTGATAACCTCACTGATGATATCTGCCTCAGTATACCCAACTTGTTTTATGAATTTTAGGGTGCAAATATTCAAGGCTGATCCATTATCTATCATTACTCTTTTCACGACAAAATTGGATACCATGATGGCTATGCGAAGTGGAAGGGTGTGATCTGGCTCGACCACGAGTATGTCGGTGGGTTTGAACGATAGGGAACATGAGGATGAAAGGTGTCCAACAAGATTACAAAAATTAGTAGCATTGATATCAGAAGGGACATGAGATTCTATGAGAGCACTGTCAAGGATGTTCTTGTACACAGGACTAGTGCGAAGAAGGTCTAAAATGGAGATTTGAGCTGGCATGTTCCCAAGGTGTTCCAAGATATTGTACTGGCTTTTTGATGGAGCTGATGGTGATGGTGAAACGGGTGGGCCTGCGATGTTAAATCGGGCTCTTCGAGTGGTGACTACACACTCATTGTTTGGTCCTTGGATATTGATAAAATTGATAGAAGGCTCTTTCTCGAATATACAACCTATAAGGCTACCATAGTCTATATAGGATGAAGTGTGGTCATTGTTCTTCCCATGCTGTTGGTTTGGCTGACAGTTGTTGGTGTTGTTGTTGTTGGTTTGGATAGGTGCTTTTCCAGGATTTTGATTGTTGTGAGGAGGAAAAGAATTTTGATAGATCTGTAAGCCTGCATTGGGAGAGGTTTGGGCACCAACAGTGATTTCCTTCCGATCAATGAGGTCCTGCACATAGTCTTTCAGTTTCATGCATCTGAGGGTAGTGTGACCTTTTACCCTATGAAATTTGCAGTACTCATTGTCTTTGTACCATGCAGCTTTGGATTGGCTTGGGTCAATTTTCTGGGTAGGAGGAAATTTGATGAGGTTTTCCTTGACTAATTTCTCAAAAATAACATCCAATGGCTCACCAAGGGGGTGTATAGTTTCTAGGTGTAGGTTGGAATCTGGGCTTTTTTCCTGCACCTACATTGATGGCATTAGCTTGATTGCTAGACCCTTGAAAGTTTGGTCTTGGATTGTGGTTTTGATAGTTGTGGTTATTCTGTTGTTGGTAGTTGATAGCTTGTTGATTGTTTGGTTGATAGGGTGGGTTGGACTGGTTGTGAGAAGGACCAACAATATTCACATGTCTGGTGTCAGTGACACCATCTGTTGCAACATGCTTGTTTTTGTTCCAATACCTAGACTTGTCATTGGAATGTGATTGATTTTGGTTGGCTTCCTTGTAAATCTTGACCACACCATCTTTAATGAGTCCTTGCTCAAGGATCATTCCTTTCTCTTTGATATCTTTGTAGGTCTGCAAATAGTTCATGGTCATGTGGTGAGCCAAGCTAGGATGGGCATTATCAATAAACATTTTCACCAAATGGTGCTCTGGCAAGGTACAAGATATGCAGGTGACAAGGGTTTGCCATCTTTGCAGATATTCGGGAAGGCTTTCTCCACCTTTTTGCTTGGTGTGGACAAGATCAACTATTGATAGCTCTGTTTCAACAAGATGGGCATATTGGGCTACAAATGCCTCAGATAATTCAGCAAAAAATTTAATTGTGTCATAGGGGATTCTATAAAACCATTCAAGAGCTGGTCCGACCAAGCTTTTGGGAAAGAGATGCAAGAGGAAGATGTCATTGTATGCCACTTCTTGGCAGTGCATGTAAAATTCTTTGATATGTGTGACAGGGTCTCCTTTTCCTCTAAATTTGTCAAATTTAGGTGTCTCAAAATGCTCGGGGAATGGTGTCATGGTAATGGCTCTGTCAAATGGGTAAGGGCACACATTCTCAAACTTGAAAGTTTTTGGATCATTTCCCTCTTGGATGTTCTTCAAAGCTATTTTCATGGCTTCCCATTCTGAATTAATGGGTGATGGCTGGGGTGCCCCCAATGTAGGATTACCTTGAGGTAGTTATGCACTAGATGGGGCCACTGAATATGGATGGTTGTAAGGGATTTTCTGATAGGGATTGTACATTGTTTGGGCAATTGCATGGTGGATGACGATTTGCTGAGGGGGAGGTGGCGCATAGTGCTGCATGTGTTGCGAGGCTTGTTGTTGATATGGGATTTGAGGTTGGGATTGAGGAACATAAGCTGGCTATGGGATAAATGAATTGCTTTGAGGAGGTAAGGTATAAGATGGTTGTGAAGCTTGGGGAAAGGATCGAGGGGCTTGTGGGGTTTGACCAAGGTATGTGGGTTGCGCCCCCATTTGGGATGGTACCTACAAATAATTGGTGGATGGCTGGATTGGTGGGTTACCTCCTAGAAGTGGCATTGAAAAGTAGTTGGCAATAGGAGGTAATGGATTAGTTGGTGGTGGAGGTGGTGGGAATTGAAAGCTAGGAAATGGAATTGATGGGGTTTGATAGCTTGGTGGTTGGATTTGGAAGCTTGGTAGAGTGGTGGTGGGAGCTTGGGTCACTTGAGAGTTGGGTAGAACATTGGTAGTAGCTTGTGGGGTTTGATAGCTTTGTGGAGTGAGGGTAGTAGCTTGTGGATTTGTGGCTAATGGCACTGAGCTCCCAAGACCTAATGGAAATGATGGGATTGTGCTTTGGGCTGTTGTGAACAAGTTGGGGGTGATGAAAGGTTGATTACTTAGCCCCATGGGCGGCATCCCTGTTGCATATTGCTGAGGTTGGCCAAAGATGCTAGCACTGATTTGGGAGATGGGTGGATTTGGAAGGCTGGGTTAGGGAGCAGCAACAGCAATAGTGAAGGGCGTGAACAGTGAGGTGTTTTGGGTAAAGGGGGTTTGGAGCAGAGAGGTATGAAACAAGGATGGAGTGGTGGTGGCTGGGTTGGCTTGCGGCATGGAGATTTCAACTTGGGTGGATGATGGTATGTTTGGGTCTGTTGGATCATATGGATTAGCTGGAGGCTCTTCTTTTGGCATATATTGAGGATAATTTGGATCATAAGAGCCTATGGGTGGTGGTAGCTGCCCAAACAACAGGTGAGATGGATCTGATAATGGAGGGGGTCTTCCAAATTCAAAGGTTCCTACATTGTCCCTTCGAAAATTAGCCATGATTGTCTCTTTGTTCTTGTCTATAATGGCGTTTACCAATACTGCATTTCTTGGTTGGTTCATGAAAGCTACAATGTCAGTAGATGATGGCATAGCTTTCTCTGGGTTGAAGGATGGCTGAGTGTTCAAGGGGGGTGAGGCTGTTCGATCCAAATGATAGGGCTCCATTGTTTCTTTCTTCTTGGCTAAGCGAGTGACAGGTGGCATGAAAAATGCTCCTAGGGATGAGATGCAACAAATGCTGGTGGATGCAAAAGGGAGAAAGGCTTTTCTATGCAAATGATTTCCTAGGTTGAGGCAAAGCTATATGAAAAAACCTAAGGAGGATTGGGTCGGGGATTCTAACTTCAAAGATATGTTTCCAAAGCACAAAAGGTCTACTTTCCTATGTGCAAGCTTGGTGGTGATTGTGTCAACTTAAGGATAGACTGATGATCCTTTAGGAAGAACATGAGATTGACCACTTGTGGATCCCAACCTTTAGCTCAAAGTGATGAGGGATAACAAGTGGAAAAGCTAGATTACCCTAGACAAAGCTTTGTCAAAGGGATAACCTTGGTGAGATTGGTGGTTTTGAAAGATTTTAGGAATGGAAAACTTTTAGCAAGGTGACAACAATTTTTGAAGGCTTGGATGTGAAGATTTTGGATTGCTGGCTAGATGGTTTGGTCCTAAATGAGATGGATGAGCTAATAATGCTTAAGGGGATAACCTAAGATGGCTGACTTTTCTACAAAGATGACTCTAAGGTGAAGCTTATCCAAGAAGGTGTGGAGAAACAAGGGTGTCTAATCATAGAAATCATGCCTAGTTGGTAATGCATAAGCAGGATTAACTCTTGGATGTTGGCTGAATTTGATGGTGCACTCTAACCAGGCCTCTTGAAGTGCTTCGTCAGCAGCTTTATCCGCTGCTTTGTGGAGTTTGGCAATTCGAGGACTTGGTGTTAGTTCCTTTCTCTTGGCTGAAAGTTCTTGGTATGCCTGAGATGGTTTGAGTTTAACTTTGTGGAACTTCTGTTTGGGTTTGGGTTGCTCTGACATCAATTCTTGAATCTGCTTGGCTTTGAGAGACCTCAATTATTTTGCTTCAACTTGTTCAACTTCTGGAATAGGCAATGACTACGCTAAGTGTACCCTAAGCTAGGATTTACCAAGTTTGGCAAACATTCATTCAACAAATAAAAAAGCAAGCAATAGATAGGAACAACTAGATAGAAGTTTTTGATTCTCATAATGTGATACTTGCACTGAGGAGTGTGTATGTTTTACAAATATTTGATCAGTCACTTCAAACACATTAACACTCTAGATTGTTGTCTACAAGGCTAACAGTTGATTTAGCTAGGGAGTCCTCGATATACCCAAAGGTACGTGAGGCCCAAATCTGTAGATGAAACCAACAAGATGTCACACAGCTGAGAGGAGTGGTAATCCACTTCTCCTCTTTCACTTCTCAAGGGTATAAAGTTCCTTGAGGCTTAGCCCAAGTGAGAAAAATCTTGATTCCAAGAGAGGTTTCTTTCGATTCACCTCCTGATTCTTATACTCTGCCATAATGCTAGAGTTGAGGTCGTACAAGGGGTGATGAAATCCCCAAGCAGGCCTCCTAAAAAGAAACAAGGTTTTAGATCCTAATCTTATGCACCCAAGATGGCCTCGAAAGACGACAAGGGGAGAGAAGACTTGGATGACCTTAGGCTAAAAAAAAACACGCTTGTTCTTTTACCAATTGACTCTTATGTGTGCTAATCTAGACTTTGCAAGCACTCATGTTTAAGAGACAATGTTCAATTCCAACTTAAAGCGCCAACAAAAGTAAATCGATCGAAGAATGCAAACAAGAAGAAGAGTTAGGGTCAACAAAAGAAAAATCGTGCGTCCGGAGGCCCTCCACGTCAAGTATCAATTAATTTCCTTTAAAGCATTCAAGAGTTGGTGTGATTTTGTTTTAAGCCCAAAGCAAAGATGTGTGAGACTCGATTTGTCAAGCGCGTGCCCAGAGGCCCTCCACGTCAATAGTTGTTCAATTTTAGTGCCCAAACTTGAAGTGTGATCAATTTAATCTAGAGTTTCGGTCATTTAAAATTTTTGATAAAGTTAAAGCAAACGTTGAAAGACCAATTGAGTGAGTTAGATTGTGGAACATTCAACACCTTTTTCAAGTAGACCCATCCCCATAAATGGCACCGAGATTGCAACCAATGGTTAAATTGATGGGTGATTAGAAAAGAGGTGAGTCAAAGGAACTACTCAAATTGATTTTTGAAAATTTGTATTTAACTTAACAAAGTTTCTTAAATGTCCAAAAATCAAACTTTACCTAAATTGCATGTGGAAAAGAGATTTGTTTTGTTCAATTTTAGAAGCTCCAAATGAAGTGTTTGATATTGCAATGGTTAATTGATCCTTGGCATTCAAGATTGGATTTTTTGTTTTAATCATGCATTCAAGGAAAATTTGATTTTAATCTATGGCATTCAAGAGTGTGTTTAGCAACATGCATTCAAAGACAAGTGATTAAACATTCAAGTTTTTTCCTTTGAGCATTCAAGATTGAGATTTTGTGTGTTGTTTTAAGAACTTTGAAGTGCTTTGTTTTAATTTTAGATCATTCAAGATTGTTTTGGACTCAAAAGTAAAAATGACTCTTTGGACTTTGGTTTTCATTCAAGATTTTGTGTTCTAGTTTGCATATTTTAAGCCCAAAAATGATATTCTTAGATTTTTTTGATGCATGAAAAACCTAAGAAACATTCAAGATTTTGCAACAAGACATTTGTTTGGAACAAATAACAAAGCTTTTAGGACCAGTTTTGGCAACCATTTAGGACTCTTAGTTTTCATGAGATTTTTAAAAGAACTTTAAAATATTTGAAAATGAGGTTCAGTTTATCCTTGATTAATGCTTTGAGTTTGATTTAGATTTTAGTGTGCACTTAGTGTTGATTTTGAACCTTTTGAAATGGAAACTTGAAGTTCTTTTTAAATTTTCAAAAATGAAGTGTTCCTAACTTTGCATGAATGCATCTAAAACCTTGATGTTGCAAGGATGCAAATGATTGAATTGGTTTAGTTTCACTTGTTAAAAGGCTTTTTTTTTTTTTTGCAAATTTTTAGTTTTTAATGGATTTAAGTATGATTTAGGGGTTCATTTTAAGCACTAAAAAGAAGTGTGTATGATTTTGCTTCCTTCAAAAAAAATGGCCAAGATCTCCCACAAGTGGAAGAAGAAGAAGTAGATGGAATAAGAAGAATATAGACAAGAAGAGGAAGAAGAATTCCAAGTGCTTTGTCCACCTATAAGCTTGAAAAATCTGCAAACACTATGAGATAGATTATGAGTTCCTTTGTCTTTTTCATGCTCATGTGGACCTACAAAACCAATTTATACAATCCTACCAATCACAAAAACAAACAAAATTAGCCAAAATTAGCAAATGACATACAAAACTTGACTAAAAAAGCTAATGAAGATGACCCATGCGGGGTCCCACTGGGCGTGCCAAAATGTATATGAGCAATGTTAGTATGCTAATAGAAACCAAATTTAAATAAAACTTCTACAAACTAAACAAAATTCATAAACTTCAAGATAGACTAAGATGAGATCTCAATTGAGAATATGAGCCATTAATGGGCTCTCTCAATAAGAAGCTCTCTTGTTGAGTGGCTTTGTCTAAATAGATAAGATGTATGCTCAAGCTTATGCTTCAAAAAGGGCTTCAAATGGAGTTGGAATTCGGGTGTGAGTGTATGGTTTTGATGTAAAATGGCTTCTTAAAATGGCATTATGACTTTACTTCATGGATTGTGTTATTTTGCAAAGGGGAAGGATCCAATTTATAGGCAAGAGGCTTGAGGGATTGAGGGCTAAGATGCAAGGATGGGAAAAAGCTCATGGAGGGCTCAAATTGCATGAGAGGAGAGCACATAGATTGTGCTTCCTTACAGCCAATCAGGGAGTGACACATGTCACAGGGTAAGAGGATGGAGGAAAGGGGAAGGATGAGTCAACAAAGGAGGCTCAAGGGATAAAATCTTCATAAAGACCCTCATAATAGCTTGTAAGAGCAATAAAAGGGCTTTGGAAGAGTCATTTATGGCCTAGTGAGCTTCATAAAGTTTTATGGTTGGGATATTTTGAGGGAGATGAGATGAATTTTGACTTGGGCTTGATTAGGAAGGTTTTAAGCTTGCTTTGGCTTGTTCAAATGATTAGAGGATGGATTAGGATGGTTTAGGATTAGCTTAGGGATAGGCAAGTGGATGGCATTTAATGAGGGTGGGTGAAGGAGGAGATATTTGTTAACTTTGGCTTGGGTTAGTAAGTTTTAACCCATGTTTAGAGAATGTGACAAGGTTAGGAGGGGATTAGGATTAGGTTTAAAGACATCTTCTAGAAGAGTCTAGACTTTTGATGAGGATAAAGACTTTCTAGAATAGTCTAGAATTTCCTAGGATGAGGATTAAGAAGTTCTAGAAGAGTCTAGAACTTCTTAGGATGAGGATAAATTAGATTTTTAGGAAATAAATAAAGTTTTATTTATTTCAAGGGTTTGGGTTGAGGAGATATTTATTAAAACTTTTTTAATAAACATGAGGATTAATATTTAATCTTAATTAAATATTTTGAGTTGGGATTAGGGGTAGGAAATGATGGGATTAGCCTTTAATCAAAATTAAAGAAGGATTAGAAGATTTTGGAAGAGGTTAGTGGTCTTAAGGAAATTGGCCAAGTTTTGGGCAAAAATTTTTTTTAATTTATTTTGGGTTTTTTGGTCAATTTATTAATTAAATAATTAATAAATAAGGAAATAATGTTTAAATAAGATTTAAACATTTTTGGGAGGGATTCCTTAATTAAATATTTTTAATTAAGATAAAGGGATTTAATGGTATAAAAATTAATTTATTAATTAATTAATAAATGATGATGTCATCAGGAATTTTTCAGAAAATAAAAATACTTTATTTTCTAAAGGATTTTAGGTGTCTACACTTTCAACTATTCCATTTTGTTCAGGAGTTCCTGGTGCTGAGACCTGTCTTTTAATACCTTTTTCAATGCAGAAGTTGTTGAATTCATGTGAGATGAATTCACCACCTCTATCTGACCTTAAGCATTTTAGTCTTTTTCCTGTTTCTTTTTCTACTCTTGCCAAATACCATTTGAATTTCTCAAATGCTTCTGATTTATTCCTTAGATACATGACAGTCATCATTCTTGAGTAGTCATCAACAAAAAGAATGAAAAACTTTTCTCCAGTATAGATTTCTATTCTAATGGGTCCACATAAATCAATATGCACAATTTCTAATATATCTTCAGACTGATAGTTCTTACTTTTAAAACTAGTCTTTCCCATTTTACCAATCTGACAATTCTTGCATAGACCAACCTCAGGTTTCTTAATGTTAGGAATGCCTCTTACTTTCTTGAATTTGCTTATTTTTACCAAATTATCAAAATTGACATGACACAACCTTTTATGCCATAACCAACTTTCTTCAATTTTAGCAATAAAACATGAGCATTCACCAAGTTCTAGATAGAACAAGTTACCTTTAGTTTGGGTGCCAGATCCTATCAGCTTTCCTTGATCATTCAAAAGTCTTGCCTTTCCATGCATGAATTCCACCTTGAATCTAGTATTGAGTAACTGTGCCACACTTAGCAAATTATGTTTAAGACCTTCAACCCAATAGGCATTATTACATACAAGTTCTTTGGTTAGACAGATTCTTCCTCTTCCTTTTATGAAACGAGGTTCATTATTACCAAACCTTACACTGCCACCATCATAGTCTTCAAACTAATCAAACTTAGTTTTATCACCAGTCATATGATGTCAGCAACCACTGTCTATAATCCATGTATCATTCTTACTTATATGAGAAACAAGTTCCATTTTATCTTCCTCATCACTGTCAAAATCATCTTTAACGGCAATATAAACAATTTCATGCTCACTATTATCAGAATCTTTAGAATTTTCAGCCATGAAGCATGATTTCTTACCTTTGTTCTTGGATGATTTGAAGTCTTTCTTGCTATTCCATTTGTAATCTTTCTTTTCATCATTGTTTTGCTTGTTTGGACATCTTGCTGCAATATGACCAATTTCTTCACAAGAAAAATAGATTAGAGAAACTTTACCTTTTTATTTTCCTCTGCCTCTAGAATATTTCTTTTCTAGTAGAGCTTCAATCACTTCGAGGTCACTGTCTAAACTTTGGCTTGATTCATCTTCGCTTTCTGACTAAGATTCCTTCTCCTTTTTGTTTTTCTCCTTGAGTGAGAGCTTGGCTTGAAATTTTGATTCAATGTTCTTGGAGGCTGGAACATAGTTGTCAAAGTTATCTAGTTCAAATGCAGTTAGTCTTCCAACTATGGCCTCAAGATTTATTTGATGATTTGCTTCACACCTTCTTTCCTGAATTGCAGAAACTCTGATTACATAAACGGGAAGCAAGGTTCTGAGAACTTTTCTTATAACTGTTTCTCCTTTGATATCACCTCCAGATGCTCTGATTGCACTCACACATCCTTTAACTCTTTCAACATACTTTGCAATGTTTTCATCCTCTCTCATCCTCATTTGATCAAATTTTTCTCTTAGACTTTCTGCTTTTTCTCTTCTCACATTATCATCTCCTCCATAAATCTCTTTTAGCTTGTTCCACATCTCAAAGGCAGTTTTACAGTCCTTAATGTCATCAAATTCTTCATAACTGAGAGCAGATGCTATGTCTATCATCATATTTTTGTGAGTCTTCTTTTCAGCAATGTCATTAACAGACAATGTGCCAGGAGGTTCTTCATATTTTTCTTCAAGGTATTTTAGTCCAGTATCACCAACAGTAGCCAAATGAAGTCTCATCAATCCTTGCCATGCGAAGAAGTTATCTCTGTTGAGTTTTGGAATTTCTCTTTTGTAAGACATCTTGATCTTTGGCTTAGATCCTTGAAATCTTTTCTTGCAAGCACCAAAAGCTCTGATACCAATTGTTGGAAATGAGAATAAAGTAACTAAGAGGGGGAGGGGGTGAATCAGTTACTACAAAAACTTTTCACAGTCCCTAAGATGTCTGAATATACCTTTGATCAGATCAATATAAAATGTTGAAACTTAATAATGCAGCAAATGATAAATATTAAGAATTGATATGTTATCATGCACAAAGTAATTCAGAAAATAAGAACACAAGAGACACCATTTTTAACGTGGAAACCCAATATGGGAAAAACCACCAATGTAACTAGATACTATTTTTCACTCTTCTGAAGTGAGCCCTGTTAGGAGCCAACCCTGTTAAAGGTTACAAAAACACACTATTAGGTGTGACCCTATTAAAGGATTTAATCACCCTGTTAGGAGTGGCCTTACTAGAGGTCTTTAGAACAATTCAACTGAACTATCACCTTGTTAGAGGATTTATTGAATGGCTGTTAAACCAACTCTGTTAAGAGATTTTGAATTCACTGTTACAATGGTTAGAAAGCAACAATGAAGTGACCTGATATAATGTACAACTTATCTTTGATAATTACAGATCTCTGTTATGCTTGACTGGATCCTTACTGATCAAATGCAACTTTACAACTCCTTCAACACATCTCATCCTTCATCAGACTTTGCTCAACATTCGCCTTTCCATTTCATACTATAATTTGCATTCATAACTTTTTTTTCTCACAATTACACACACCTTTAATTCATAACTTGAATGACCATATATATCTTTCAGATTATCTTAGTCGGCTCGAATCACTGACTAAACAAACAATTATAATAGTCGGCTAGAAGTAATTAATTTAGCAAATCCCTATACTGGCTGACCCTGCATGGTGAACTTTGTTCAAAAAATAATTCTTGTGTTAACCGACTAATCTCAGTTAATACAGTGAACTTCGTGACAATCCTTCAATCGCCAGGAGAACTCGATAAGTACTGAGTTTCCTGAGATAACCGAGTGAGCTCAGTGGAAACTATGCTTTGGAGATCGAGTTAAGCTCGGTTGACACTGACTTCTCCATGATTCCTTTGATGACCGAGTGAGCTCGGTGGAAACTGCCCTTTGGAGACCGAGTGAAGCTCGGTTAATACTGACTTCCAAATTTCCTTCGTTGACCAAGTGAGCTCGGTGAACACTATGTTTCACCTTTCCTTTGTTGACCAAGTTAGCTCGGTTAACACTGTCTTCCACATTTCCTTCAATGACCGAGTGAGCTCGGTTGGCACTGTAGATTGCATTGCAGATTGTCCGAGCTTGGTGAAATTGAGACTAATGACTGATATGACATTTTTGTGACATCAAGGACAACTTTATCCAACAGTACCTACTAGTTTAGACTCATCCACCCTAGATATTTTTTAGATTCCCTTCACATACTTGAATTGAGTGACATGAATAGCTTTCAGTCTTTGATATAATTAAAATTAATTAAAATTTAATCTCTCCAAACATTGATATTTCAAATTCAGTACTCATTTGATCATTAAATGACTTATTTAACATATTATTTCTTCCAAATATTATATCATCAACAAATATCTCATAAATCAACACCATATCTTGAGATCCATTCTTCAAATACAAATTACTATTTCACTAGTTCTAGCAAACTAGTCTTGATCAAATAAGAGTTTAAGCATTCATATCATGCGCTTAGGGCTTGTTTTAGTCCATATAATGCTTTGTTCAACTTGCAGACCATGTCCTTCTTTCTAGGTTCAACAAATCCTTCAAGTTGTTCAACTTAGACTTCCTCTTGAAGTATTTCATTCAAAAATGTAGAGTTTATATCCATTTAAGATACCTTGAATTTATTGTGTGTAGCATAAACCAATAGAGTTCTTACGCCTTCCAATCTTTCAATAGGTGCAAAAGTTTCACCATAATCCATTCCTTATTTTTGTGCATAACCTTTGTAACCAATCTAGCCTTGTTTCTTACCACTTCTCCATTCTCACTTAGTTCGTTTCTTAAAATCCATTTTGTTCCGATTACATTCTTATCAATAAGTCTTTGTACAAGTGTCCAAGTATTATTCTTCTTAATTTGGTCAGTCTCCCCATTCATAGCATTAATGCAACATTCATCATCTAATGTAACTTTAACTGATCTAGGCTCAAAATTAGTTATTAAACATGTACCTTCTCTTATTTTTCATCTTGTCTATAATCCAACATTTCTATCTCAAATTATTTGTTTAGATGAATGGTTCTTCCTCACATATTTGGCTGCTTCAGGTTTAGTTCTATGATTCTCAGTATTTTCTTTTCTCGTTGGGAGTTTAGCTTCTTACTCAAGTTCTATTCTCTAGTGCTCGGGCGTGACTGTCTATGACTTGATAGTAAATGTCTAGTGCTTAGTAGGCCTAATTTGTAATTCAGGTAGAGTATCAAGTCCAAATTCATAGACATAAAAAAAACTTACTGCAGTTTTAGGGTTCCTTCTTTCTTTCTAGATCATTTCTTTCTGCAAACTCATCAAACATTATATTTTCACTCTCAATCATCTTGTTAGTAGCTTTGTTCAATTAATTGTAAGCTTTAAGCTTAGAGGAATATACCTTCATCACCATTAACATCAAGTTTACCATTCCTAGCATCCTTGTGAATGTAACATCTACTTCCAAAAAAAAAAAAAACCTTACATTTGGTGTATGACCATACCACAACTCATAGGGTGTCTTGTCTGTTCCTTTCTTCAATACAACTCAGTTTAGAGTGTATACAACAATAATGATTGTTTCCCTCTAGAGTGTCTAAGAGAATACCTTCTCAATCACCAATGTCCTTGCATAATCCATGATAGATCTATTTCTCCTTTCAACAATACCATTCTTTTGTGGTGACCCCAGTGTAGATAATTGTCTTTTGATACCATTCTCAACAAAAAATTTAGTGAATTCAATAGAAATAAATTCACCACCTCTATCAAAACTTAAACATTTTAATGATTTACCAATTTATTTTTCAACTCTTTCTTTGTACCATTTAAACATTTAAAAATCATATGATTTCACTTTCATGAGCATTACAATTATCATCCTTAAATAATCATCCACAAATAATATAAATTATATATCAATGTATTTTCTATCAAATCCAAATGGATTACGTAAATTAGTGTGTCCTATTTCCAAAATATCATTGGAAGTGTGTGTCTTACTAGGAAAACTAGACTTAGTCACTTACGTACCAATATAACATTATTCACACATAGCATTTTTACATTTTTGGCAATTTGGTAAGCCTCTTACTCTTTTCTTTCTACTAATTTTCACCATATTTATATAGTTAAATGAAACAACCTTTTATTTCATAGCCACACATCCTCAAATCTAACAAATGAGAATTTCAATTGTAGGATCAAGGTAGAATAAGTTACGTTTAGTTTTCATTCCTATTCCAATCATATTAGCATCATCATCAAATATTTTGACCTTCCTTTTGACAAATTATAGCTTGTTACCTAAGTTATTCAATTGAGAAATACTCAAAAGATTATATTTGAGTCATTGAACCTAATATGCATCATTACATCTAATAGTATCATTCAAGATTAGAGATCATTTAACTTTCATTGGGTATGGAACATCACTACCAAACTTAATAATTCCATCATCATCAATTTCTTCAAAATTTTCAAACTTACTTAGACCACTAGTACTGTGATATCAACATCCACTATGAACAATCCATGAGTCATTCTTAGTAACATGTGAAATAAGGGAAGTTTCATTCCCATACCTATCACTATTTGGCACTTCCTAGATTGAAACATAGACCATTTCAATTACTTCCTTGGCATCATCGAAACTTGACTTGGTATGTTCTTCTTCATAAATATAGCATGAATTATTTACTTTGTCTATGTAATCCATGTTCTTCCTGTACTTGAAATCTTTCTTGTCATTTCAGTTGGATTTTCTTTTGTTAGGACATTTTGTTTAATCATATTTCCTATTAGTGTCAAAATGCACATAACAACTGATTGATTATGTTTCCTAAGAAATGAAGGAGGACATGGAAGACTATTATAGTAGTACCAAAGCTCTAGTGGAACTTGATTGATACTTTATCTATCAAGTCTAAGTCAAGTTACAATCCATACCAAGTAGTTCTATTCAAACTGAGAAGAGAAGAATATAGTGTATCCTGAGAATAGAGCTTACCAAGTTATATAGAGAATGCCAAGTGAATATTTACTGAGTGTCAAAAAGAAAGAACAATATATTTACCAATTATCGCAAGAAAAATATCAAAGTTTGAATTGGCACAGATTCAAATGCTACTCTATTCTACTGAGCAAAGAAAAATGGTTTGCATGAATCAAGGTAAAGATTTGCAAACATTTAATTGATGAATCTACATTGATTGTTTATGATTTCAAGACACATCAAATAAATGGAAATAAAGTTGGAATGGAAGGAAAGGAAAGATGATTCTAGAACCATTAATCATGATCACAGATCAATTTGAGAAGGTTATCAAACCCTAATTAGGTCAAGCCAAGAAATGGAAAAAGAATACTATAAAAGGATTAGTTGACAATATTTTGGAGCTTTTGTTGGTCAGAATTACGGTGAAGAAGTATTATAGCAAGGAATCAAGGTCACAATCAATGGTCAAAAGAGGACAAAGATAGAGATATAAAGAATTGAAGATCTATCACATGAAGATGATAACTACAGAACAAAAGAGGATCTAATCAAGAAAGGCAAGTCACTACTATAGGTCATTGCTTCTACTATTTAACCACTATAATAGTTTCTTAAATCCTTGAAAATGGTAGACTTAATAGTCTTGTATGTAAATCTCTTAATCAAGTACACACTTGATGAGTGTTGTTAAATCCTTGTAAACAGTGGATCCTTACATATCTCATTGTATAATCCTCACTAATTTAGTTGCCAGAAGTGAAAAATTTTGTAGCCCTGACAAGGTAGCCTCTTACTACAATAGTGATGGATTTTTGGTTGTCATCCCCACTACAATTTTCCCTCTAACCAAGCATTTCAATGATATAAAAATTCATTGTGTTATGTGTTATGCTTTCATGAGTTTATATGTTTAAGTTTATTTAGTTGATTTACTTTCAAGAAAATTGTTATATGTTCAATGTTAACTGAGTAACAGTGAGAACAAAGAAAGGATTATTTGGGTAAAAATAAAAGTTTTAGAGTATACTAATTCACCCTCCCCCCCACCCACAATTAGTATCAAAGTTGTGTTATCTTGTTGAATTCTTTTTTACCTAAGAGTAAAGATCCTAGTCATGGATAAGTACAGATTGGATAGGACTATTGAGAATCATATATTGGAACAATGGATGGCAATGAGTCAAATTAGTCAATTGAAGAACAATATAAAGTTATCCTTGAACAAGTGAAAATAAATTGCTCAACAAACTAATTAGATAACCTACTAGGATAAAATTATTGAAGAATTATCTAATAGAATAACATGTGATGAATCTAATGCTTCTATTGTTGATCTACTTGAGAAGAATCATAGCCTTGCTGAGCAAGTGAAACTATTGAAAAAGGAACATGAATTTGACTCCATGAGGTACTGTGAACTAATGGAGTAGAAAAGAAAAGATGAAAATGAAAATAATATTATGGAAGAAGATAAGGAACATATAGCTACAAGATTGGGTGCAAAATATGAAGAGATCTCAAGGTTGACACAAAATCATTTTAATATGATAGACCTACTACTCAATGAAACCATGAAATTGGAAAGAAATTGGAAGAAATTGTTGAACTAAGGATTAAAAATGAAAGATTAGAGAGTGAAATAAAGGCTAAGAAATATTTGATGGATAAAATGAAGAGATCACAAGAAACTATAAAATTACTAGATAAAAAATTTAGAGCACATAGGAGACCAAGAGACATATCTAGCCTTGGCTATGCTGATTACTCTACTACTAAACATGGTGAATCATCAAAGAAGGTCGAGAAGGGGAATAAGAACACCAATACAAAGCAAAAGAAACAAACATGTTATCATTGTGGAAAGCCTAGACACACAAAAAATGTATGTAGGAGAAATAATGGTAAGAGAAATTGAATCTCAAATTCAATGGTTATTGTTATAATTGTAACAAGTATGGGCATTAAGCATTTGAATGTAAATCTAAGTTTAGCCAAACACCTAAGAGGTGTGCATTTAATGGTTACCGCTATACTTGCAATAAGTTTGGACATAAGTCAAAAGGTTGCAGATCACAAATGAATTCTAACTGGAAACTGAAAAAGAAGTATAATACTATCAAATGTGATTGCCCCACATGTTATTCATGTATTGCATGTGGAAATTATGTTCATAGTGTTGTAAACTACATGATATTATATTCTCAACAAAGATTTAATAACTAGAGAAATACTAGCATGGCATGCTATAATTGTCACAAGGTTGGTCATCTAAGTAGGAACTGTAGAAACTAAGTCTCAATGCCAAATGATGAAAATCCTAAATGTAAAGGAGAAATGGGGTTCAGATGAAACGTGTGAGCAAATGAAAAATAATTGGGTAAGGAAGATAGAAGAAAATGAAACATCAAGCACAAAAAATGAGGACACCTCATCTAATGGATTAGGCGAAACCTCTACTTCTAACTTAAATATGTATAAGGAGGTTAGGAACTATATTATCATTGAAAAACCCAACACCAGTTCCTAGAATGAGATGGAAGGAAGTTTATATCTACATTACATTTGATGCAATATGATAATTTATAAAATATAAAATATTGTAGTCAATTGAGCTTAGCTGAGTGAATTTATAACTATGTGCTAGCAATAGTAACTAAGTTTATAACACCAAAAGTGAGATGTTATTCTACTCGAGTATGAATCAAACCTACTATATCACTTGAATAAATTTTGGAATCATTTCATGATTGAGTTACTGAAGGTAATTGAGTTTTGAGAGCAAGCTGATTGTGTTTGCTAAATACAATAGATAGTGGTGTACAGTGCATTTAATGTTCCCTAATGGTAAAAAAAAGGTGACTTTATTGTATATAATGGAGTTTTCAATTTTCATTATTTATCCTACATTCAAATAGATAAAAGAAAGTTTGAGTGATTAGAGAAAAGAATCTTTTATAAAATAATTTGACGTAAAATTTCATCAAAAATTTGAGAGCAAAGTTAGTTAGAAGCAACCAAGTGAGAAGATTGAGTACTTACTAAAACCCTACTACATGAAAATGTCTTCAAGCTTGACAAGTGTTAAGAGATAGACCAAGTCAATGATAAATACAATCAAATTGATAAGGAATGATGTATGCAAAGAGCAAAAATATAAATTAACCCCAAATATTACCACATAGACTGATAAAGAAGGTTACTTATATGTAATACCACCTAGGGTTTTACTCATAAATGATGTACGATCATTTTATCATTGCAAAATTGGAGAAGTGGGAGACCTCAAATTACATGAAGTTTACGATTAAAATGTGTGTGGATAGAAAATTGAAAGAAGAATGGGTAAAAGTACAAAGTTGTGTCACCTTTCAAGCTAACTTATCAGAATAACTAAATTTTAGTATTTCTATCCAAAAACCAATTTTTTTCAAACATATGATCTAGATAAATTCATTCTAGCTAAGTTATATATGGTCTCACACTTTTCCAATTGGAAATGTCTATTAAAGACATGTTTTATACTAGTTTCTATCCAATTACTAAAGAAATAAAATTATTTTAGAAAACTTACATTCAATAACTCTTTACTATTTTTTATGATTCTTTTTAGTAACATATAAACACCATTTTATAGAGCTCAAAGTCAAGAATATTCTCATATAGAGTTTATCATGTTTTAATTAGATATAGTATATTGTAATTAAAAAATTCTACATGCATGTATTTTAACACTCAAAAAGATGTCGATTTAGAGAAAGAAACAAATATTAAATCATATAAAAAAAAATTAAAAATCATATGATGATCTAGAGAAGAGAGTCTTGTTCTACAATGTATAATTTTTCTTATGGTTAGGATAGATTTTTTTTGAGAAATTTGGTGGGAGATAAAAACTAGCAATTTCAAGTGAGTTGAAATTTGAATCATTATAAAAGAGAAAATATAGGTCTAAAGTAAAAAAAAATTGATTGTTCTAGCTATATATGTTATCTATAATGTAGTCTAATTTCATATGGAAATAATTTTATTTCCATTTAAGTTTTTGGTGGGAACCAAGCCCCTAATTTTTAGTGTTTTTTGGCAACTAAAAAATTATCTATAAAAATTAGGAAAATATATCAATTCTTATTTCAAATAATTATTAAAAGCTATAATCCTAAACATCATCCATTTCTACACATTTCATTAGTTTACTTCATTTTCAAATTCTAAATAATAATAACAATTTTATGTCATCGAAGGTGAACAATTATACTTTTGTTGGCATTTTCCTTTACAAAAAGGTGACACGTGTTTGTGCTATTACCTGAATTTAAAAATTTGGAGTCAACTGGACTTATTCATACCCTACATTTTCTACAAAATTTCAAAACAAGCTAGATTAGAGTTTTGTTGAGCCGATTTTGTGACATGTACATGTGGTGGTTACTGCATGCCATGTCATCCCAAAGAAGAAATTGAAGAAAATAAAAAATCCCAATGGGATGGAAGAGGTTTGAAGGTAGATATTATCATAGATTTAGAGGTAAAATTTGGTGTCTATGCAATTGCCTATAAAATCTTCCATTCCAGTAGACACAATAGTGTTCCATGCATGATGGTTGACTTAAGATACAAAATTGTAATGGAAGGTCACAAATATGATATTGTCGAGTTGCATTTGAAGTAGCTAACTAATAACATAAACATTATCTGATTCACCCAGTCAAAAACATGTAAATTTGGTTCTCTTTATTGGAAATGAAGAGAGTAACTAAGAGGGGACGGGTGAATCAGTTACCAAAAAAAAAAAAATTGTCCATAGATGTCAAATCAAACTCTTCTCTAGGATGAACCCACAATAGTCGGTTACACTTTTTTGGAGGAAGAAATTCATCCACAAATGCGCAAGACAAATTTTTGGCCTTAAAACTTTCAATAGAAACTCCTCACATAGTTTCGATTGAAAATAATTTTGAAGGTAGTTTCGATCGAAACTAACTAAAAAAAAAATTGGCCTAAATAGTTTTGATAGAAACTATTTTTTAGTAAATGATAAAGCAATTCTTTCACCAACTTGATTAAAACTAAGTTAATCTTGTAACTTTTTAGTTAATCTTGTAACTTGGTTAACAAAGAAATTTGATAAGTATTAATCTATTTTAACCTTTAGTAACTTAGTTGTAGAAGAAAAAGCATAAAGCTAATAACATGAACATAGATGACACCAAGATTTTATGTAGAAACCCAATTTGGGAAAACTGCCATGTATCTAGTTACAATATTTTTCATTTTTCTAAAGTGAGCCCTGTAGTGCCTCTCCCATTTGACTTTTATAAGTCATCCTAATGGATGCAACCCTTTTGATCTCTCCTTGAGATGGGATCATGTTTGTAACTGCGAGTGGTCTACACCGTTGAGGTGATTGGTTTATGTTTCTATATCAATTGCTTTGATTATGCTTTGGCTGATTTTTGAGAGTATGATTTGATTTATGGTTCACTAAGGTTTGTGCCAATGTTTACTAGGATTGATGTGGTATCATGGGGTTATTCCATGATTACCCTAAGATGTGTGCAGAGATTTCATTGTGTACTATTACCCTGCTACATTGGACTAGGTTTCTGTAGCAATGGTTAGTCATGTTTATGGTTGTGTTCACTTATGTGTTTTAAGTGCCTTTTCATGTTGTGTTAACAACCATTATTAAATGCTTAAATAATTAGAAATGGATTGTCCATATTGGATTCATTAGTTATGCGTTGTGAATATTTACCTTGTTATATTTTGATCTGAGAGATATTTCCTACCTATGTTATGTTTTACATGTGAGATGACCTGAGGGTCAGATGTTATACCTTGATTTTAGTATCATAGATGTTAACCTACTATGTTTTTCAGTTGATCATATTGCGTGATGATTCCATTTTGAGATGACAATGTGTTTTATGATGATATCTAGTTATCCAGTATTTGGACATATCTCTGATTATGTTATGTGATGAATTTAATGTTATGGGTATTTACTTCATTTCTATGTTGTTATGCTTTATATGAACGTGAGTGATGTAAATAGATTATTTTTATGTAATTAAATAAATGGTTAAATTAGGTGATTTAATGCATTTATTGCTTCAGCTATGTTATTATATGAAATTGCACTTGATCATGTCATTTAGTGTGCAAGATTTATATCCCTTGCAGTGCCACATGGATTTAGTGATTCAACCATTCATATTTTACCAATTTCATCCATGTATGGTCAATGTATCCTTATTTTAATTTTTTAAATAAACCTTTTGGAGATTATTAAATTCGAACTCATTTGCATTATGTGATTAGACCAATAAGTGTGTCTATGCATTTAGAGGTTCGCATTGTCACACAAGTTGTTAAGGAAATTTTTGTATTTTTGGGTTTTTGGGCTTTTGAATTGATTTATTTTAATTTTTGGCAGCTTTTCCATAAATGAATTCATATTTCTAAGAATAGCCTATTTTCATTTGGGTTGATTTGGGGTTTAACTAGGTTGGTTGGTTATTTGCCCTAATCTATTATTCACTCGAAAAGTGAATAAATATCCAAAAAGGAATTTAATTCCTCACTTCTCACTTTGAATTGGAAAGTTGGAGAGTAAAATCCAAAATCCTCTTCATGAGGATTTATTGTTTTTTTCATTGTGGGAGCTACGGGTGTGAGATCGTTGCAAGGTTGATCTCGTTGGATCCAGCTCGAGGAGACCTTGGATTGCCGTAGTTTTGAGCTACTTTTGTGGGCTTTTTATTTTCTGGTTTAGATTCCCATTTTTTTATTTTGGCTGTGAGGTAGAGCTCTCCCATTTTATTGTTCCTACTCCATTTCATCTTTTTTCTTTGGTAGCCATTTGTTAGGAGGCTAAGAACTATTGTTTCCCTCCATTTCTGTTTGTTGGTTCTGCTCGGTTAGTCGAGTGTGAGCATTTCCCTATTTTTTGGGATGAGGGTTTGAGGTTTTGAACCATTATGCTGGTCATTTTTGCATACGGTATTCAAACTTAATTATTGGATTTTTGGAGTTTTTGTACCCAAAGGCCAAATTGGTTTTAATTTTGAAATTTTTACAATTTTTTGAGTTTTTACCACTTTTGTGTGCTGCCCTATTTTCTTGAGTTTTCTTGGCATGAGATTGGTTGTGGACTTGGATCATCCATTTGGATGTCATTCAGACCTTTATTGCACCTTTATGTTTGCATTGGGATGCGTATTACATCTGTACTCCTGACTTTGGGTTCAGTTGAGTGATTTTATACCTATTGTTATGGTTTGTTTTGGACCTTTGTTCTTGTTTCATGGACATTGGGATTTGTGTAGAACCCATACTCCTGTATTGAGGCCAATCGAGTGAGTCCATGATGTTCAATCTTGTTGCATCATTAGGATTCATGTATAATCCATACTCCCAGATTGAGGCTGGTTGAGTGATTTCATGATGTATGGTTTTATTATTTCTTGGGATTCATGTAGAATCTGTCCTCCTGACTTATTTTTGGTGGAGTGATATTTTGCTTGCATCTAGTCCTTGTGTTATGATCTTCATAATTGTGGTGTGCCACACACGATTACATGCACGTACATATCTATCAAGTGACCTGTGGGACCTGCCCTTCCATGGACTTGCTAAAAGTTATGATCATTGTGATTGTGATGGGAATATGCATGCCCATGGGCACTTGTCATAGGATGAGCATGCGTAGGGTAGGGTAGCATATGGAGGGGTCTTCTATCTCAGAGCTCAACAATCATGGCACCGAAGGTTGGAAGCAAGAGCTTTAAGTAAGTGATAACTAAATAAAATGTGTGTGTGTGGTAATAAAACTTAAGATAATGAAAAATTTTCTGTGCTAGAGTCTTTCCATTGAGGGAGTTGAATCTGCATGATCCGAGCTTGGGCTTTTCGATGCCAAGCAACTCTCCATGATGTCAACCCCTACTTAGTAGCCTTTTGAGTGTCTAACTAGGACCTGTAGCTTATGCATTATTTATATCTTGGAGTCAGTCATCATTATTGTTTGGCATGAGTGATAGCGTTGGATTTTTTCCTTGTGCATTTGTGGTTGGATCATTATCTCCATCAGCATGGTGGGAGTAGGCCTATGGGTTCCACATGGTTGGGAGGTGTAGTTATCTATACCACTATTGGGGACTGGTGTATAGAGACAGTCTTTCATCCTAGTGTAATCATTGCTGGATGTTTTCACTTCATACTTTAGGTTTTGAAGTATGCTTTCTTGTGACTTATGCTTTCACTAGAATGCTTGGATATCTTGTTTAGATGATGTTATTTTATTTGATGCATGCTTGTATTATGATGTTTAGCATATGATTAGAGGATGTGAATTTCTTTATCAGCATACCTATTGTTTATTGGTTTAGCATGTTAGATTTCCTATTCGTATGATGTTAGCATATGACAGATGATGTGGTTGATTTATTTGATTATCTAATGCTTTACTTTTAGCATGTTATATTTCCTTAATCTTATGTTGTAGCACATTTTAGTAGTGACATCCTCATAAGATAACACCAACGATCTAGTTGGTAGTTTGGGATGTTACATGTGGGGGATGGCTAGGATCCATAATGGTCTTATGATGCTATTGACAGTAGGGAGGAACCTCGCACTTAGTTAGTTTGTTCAGTTATTGCAATGTTATTTTTGTACACTGCAATGTTGCTTTCAATATGTCATTTTATTGCTATGGTTTGGTTGGATAGATGTTTCTCTTCCTTATATCATGGCATCTTGCTATTTTATACACTCAAGTGTTCACTTCTCAATCTATGTGGATCTGATAGTCCTCGGTGTGGAGGAAATTGATTTCCTATCTTTTTACCTTTATGTTTTCTAGTTTATTGATTTGTAGCCTCTCATGAAATTGTTCATTCTCGCACGAGAATGCAATTGTTTGCGTGGTGTGTTGGGTTTCTTCATGCAACTTGGTAAATCCTCGCGCAAAACCCCACACCAAATTGGGTGTTTTGACTACTGAACCAAGCATGTCCTCGCACAAGATGGTGTTTCATTATGTGGCTTAGTGTCCTTTCTCACACGAAGAGGTGCTTTCTCATGTGAGACTATCACTTGTTATCCTCTTGTGTGAGAAACAGGGGGCCTCTTCACTATTCTTTGGGGAATGCAACTTGGACTTTTGAGTACCCTTTAGGATTGCTTGTGGTTTCATGTTTTGATAGATCAGAGATTTTGTCTTCTAATGTCAGCTTTGGTTTTCGTTCTTGAGTTTGTGTGTGTTAGTTCGGTTGTAGCACTTGGAGATTTGTTGGTTGCCAGGATTGTGGTTAAGTCTTCTATTGTGATCTTTGTGATCCCTGTATGATGTTTTCCTGTGCATTCATACTTGTTGCAAAAAAAAAAAAAATCTTGGCTTGAATTGAATCCTTGTTCAAAGGATCTCCAAGCAGGGCATTACAAGCCCTATTAGGAGCCAACTCTCTTGAAGGTTACAATACATAATCTTAAGTATAACCTTGTTAGAGGATTTAGATCACCCTATTAGGAGTGGCCTGGTTAGAGGTCTTCAAACACTTCAATCTTGAAATGTGACCTTGCTAGAGGATTTACAATCTGACTATTAAGTAAACTCTGTGAAGAGATTTCTTTACTACTACAATGGTTTAGAAAGTAATAGAATTTAACCCAATTTGTGAAGAAACTTCTTTTACAGATTTAGATCCATGTTCTAGCTTGACCTCTCGATCCTTATTGATCAAAGTATTCTTTGCAAATTATCTTCCACACTTTCCTACTCTATCTTTCCCTTCAATCACATCTCTATCTTATTCCACATTTTTTACTTACATCTTCTCCTCACTACTTGACCTTTCTTATATATCATAATATTTGTCAAGTCATCTTGAATACCCTTTCAAATAATCATTAAACATCCAAATAGTCTTCCTCAATTAGTTAATTAATAGATAAGTGTATTCTTCTGACACTTGGTCAATAGTGAGAGAGATCACTTGGTTAACACTACAAGTCCTTCAATGCCTGATCACTTGGTCAATACTAGAAATTGGATATCCTTCACTTCTTGACTACTTGATTAACATTTAATGCCCTTCATTTTCTAATTGCTTGGTCAATATTGAATATGCTTGGTTAATACTTCAATTCTATTGGTGTAAATATGTATTTACTATTTACACTTTACTTAAGTTTACTTAGATTAATGCATTATTTTATTATTTATTTAGGTGAGACACTTAGGAGTTTGTGTATTCTCATGGGTTGTCATGTTAGCAACACAAAAGTATGTAACTCTAATTCAACACATGGTGTCTACAACACTAGAGTTTGCATCATTCACTGATTTGTCATGCCCCTGACTTCTATGCATTCTAGAAGCTCTCTAGAGGCCTTTATATAAAAGCACTCCTAGTGTACTTTCATATGGCATATTGAATGAATATATCATCATTCTGATGATACTCTCTCTTTGGTCTACTATTGTGCTTGTGTTTGAGTTCCTTGGTCTTGGGTGAATTCTACCCTAAGGCAAATTCTTACATGGTATTAGAGCTCGAGGAGATTCTCTATACATAGCCATTCAAGACCATAGTTGCTTCAACACCTCGATTCGAATCTGGAGTATCTACAGAAATTGGGAGCATCTAGAGCCAGATCTAACCTCACCATTGCATCTAGAACATCAATTTGATGAAGATCAACTATAAATTTGCCTATGTTGGGTTAAAGTTGATTGTGAGGCAAAAAAAATTTGCAAACTGGCACCCAAAGGCACCGATTTGCAAATTGGGTATGATCTAATTCGATCTACACATTTATTTCAAATCTGAATTTAATTTTAATCTATGCAATTTATTTTTGATTGGGTGTTTTCTGATTTTTTTGCCTAGTCAGAGAAATTTTTTTACAGAATCGGGTAGTCACAGCTCGGCCTTGCAAGGAGGAATATTTGTCTTTTATTGTAGGGAATATTCCAATTTTTATGAGCATATTATTTAATCTAGACTAGGCACCACACAATCAACATCCAACCAAAATTTGACATTAAATCCTGGCAGCAATCAACAAAATTTCCATCAGACCGGCAATCACTTCAATCCGCACACCACTCACAAATCATAATCAGCGGTCCACGGTTTGAAAGGATAGTTGAGGGTTGTTTATTTAAACAATGCTCAACGTGCTAACTCCACGAATGTGGGATAATTCAATAGGAATATGGACACCAATAAAGACAAATGTTGGCAACTTTATTGCAATCTTTGGCACCGCATAATATCCTAGTGATCATTTGCAACAGAGTTCCACCACCAAAAATTTCTCCTACTAGAATCTTCTCATCCCAGTGTTGCTATCCTTTCATGTTCATCGGTGTTCTAGCAGATCTGCATTCTCTAGCAAGTGCAGAGTAAACTCTAGCTCACCCATGGAAAAATAATTTCTAGTGAATCATGTACATCTGAACACGCATCACTTATTAATTTGCCCAGACAGTGTAGTAATAGTTGCCCATATGGAATCCACTCATTTACCCACGTGAACCAATCCACAAGTGCACACATGACTCAATAACTACCTGATAGTTCACTATAGGCATGTCAACATACAAACTCAATGCCAACCTATGGTCCCATCACCAGTGACTCAACAGAATCCAACATCAGCAGCCTGTATTGACAACCAATCTAGTCAATATTAGATGTCATCTTGCTAGCTAAGTGGTTGTACCAAACACGTGGTAGATCGTACTATCCATACAATGTTGACATCATCGTAGGCTTGAAGTTTGCTAAGATCATCATTCTATGAGCCTAAATTTGATGGTTTCCTGACTATCATTCCAAGGTAACTTTGTACTATTGTGAGGGTTGTATGACCGTTGAATTTAACCCCCTCATTTGCTGATGCAACCGCTCTCCAGATTGATTTTTGATTTTGTAGTCAGATTTTGGGAGGCCATATCTCAATCATCTAGACTCCAAATTATAGGAGTTGAGAATCCGACTCTGATAATGTGCCAAGATCACCTATAGTGCAAATAGCTGCTGAAGAGAAACCTAGGGAGCAAAGAGCTTGAAGCAAATACCGCACAAGAATATTTCACAATAGGAAATTAGAATTTCTATGTGAAATAGAAATGGAATGAATTTACAATGAGTGAGAGACTGCTTATAAAGGCCTCATGGAAGCTTGTAGAACAAGTTGGAAGGAGGTAGAAGATAAGGTTGACAACTCAGCACACATCCACAAAAGGTGGAAAAGGTAAGTATGCTAAAGGGAACAAACTCCCGTGTTGTCAACAACTAACCTCAACTACATGCATTAACCTAAGTAAGCTTAAGCAATAGAATAAATAATTAACAATTAATTAATTATTTACTCTAACATCCCCCTTAAGTGAAACTTAAGGGAATGCCTTAAGCTCACAAAACAAAGGAAAAAATGCAAATTGGGTCCCAACAACAAGGCCATTTTAGGTACCCAAGAACAATGCAACTAAATGCAACCTCTGTAAAATGGGGAAAGAGAGAAAACCACTCGAGAGAAACTCTCCCCCAAAAAGAGGTAAAACAACATGCTGAAAAAAAACATGAAGTGAAGGAAGGAAGGCCTCAACCAATCCCCCCAAGGATAACTTTCATAACCCCAAGCATGGACTGTAGCTGAAGAAAGTGTGACGATGCAAAAGGTTTAGTGAAGATGTCTGCAACCTAACTACTAGTAGGAATGTACTTCGATGCAATAAAACCATCCTGGATCAACTGACAGATGAAATGCATATGCAACTCAATGTGCTTGGTATGCTGATGTTCCACCAGATTTCTTGAAATGTGGATGGTACTCTGGTTATCACACCACAAAATAGTAGGGCAATTAGGAGGAAATCCAAATTTAGTCATCAACTGACGAAGCCATAAAGCCTCTTGACTAGCAAGAACTGTGGCCTTGTACTCAGCCTCTATAGATGAAAGTGCTTGAGCATGTTGCTTCTTGCACGACCATGTGATGGGACCGGAGCCAAGGCAAAAGACAAAGCCAAAAGTAGACTTTCAATCATCAACATTACCGACCCAATCTAAGTCAGTGTAGCTAACAATGTGTGGAGTCCCTGTAGTGTAATGAATTTCATACATAAGTGTGCCCTGAATGTAGTGCAGAATACACTTGGCAGCTTGCCAATGACTCTCATGAGGGTCTTGAGAAAACTAAGAGACTAGGCCAACTGCAAAAGAAAGATCAGGGCGGGCATGTGTTAGGTACAATAGGCTGCCAACCAAATGCTGATACAAAGTAGCATCCACTGTAGGTGAAGAGTAGGAGATAGACAAAGTGACACCCGACTAAAATGGTGTAGGAGCAGCCTTACAATCAAGCATGTGAAAGTGACGAAACATGTCAAGAGCATACTTCTACTGATACACAAAAATGCCAGTGGGAGACTGATGAATCTAAAGACCAAGAAAGTAGTGTAGCAAACCAAGATCAGTCATCTTGAACTGGTCCATCAGTGCATGCTTAACATCCTAGAGCATGGATGATGAACTACATGTAAGGATAAGATCATCAACATACAAAACAAGAATCAGAATCTCATCACCAAGATGCTAAATGTACACTGTGGGATCAGAATGGCAACGAGTGAAGCCTGTAGACAACAGAAATGAGTCCATCTTCTCATACCAAGCCCTAGGGGCTTGTTTGAGACCATACAATGAACATCAAAGATTACAAACCAAGGTGGGATCCTACACAAAACTTGGAGGTTGCTCCATATAAATCTCCTCTGTGATATCACCATGCAGGAAGGCACTTTTCACATCCATCTGATAAACTGACCATCCCTATGAAGCTATGAGGGATAAGACAAGGTGAATAGAATTCATCTTGGTGACAGGGGCAAATGTCTTAGAGTAATCAACACCCTCAACTTGAAAAAAACCCTTTGCAAAAAGATGAGCCTTATTCTTATCAATGGAGCCATCAACAGTATACTTAGTGCAATAAATCCACTTACAACACACTAGCTTTCTCCCCTTAGGAAGAGAACAAAGATCCCATGTGTGGTTCTTCATCAAAGAAGAATATTCCTCCTCCATTGCACTATCCCATTTTGAATGTCCTATCGCTTCCACAAAAGTTTGAGGATCAATACTAATAGCATGACTGAGTAGACTGGAACCTGAAGTATGATAATGGGTGCGATGGGATGTGGATGGGTCACCAGCTAGAGATCCTGCAGCCTCAACAGTAGCTCGAACCCACTTAGGCATCTGGGAAGGATCCTATGGTGGAGGTATATCAAGATCACTATGATCATCATCCTCATCATCTGTGAAACAAGTTGGAGATAAAGAGGGCGTAGTGGGAGCTGGAAGAGGCACTAGAGGTGAGGAATGAATTGCAGGAGGGCTCTCATCAAACTGGACATACCGTCAAAATAGGACCTCTTTGGAATTAGGATCAAACAACCTATAAGGCTTTACATCCTCATAGTAGCCAACAAAAATTAGTGGTCAGCTCTTCAATTCCATTGCTTTCCTCTGAGCATCAAGTACAAATGCATATGATGTACTCCCAAAAAACTCTGAATGATGACACATCAAGCTTGACATGGGACCAAGCCTCCTTAGGAGTATGAGGCATCCAATTCTAAATGTAGTTGGCACAATTGACTTCCTTTGCCCAAAAACATGAATCCATGGACCTAGCCTGAATCATACAATTTTCCATCTCCTGAAGGGTTATGTTCTTCCTCTCAGCCACACCATTCTTTTGAGGAGTGTAGGGAACTAAAAGATGATGCTGAAGACCATACTCAAAATAGAAGTCTCTAAAAGCCTGGTTCACATACTCCCCCCCACTGTCTGTGTGTATCTGTCTAATAGAAAGTCCAAACTTCTTCTCTACAAATGCCTTGAAAACTTGAAATGAGTCAAAGGCATCAAACTTGTACTTAAGAAAGTACACCCATGTACATCTGGAGAAGTCATCAATGAATGTAAGCACATATCTAGCACCCAAAAAAGATGGAGTAGGAAATGACATGAGGTCACTATGAATCAACTCCAAAGGTGCTAAAGTACGAGTGGCTCATCCATGTGCAAAAGAATCCCTATGTTGCTTGCCAAGTGCACATCCTTGACAAACACCATCTGGACAGGAAATCTGGGGAAGCCCAAGAAAAAGTGCCTATGTGCTCATCTGTTGTAGATATCTGTAATTGACATGCCCAAAAAGTTCATACCAAAGTCTGCTTATTGAATCTACATGTGTGACTAAACATGAACCTGTGTCATCAGAAGACTCAAATCCATCAAATCTATAGAGGTGTGATGCAGAGTCAACACTCCCAGTGGCCACAATCATCTCCAGATCATGCAAGTCCTGAATAAGCACATCATGTGGTGAGAACTCGACTATCTTCCTAGAGCCAGAGTGGAAAATTTGATAGACAGATAGAAGGTTCATCAAAATATTAGGAACACAAAGTACATCCTGAAGAGAGCCCCCAGCTAAAGAAACAGTGCCAAAACCCAAAACTGAAAGTTGTGAAGAGTTCCCAATTGCAATCTATGTGGTGGCACAAGGAGCAAGTGAAGTAAGCAACTTAGGAGTGTTTGTTAAGTGCTGAGAAGTCCCAGAATCAAGAATCCATAAAAGAGTTGAAGTTGTAGCTCGTGCAGAAAGAGCATGACCTTTCGCTACAGGTGGAGATGAAGTCTAAGGAGCTGAAATGTGATGCTCCTTCATGGCTTCCTCTAAAGCCTCTAATTGTTTCCAACACCTGGAAACTGAATGTCCATCTTTCCCACAAAAGTTGCAGTGCTCACTCGATTTCTTCTTGGTCTTGGAGGTAGACTCACTCGACTTTGAAGAATCTTTACCCTTGGGAGGGTTTGCTAGAGGATTAGCTGGAGGACCATATTTTGATGTGTCTTTCTTTGATTTTCCTTTCTTTTTTGATTTCCCCTTAGAATTTTGAGCAACCAATGCTTGGCTGAAAGAGCTAGAGCCATCCACCTGCTAGATCTTTGCCTATTCCCTAGTCAACCTATCAAAAAATATCTCAAATGTAGGCATCCTATGTCTATCTCCAAGGGCATCCATGGTGGAGTAGAAATTAGAAGAAAAGACCTGATACTACCCCTTCAGCTTTGAGAGTATCAAAAATATACACTCATTATCCATTTTGTTCTCCCCACATCCCTGTATAACTGCACATAGGGATTTGAACTTCATCAGAAAGTCCTCGATGGTGGGGAAGTTGCTTGGTGACAAAGAAGTCAATTCTACATCCAACTAAAGTGCTCAAAACTCATTCACCTGTCCAAACAAAGTCTAAATTTTTTGCCAATAAGCCCATGGAGTAGTCAAACCATCTAGGTGAAATAGTAGACTATCTGAAATGTTGAGTGCAATCAGCCCCATGTCTTCATCCATCTTGTTCTTGTGTTATAGAACCTCAAAAGGTCATGTAAGAGGAGTCTGATTCTCATCCAGACAAGACCATAGACCTCTTGACATGAGAAGCCTAGTCATTTGTGCCTTCCAAGTGTGGTAGTTGTGTGGTGTGAGACAGGTTATAGATGAATCTTCCATTGAGAGAAAGAATAAGACAGAAGTAGAAGGGTCTTAACTGAAGTAAATTATACAAAAGAAAGACACCCCCCCCCCAAAAACGTACAAGAATATCTCCCAAATACCACAAAAACAACTATAAAAAGCAAAAAATTGGAAAAGAATTTGGATTTGTTGATGCAGAATAGGAGGAAACACAAGCCTCTACTTTGATGCCAAAAATGGGAGCTCAAATGAACTCAAAATTTGACAAAACTAGCACCAATGTCTCTATCTCTAAGTCAACTTTCTGACACTTCTTTTAGATCGAAAAATGACCTCCGTATGCTCAAGTTATAGCCAAAAAACCAACTGTTGCTCCAAAAATGAACCTTGCTGGAAAATTACAGACACTGGCTTAAATTTGACACCTGTATGGCCATCATGGGACCATCGCCGAAAAATGATGTCAACCATCAGAATGATGATGTCAATGGTCAGAAAGGTGACATCAATAGCCGAGAAATGACGTCAACATAGGTGACTGAAAAGATGACGTAAGATGCCAAGAAATGACATCATTGTGTCTGAAGATGACATCAGCGATCGAGAAATTGACGTTAGCAGGTCTGTGCAAGTGTCCAAGTGTCAGCAGCCTATTGGTGCAAAGGATTGTTGGTTGCGGTGGCACTTGGGAGGAAAACTCGACGGCGTCCCTGGCTGTGGTTGGCCTACAGTTGCGCGCGGGCGACGCACAGGTGGCACGCTAACAAGGAGCTGGCGGCGCTAACCTCCGATGGCGCTGTGGCGGGAGCCGCCAGCAGAGCGATGCATCGAAGGTGCACTAGTGGTGCGTGAGTGGCCCTGTGGTGGCACTTCGGTACTGCTGCAGTGGTGCCTAAATTTTATTTTTTTTAATTTTTTTTTCCACTCTATTCGTCCATACGGCTACTTGGGAGGCCAAAAAAATTCCAAAAAAATGCCTGAAGCCAAAAATGAAAACTTTTATATGAATCTTAGCTGGAAACGATGTTTTGGATCCAATGGTAGTGTCCATTTGGGCTGAAAATGCTCCAAAAATTTTCTCTACCTTCGATTTGAAGAAAAATTGCATAAACAAACTAGGGTTTGTGACTCCAAATTACGGCTTCAAAAAAATTTCAAACAAGAAGCAGTAAGGAGGCTCTTATACCATGTAGGAGTTGAGAATCTGACTCTGATAATGCACCAAGATCGCCTACAGTGCAAATAGCTTGCTGAAGAGAAACCTAGGGAGCAAAGAGCTTGAAGCAAACACCGCACAAGAATGTTTCACAATAGGAAATTAGAATTGCTATGTGAAAATAGAAATGGAATGAATTTACAATGAGTGAGAAATTGCTTATAAAGGCCTCATGGAAGCTTGTAGAACAAGCTAGAAGGAGATAGAAGATAAGGTTGACAACTCAACACAAATCCACAAAAGGTGGAAAAGATAAGTATGCTAAAGGGAACAAACTCCCATGTTCTCAACAACTAATCTCAACTACATGCATTAACCTTAGTAAGCTTAAGCAATAGAATAAATAATTAACAATTAATTAATTATTTACTCTAACATAAATCAGGTGCAATTTTTTTTGAAATTGGGTAGAATTTTCTAAAAATATTAGTGTTGTAGCTTTTTTCTAGTTTTGGTGCATTGATTTGTCATAAATTGAGTCTTTTGGTGATTGTACCTATCTAATCCTGCATTTTGCAACTTCAAATGCTCTGCACGAGCACATCTAGACTCGAAAACAGGTTCCATTTTTTTTGACAATGCATTATTTTTCATCTACTTTCCAAATCTATAATTAGATTATAGGGTTGTGTGGACAAAAGTATCACTTTCATAAATAGGGCTATTCTTTTCTTTGTATTACTTCAAATTGTTGTACATTGTAAAGTTCCAGATTTCTAATATTTTAAGAGGTTGTAACAAGCAAAATCAAAATTTCACAAAGGCCAAAATTGGCAAGTGGCCATTGTAATAACACTACATATAAAGTACCAAAAGCATCTCTTTTGGTGGGGTTTCTTGATTTAGTGAAAAGGGAGGGTGTTCTTGGTGTTGTGTTCCTTCTTTTCTGCAATTTTCTTTCATTTTTTGCATTATGGAAAATTTTTAATTTCCAAAATCAACTCCACATAACTATGCAACATGGTCCATCAAAATGTGGTATCATTTAATGCACAATGGAGTTTCTCAATATGTAGATGGTATTCTTCATAAACCAGTAGGTGATAATGTATCAGCAAGTGATATTTCAGCTTGGGTGGCAATGGATAGGAAAGCCCTAGGTGATATATGTTTGGGGGTTGATGACAAGATCATGTATCAAATTAAGCAGTCTTCTACATCCAAGGAGCTTGGGATACCCTCAAAAACCTATATGGTAAAGTACCTGAAGAGGATGTTTTCAAAATTGAAGATGAGCTTGTCTCCTTAGATCCTAAGTCATTTGATTCTATATAGGATTTCATCATTTACGTGAATGAACTAAGGACAAAGCTTACTGATTGCAAGAATCCTATCAAAGATGATAGATTGATCTATCTTATTCATAACAAGCTGCCATCAGAGAATTCCGCATTTGTTTCTTCTTATAACACCTCAAAGACTACATTAGGGTATGCCAATAAGAAAGTCTCTTTTGATGAATATGTTGATCTGTTGGATACAGAAGAAAAGAAGTTGAAATCAATGGGGATTCTCAATTCACCTAAGTCTAAAGCATTGGTGGCCAATAATGAGGGTTCTCAAATTTCAGCTAGGCAATCTTCAAATAAAAGAAATGGCAAGAATAAGAAGTGGAAGAAGAACAAATTAGAGGATGCAAAAAAGACAACACCACAATCCAATCAACAAGGAAAGTCTTCAAATTCAAATAAGAAGGGGGGCAATAATAAGGAGAATAAAAAGTGTGCCTATTGCAAGAAAATGGGTCATGAAGAACATGAGTGTTATCATAAAAAGATTGATGAGTTGACCAACATCATGAAGAAACATAATATTCCACTGCCTAATGTTAATAAGGATAAATGGTCTTCTTCAAATTCAAAGGGCAAAGGGCAAGCACTCATGGAAAATTCAAATTCTTCAAAGGAATGGATTCTTGACTCTGGTGCCTCCTATCACATGGACTCTTCAAAGGAGGATTTTTCTTCACTGAAGTAGTCAAAGGTACCACACATCTTTGTGGAAGATGATACTAAAATAGAAGTTGATGAAACAAGAAAAGTGGAAATGGAAAATGGAGAGTTTCAAAATGTTCTCTATGTTCCAAGCCTAAGTTCTAATCTCCTCTTGATCTACCAAATCACTTAGCTCAGAGATGGACATAGAGTTGAGTTTCTTCCTGACTCAATATAGGTGCATAGTCTAAAAGATGACGCATTGGTTGTAGTGGGGAAAGTGAATTGTGACAAATGGTTATACTCTTTCTCCCACTTTGTGCCCAAGTTCCCTTCACAGGGCTTGTTATCTCAATCAAATTCAAACATTATGGCATAAGCAGTTTGGTCATCTTGTCTTCTGCAACCTTCAACAACTTTGCACATACAGAATGGTCAAAGGTCTACCCAAAATCAACTTTTCCACAAGTGAATGTTCAATAGGTTCAGTGGATATGTATCTAGAGGAGAAGTTACATAAAGGGAAGTCTTCAAGAGCACCATTTGTTCTTCAGATGGTTCACATGGTATTAGCAAGACCTTTTGCAATGATATCAATCAGCCAAGGTTGCTACATACTTACTTTCTTTGATGACTTTTCAAGATACACTTGGGTCTACTTTCTTCATCATAAGAATGATGTGTTAGACAAGTTTCTAGCCTTCAAGACTCATGTTGAATAGAAATTAAGGAAAGCCATCAAATTTCTCTGAATGGATAATGAAAGTAGATATGTGAATAGAATACTTACAGACTTTTGCAGACTTGAGGGAATTGATCTTCAGAATCTACCAGCATTCATTCCACATAAGAAAGATGTTGCAGCACTAAGGATTAGAACTCTTAAGACCATGGCAAGTTGCATGATACAAGCCAAGTCTCTAGATCCATCACTTGAAGTTGATGCAATTAGTAGTGCCACTCACATTCTTAACAGGTCTCCTCATCCAACCTTAGACGGCAAGACTCCTTTTGAGGCATGGTGGAGTAGAAAACCTATTGTGACACACTTTAGATTCTTTAGTTGTCATGCATGGGCAAAGATATCTTCCAAGGGATGCAATTCATAGTCACCTTAGCCTTTTACTTTCATTGGTTATGAAGACGATGTGAAGGCATACAGACTATTGGATCCAGAGACCCATTTGATCTTTGTGGAGAAGGATGTACACTTTGAGGAAAGTTCACCAAGCTTTTCCTCTAATCCTCTCTGCACATCATACCATGTGAAAATTGATAGTGACACTAGTGATACTACTTCAATAGATTCAATCACATGAGGTTCTATCGACAGTTGCAGCAAGAGGTCACTACATCAGTATAGTCCGCATGCATATATCACGACAGTGATAGGTCTAGCACACCAAGGTACATCCAATCTTCCAGGTCCAACATCAGTGATAGATTTGGGGAATAGTATTAATGATTTGCTTCTTGTTCTTGATGCAACAACATCTTCTTCAATTGTCATGAGGGCTCCATCCAACCCTCTTGTTCATTCTCTACATGATCTATCATTATAGGTTGAAGTGATTATGGATACTTATGATCAACAATTGCAGAGGGGTTCTTCATCAACTAAGGAGACAAAAAATTCTTTGAGATAGGTTCTTCAACCAATTGAGCAGGTTTTAGAGACATCACTTACCTATGCGATTCTTTCTACACATAGTGGAAGTGTCTCATTTGTACCCATGGCCTTGTTTCTTCCTAAGGCAAGGAACACCATTTTTCAGTCTTGGATCAACTTCTTCATCAGAGTAGTCATTGGTTGGCATTCTTCTTTAAGGGAGGGGATCCTATCATGTCTCTCTTCCTCTTCTCATTTTTCTCTTATGTATATACTAGATGTATGTCGTAATGGGGGGGTATTGATTACTCCATCCATCCATACATCATATGTGTTTTTCATCTCTCTTTTTGGGGGAGGGTTTTTCCCATGAGATTTTTCCTCTTTCTCCGCTTTGTGAGAGATTGCATTTTATTATGTACATGGGTACCTAACATGGCCTAGTAGCTAGGACCCATCATCTATTTCATCCTAGATTTCCTTAGCTTAAGGGCATTCCCCTAAGTTGCACTTAAGGGGGGGTGTTGGTGTAAATAAGTATTTACTATTTACACTTTACTTAAGTTTACTTAGGTTAATGCATGATTTTATTATATTGCATTATTTTATTATTTATTTAGGTGAGACACTTAGGAGTTTGTGTACTCTCATGAGTTGTCATGTTGACAACACAGAAGTACACAACTCTAATTCAGCACATGGTGTTCACAACATTGGAGTTTACATCATTCATTGAGTTGTCATGTTGACAACACAGCTATTCGCACTCCCTTTTTAGCACATGTTGTCAAAAACATAAATTTGTGTGCTAAACCATTGTAGGCTTATCCTCTCATCATCACACTTACTTATGTACTTAATGGAGGATAACCCATGTCTAGTGAACATGTGCCTGGTTGTATGACTTATCATGTTGCTGACTTCTATGCATTCTAGAATCTCTCTAGAGGCCTTTATATACAGGCCCTCCTAGTGTACTTCCATATGGCATATTGAATGAATATATCATCATTTTGATCATACTCTCTATTTGGTCTACAATTGTGCTTGTGTTTGAGTTCCTTGGTCTTGGGTGAATTCTGCCCTAAGAGAAATTCTTACAAATTCCTTTATTTCTTGGTTAATATTGACATTTGTGTAACATCAATGACAACATAAAATTTGAATAATTATTTCCAATAATCTCTCTCTTTTTCATTGATGGCAACACAATGTGTCAACATTTAATGATAAAAGTATGACCAATTTGATAATATCCTTAGTTCAATTTTGATTCTCATTCTTTGAAAGTTTATGTCTAGTAGACATAGGTGTTCCAACTAGTTTGGAATCTTCCATTCCAAATGCTTTCAAGGTTTCCCTGGTGTTCTTTGACTAAGTGATGAATATTCCATCCTTCATTTGATGAAATTGTAAGCCAGCAAAGAATTTATTTCTCCAAACATAAATATTTTGAATTCTTTACTCATTTCTTCAGCAAATGATTTGCATAACCTCTCATGTCCTCCAAATATGATATCATCCACAAATATTTCTTCTAGAAATATCATTTCCTCTAGTCCTTACTTTATATACAAATTACTATTATCATTTTTCATTTGAAAATCAATTCTCACCAAATATCTATGCAACCTTTCATACCATGCTCTAGAAGCTTACTTCAGTCCATATAGAGTGAGTAGTCAAGTTTATAAGATGGTTTAAATTTATGATTTTCTAAGTATAGACTTGAAAATCTTATATTTTTCATAATCATGATATAGTCTTTTATGTTTATAAGTTTTAACTATATGTATATTTGTTTCTTATGAAACTTAAAGACAATACTGAATATTTGATTAATGAATGTCATGGTAAATCTAGTATATTTATTCTCTAGCTTTAATGGCTAGACCTCTTGCAATTGTGTGACAAGGCTACATTAAAATAGGGAAAACTTATTATGATCTATGCCTTGGATTCATGCTTTGGATTTTGTTGTGTTAATCTTTTGTAAGAAGAATAAGTCAAGCAAAGAGTGTGGACTAAAGGATGAGTGGTTCTTTCAAGGTGGGTGATTGTTTCAAAGTTCATAATAGCTCCACTCTTTCTATCACTTTATGGTTGTTGATTTAGTCCAAGACAATCTAGCTTTCGAGAATTCCTATATTTCTAAAGCATTGAATGTGGCTCATCTTCTTGCATAAATGATGATGTCACTCCTAAAACTAAAAGTTGTTATGCTATGAAATAGAAGACCTAGTTTGTAGGCATTATATTTTTCCTATTTTCCTTTAAATAAGCCTAAACTTATGTCTCCAAGCTAGTTAGATATCCTAAGAAATTCATGTTGTAATCAAGTAGTAGAGTAAAGTATTTTGATATTCTATATTATGTCCATGTTTTATTGAATGAATACATGATAGTTCTTCACTTCAATCTCTGAGTTATAATTCATTCACACTTCCATGGGGGCCCACACAGAAGGTGAATTCCTTGTTCATGCTTAAGTAGAATTTAGTTAAATTTCCTTTTGTTGGATTGTGGTGAGTGATCTGGGAAGTACTGTACATACTCCATATTTCCTCATTGGATTAAAAAGGGCTTATGGTTAGGGATTGTTTCATAGTGGTGATGCAAAAATTGCTTCTTGTGGTGGTATTGAGCTATAAGGTATTACAAATTGTAATCAATTTGTAATTATTAGATCATAATAATATTAGACTTGTTGTTTGGTGGATGTAGCCTAGGGATTGGGTGAACCACGTTAAATCTTGGTATCTTGTGTTCTTTTCTATGTGATCTATTATTTTTTGATATTGATTATATTTGCATGTAATTGTTATTTATGTTCGTGGTTTAATCCTAACAAGTGTATCAAAGAAAGGTTGTTTTTTAGTTATCCTCTACAAGAAAGTTTCATGATTGAGTGGGAGCAATGGTAGACGAGGGTAAGATGAGGGTTGAAAAATTTAATGGGAAAAACTTTCAGTTATGGAAGATACAAATGGAAGACTATCTTTATCAAAAGGATTTATGGAAGCCATTGGAAGGCAAAACCAAGAATTAGGGATCTATGTCAAATGATGAATGGGATCTTTTAGATAGAAAGGCACTTGGAAGCATTCAATTATGCTTGGCACCATTAGTGGCATTTAATATTACAAAAACAAAGATGACAGAAGAGTTGATGCAAACCCTGGCGAAACTGTATGAAGAGCCCTCCACTTCAAATAAGGTATTTCTCATGAAGCATTTATTTAATATGAAAATGGTTGAAGTTGGATATGTTGTTGATCATTTAAATGAGTTTAATACTATTACTAGTTAGTTATCTTCTATGGGTATCAATTTTAATGAAGAAATTAGGTCTCTCTTGATTTTGTAATCTTTGCCTAAAAGTTGGAATGACTTGGTAATGGCTATGAGTAATTATGTTCCTAGATCTAGTACCCTAAAATATGATGATGTGATTGGTGTTTTTTTGAGTGAGGAAACTCATAGGAAAACCTCAGGTGGATCTACATCAAGAAGTGATTTGAATGCACAAAGTAGGGGTAGAACGATTGAGAGAGGAAGTAATTTCAAAAATTGTGGAAAATCAAGAGAAAATTCAAAGGGGGGGAGGTCTCAATCAAGATGACCGAATGACTATTGGTACTATGGGAAACTAGGACATAAAAATTAAGATTGTTGGAATCGAAAGAAAAATGAAGGAGATAAACCAGACAGAGACAAGGAGGCAAATGTGGTAAGTAAAAAATCCAAAGAGGATGATTTTCTTCTGTATTTAGAAAGTGTTGATGATTCATGGGTTTTAGATTCTGGTGCTTCATTTCATGCTACACCTAATAGAGGTTATTTTATTGATTATGTCCAAGGGGATTTTGGACTTTTTTATTTGGGGGATAATGAACCCTGTCAGATTGTTGGAAAGGAAAAAATTAAGATTAAGTTGCAGAATGGGAATCATTGGCTACTACATGAGGTAAGACATGTTCCAAAACTGAATAGGAATTTAATTTCAGCAGGCCAACTCAGTGATGAGGGTTGTGTAGTTACTTTTAATGATAAAAAGTAGAAGGTTTCAAAAGGTTCCCTTTTAGTAGCAAAATGTGTGAAAGTGGGACCTTATATCTTTGTATAGGTCATATTGTTCCTTCTACTTTAATTGCTTCAAAGAAAAATGAATGTTTAGGACCAATTATTGTAATTGAGCAGAGAGAACAAATAGCTGTTGTAAATTCTAATACAACACTATGGCACAATAGACTTGGGCGCATGAGTGAGAAAAGTATGAAATTACTTCATTTAAAGAAAGTTTTACCAGGTCTGAATTGTGTTAATATGGATTTTTGTGAAGACTGGGAAGGAAAACAAAAATGAAAAATTAGAGCTTATGTATACCGATGTATGTGGATTGGCTTAGGTATCTTCCCTTGGTGGCTCTCATTATTATGTTACATTTATTGATGATGCAACTAGAAAAGTATGGATTTATTTCCTTAGAATAAAATATGATGTATTTCAAACTTTTAAGAAATGGAAATGCTTGGTTGAAAATGAAACTGGTAAGAAATTAAAATGTCTCAAATATGATAATGGTGGTGAGTATTACAGTCATGAATTTGAAGATTATTGCTCCACTAATGGTATTCATAGATAAAAATCTATTCCAAGGACTTTATAGGAAAATGGAGTGGCTAAATGCATGGACAGGACTATAATGGAGCATGCAAGGAGCATGAGGTTGCATGATGGGTTGCTCTTATACATGTGGGCAGAGGTTGTCAATACTATTGTATATTTGATTAATAGAGGTCCTTCTACTCCTTGAAGTTGTGGTATTCCAAAAGAAGCATGGACTGGTAGGAAGGTGAGTTATTCTTTTCTCAAAACCTTTGGTTGTGAAGCTTTTGCTCACATAGATTCTGAAAATAGAATCAAGTTGGAAGCTAAGTCAAAGAAACGTGTATTTTTTGGATATGGCATTAATGAATTTGGTTATAGGTTTTGAGATTTTGAAAATCATAAAATTGTAAGAAGCAGGGATGTCATATTCATGAGAAAGTGTTGTACAAAGATTTGTTATAGCAACATGAGAAGAAAGAAGATGATTATGTAATGCTGGATGATACTCCAAAAGATGATGGTCCAGCCATTCCTCATGATGTGCAACAAAAAATACCACACACACCAGTGAATGTTAGATGGTCAACAAGGAAAATTAAACCTCCAAAAAGATTTTCTCCTTCTTTGTATTCTATTTTACTTAATGATACTAGTGAACTTAAATGTTATGATGAATTTGTGTAGGTGGATACTAAGATTCAGTGGGAATCTGCAATGAAAGACGAAATGGACTCTTTGCTAAAGAATAAGACATGGGATTTATGCAAGTTGCCTACAGGTAAAAGAGCTTTATAGAATAAGTGGGTTTACAAGTTAAAAGAAGAGGATG